>JARHVA010007082.1:147500-700000 GCA_037957365.1 Torreya grandis
GTCTAGGTTGAGCATAGGTGGTCTTAGATTTGAAAAGATATCAATTGGTGGAAAAAGGATGGAAATGATAGTAACACAAAAATTGGGACACTGATGTCATTTAGCACTATTGTCCTTATTATGGTGCTAGTGTTTAGGTGATAAAACTATGTCAAGATAAGGATTTGGTAATAATTTTGGGATGTCTAGGGATGTGTGTGGCATATACAAAGGTTGGATAAGGGTGACAACTATATATAATTTTCACCCTTGTCCAACCTTTGTATAGGCCACACACATCCCTAAACATCCCAAAATTATTACCAAATCCTTATCTTGACATATTGGCCCCTCGTGCCTTAGGTTTTATCACCTAGACACTAGCACCATAATAAGGACATAATCACTATATATATAGTGATTTTGTAGCTCCTAAAAGAGGTCTAGGTTGATTATAGGTGGTATTAGATTCAAAAATATATCCTTCATTAGAAAAAAGAGGGAAATGATAATAACACCAAAATTGTGACACTGATGTCATGTAGCACTATTGTACTTATTATGGTGCTAGTGTCTACGTGAAAAAACCCAAGGCACAAAGGGCCAATATGTCAAGAAAAGGATTTGGTAATAATTTTGGGATGTCTAGGGATTCTTGTGGCCTACACAAAGGTTGGATAAGGGTGAAAATAGGCCCTAATATAGGTATAGGGCTAAGCTAGGGATGCGTGGTCTCAAGTAGCACTCTTATAACTCAAGTGTCATTTCTAAGTGATTACATCCACCCCATTTAGTAAATTTAAATGACTAGGATAAAGGAAAAAGAAGCATACCTAGACTTACCTAAGATGTGAAGCCCATGAATTTAGATATGTGTATGTGAAGCATGCTCAATCGTATGTCTTAAAAATTAAATGTGTATAGATTTATCCTTACTTAAGAGATATCAAAAACAAAAACAAAACTAAGTAAAGAATTAAAGCTAAGTGAAGATATGAAACTAAGTAAAGAGATAAGAGAGAGGAAAGGAATAAATACACCTCATTAGGTACATGAACTAATGCATAAACCTGGTGACAACCTATGTGTGCATGTAGATAGTGATCAATCAATGAATAAATTGGACTAAGATGATGGATTTCTAAATCTCCATGTGTGATTGGCTTAATAACTTAATCTAATTTTGAGTCCATCATTTCCAACCCCTACTTGGTGGATCATGACCTATGAATAGCTTGGATTGGACTGATGGTAAATCCAACTCTCTCATGTAGGTGGCTCAAGAACTTAGGTATACTATGAATCTAACATTACATACCCATGTTTAGTAGATGCATTCTAAACTAAAACCGCACTATATAACTTGAAATTTGTAGCGGGAGATGTGTAACTAGAGATGTTATCTTTATGGCCACTCAAGTACATATTAGGCAGGTTTGGTCCACTCAAGAATGCCAACCATTATAGATGGAGTAAGGTATAAATATAGTGTGTAACCTATAACATGGTGTCTAATGTGTATAACATAGACAATGGCATGGATTTTTCCATTCCTTCTAATTAATTAGTGTATAAGTGAGCATATGGAAATAATTTGTTGTGCACATGCCCTCAAATATGATATCTAAGCATATGGATTCTAGATTGAGTTATACTAATCTATATTTGAGTATCTAAACTAAAAATGGGAATGATCATGTTATGAACGATACCCTTAATATGAGAAAATTGTTATGAATCTAAGCTAAACTAATTCAAAACTAGTAAACTATAATTAAACTAGTACAAACTTGGACTATACTTGTACTTTTTTGGCCAACCTAAAATTTTCTAAAATTGAGGCTATTGTATAGTAGCATCATATCTTGGAAAGTAGTGCCATATGGCACTAGTGTCCCAATTTGGGTTCTAAGGTCTAACTATTCTAATTTCTATGTAACTATAATTGATCTCTATGTCATTATTTCCCACTATCTTTTTTTGAGTCTAATTTCTATATTTTGAGCTTTTCTGCTAAAAATTGTACTTTAAGTTCATCTAGATAACCTAATCTCTATGATAAACCCTTGTGAATGCCCCCTCTTTTGAGGGAAGTTTTTGTGCATATGGAATAATTGTCCTTAAAATAAGTATATCTATAAATGTGTGTTAGCCATAACATATATTATATCTACATAATAAAAAAATATACTATGCATACATTACATCAAAATATAAGATAATCTAAGCATGTGTTTATATTGTGTGATGTATGTTAGATCTTGCATTCCCAAAGCTATCAAGATAGATATAATAATGTATGTGAACATTAAATATGAGTAATAACTGAGTGTCTACCTAGGGGGATGGGACATGATGTCCATCAAAACACCTAAGTAGGAAGAGGATTTACATGAGGTCTCTTATGACATATAAAAATAGGGTGTGTAACAAGTAAGAGATAAGTGTCATCTCCATGAAGCATATAATAAAGTATACATAAAAAACACATGTTACACATAAACTAGGCTAATGGGCCATAATATAAGGGACATGGGCACATGTCACTAAATCTGAGAAATCAATACATAGAAAGACATGTTCAAATTTCCACATATGTAAAAAAAGGTAGGTTGGATTAGAGCCATAGAGAATGACATGTTCAAATGTCCACATAAACGATGAAAAAAAACACACACCCAAGGACATGGGTGCATGTCTACAACATACATATAATGGAAAGAAGTGGTATAGAGCCATAGAGTAATGGCATATTCAAATTCCCTTGAATATAAGAAGCATAGAAACATAATCAAGTTTAAACTAGGAAAGTTAGAAATGAAAGTAATGCATGAACATGTGATAAAAATATGTATAAGAGCTAAGATGTACATAAATTGAGTCTAAATTAGTATTAGTAGTTGGAAAAAAATATGAGTAGGTGGAACATGATAAATATCAACATATAAAAATACTAAATATATGAGGTATATTTTATAAAGATGTAACCTATCAATCAAAACTATGTATAGGGTGCCCCCAAATGGGTGAATTTATCAAATTAAGAACTCATGTATTTGTGTACATGCCCCTAGTGGGTGGATAGTAGCAAATATGGATTGGTGTAGTGGACTTGAGTTCTATAATAATCTAAAATCACTTGAAAATAATGAATGAAGTATGTATATATGATAAAATTGACTATGCTAAGATAACTAGCATATGTAGTGTCTAAAAAATATAAGAGATGTAAACATGGAAATGCATACAATCTATAATTTTTATTTCTAAGTAAATAATAGAATGTTTTTATTTTTGACATATTATATTGTTTATTTATTGTTTAGATATAAGCTATGTAAAATCAACATGAAAATGAAACTATATACAAGGATCAAGAACTAAGGAAAGTATGTATAAGAAGGGAGGAACATATCAATTGATGAGTCTCATGAGAGACTCTCTATCAATGTATTCGGTGTCAAATAAAGGGAAAATGATCATGCATGTTATATGAATTGGTAACTGAGGTCCCAACACCTACTATATTAAGTGATCTATATCTATCACTACCTATGAAGTGGTGCTAAGAATACATGAAACCAAATGTGGTGCCTAGTGAATTGTAGGGGTCTTAGGGACCCATCTAGTACAAGATGATTTAACTAAAATAGGTAAACTATGTTGAGATATCTAAGAACTTAATAATACTAATCCCTAAATAAAATAAGTAGAGAGAGGCCCTATAGAATCTACAACATATCTTTAACATAGGGTTATCTCTAATAATGGTCTTCGTGGGAGAGTATGAATAGGTGGTAACACTATAGGAATAGACCTCACCTACACTAGTGGCTCAACTAAACTCTATGTTATACTAATATAAACTATTATAAGACCTATAACTAGTAACTATGGTGTGATTTATTGTGGGATAGGTAGAGGATACTCATATGAAAGACCCTCAATTGGGATCACTTGATTAGCATGCATATATGTGAGGCATGTGTGCATGGTGGATGTGATGGATCATAGATTTTGTATCTATGGCCTAACCAATAATATGTAAAATGTGCCTTTACTAGGTACTACTAACAATATAGTGTCCACATGTGCTAGTCCAACTTGTAGTGGATTTATAATCTCCCTAATGGAGCTTTGAACATGATTACTAATGATATATAAGTGTGATAGTGTACATGTTATTACTTGACCCATTATCAACCATAACACTCTAAATAGGATGATGATCTATGCAAGATTGTATAAAGAGTGCATATAAATTTGAATCATCATCAATAATCTCCTATTTTTAGAAAGTGATGAGTGGTCTAGATAGTACTATAATATGATACACACCAATGATATTATGTAGGGGGTGTCCATCCTCTATAATAGTGTGATATTATACCATTGGTGGATGTGCCTAATACATATAGTGAACACCTAAAGTTTCCCCTACCTCATTAATTATATGCTTTGGAAATAGATCTAGGAATATTTTCAATGCATCAACTTTAGTTTTTAAAACTTTGGGTGCCTTTTTGGGTGTGCCCACATCAACTATGTTATCTTATCTCAAATATTGTATCTTATGTTTTAATTTGATGCATCAATTTGTAGTGTGGTTTGGTGCCATGTGATATTCATATAATGCATTAGAATCATATATTTTTGGAAGAGGTTATGTTGTATCAACATATTGGATGGCAGGAAGAGATATGACATTTTATTTTAGGAGCTACTATAAAACATGTGTTGGCTATTTTGTAAGGTTGGTGGAAATTATCTATGGAGGAGCTGATAAAACTAGGTGAGGAGATGGCTTTAAAGATATGTTAACTATGGCCTTTGGATCACTCTTATTTTCAATGGCCCTTACTATGTATGAAGGCTTGCTAGGACTCTTAGCAGTTGATTCTAATCCACTTATATAGTTTAGTTTTCCCATACAGAGAAGTTTGACTTCCCTTTCTTTCACTATGTGGCATAAATATGTGAAGGTTGGAAACATATTAAACAAGATAGTTTCATGTAATGATAATAGTAATCTCTATTTGAATATGTCTTAGATCTTTCTATCTTCCATTGGGGTAGTCAACATTACCAATATAGGCTTATATTGCAAGACATATCCTGCAATAGGTTCATTGGATTTTTGCTTTAGCTGTTCTATTTGAGCATATGAGATATTATCACTTATGTTAATTAAGAAGTGAGATAAAAATTATCTACTAATAGGTTGAATGTAGTGATATACTAATTTCAAAGATCATATAAAAACTATAAGGAATAGTCATTTAGACTACATGGGAACACCTTATTAAGGAGCCAATCATTATACATGTAGTCCAAACATGATTCATGTAAAGTTTAGAGATGGTGCTCTAGGTCACCCTTACTATAACACAATGTAATCTTAGGTGACACAAATGAGTTTTTGCTATGTGATGTGTTAAATGTGTATGTAAAAGAACATGAGAATACAAGACATGTGATGGATTAATATCTCCCTAATCAAGATATAACACCTTAGTCTACAGAGAATGAATCTCATGCATGATGGATTATGCATCTAGATAAGAATAAATAGCCATAGGAGGTGTAGTTACCACTAAAGGTTGTTGAGTTAAAACAAATTATTATACAAGATGAATTGGCCCCAAAGTAGGTGTAACAATTTTATTATCTAGGGGAGTAGAAGATTGACCATTATTTGATTTTTTATTTATTTCTAATATGGCTTGTAAAATCTATGCATGCTCATAGGGATATTCTTAAAGTCTATCTCTGAAGCTCTATAGAATCCCATCCTTATTTAATATATGATTTTCATTGTTAAGTGGGGGAGAGTGTCCCAATTTTCACATCTTGTATATTATCTTTATATATATTATATGGCTCATCTTTGGATACATTATCATTTAAGTCCCCATAATTATGGTGTGAAGGATCAATGATGGGAGTTTTGACTAGTCTTTTGTCCATGGTATAAGCTCAGACATGAGAAATGTTAGAGGTATAATCATTAAGAGGGGGTTGAATCATTGACCCCAAATAATCCAACTTCAATTCTAATGTTTACAAATACTTAACAAGTTAACACAATCATTCATGAAGCATACATATCATTCATAGAAATAAACAAGAGAGACAATGCAAGATCAATCACATAACATAGGACATACATGGGAAACCCTCTTGGGGAATAAAACCCACAAGAACTAATAAATGGACTACTATCCTATAATAAATAGATCTAACATAGAAAAACTACAATTTATCAAGGAAATACAATCCCTATTTAGTGAGACTCTAGTCCCACAAGGTGCTACTACACCTATCTAATTGAGACGTTATAATAACTAGACCTTTTAAAAAGTTTTAACTTGCAATGAGGCTACACCTAAATTAGATATTGAGATTACATAATAACACATTTAAAACACTTATACCTTTGAACTGATGTCAAAAACACCTTATGATGGACCTCAAATTATCTCTCTTCACCTTTTCTCACACTCAAACAACAAGCACACAATTCTACCAATAGACCTATGACCAAAAGGTCATACAAATAGTCCATAATCTATTATAATCTTCAACACTTCCTCAGGGAAATATACCATTCCTTTTCTCCCCAAAACACACATAATAATTTATTAATTTTCTCCTTAGTCTCTCACATATAGGTATAGAACCCAACATCTTTGGTTCTACTATTTATAGAGAAATTTGATCAATGCCATCTTGGTCAGCCATTAGACATGTCTTAACCATTAAGACATCTATCATACAAAAATAAGGCTCATTACAATCTACATAGGTCTATCATAGAATCTATGGGTCACCCTTAAGTAGCTACACCTTTTAAACAAGGCACTTGTAGCTCTTATAGGTCTCATAGAGACTTATTTACCCATATAGCTCACCCTCAAGCAAAACAAGAACACATGACCACTTATAATTGCCTAGGTCCACTCCTTATGTTCCCTAGGACATCCTCAAATGATCACATTCAACTTATAATGACTTTGTGTATGTTCAAACAACTCAAAAATAGACCTTATGCACATAGTCACCATGGATGAACACATAGTCAAATTCTTAAAGATTGTTCATAATCAAGATAGATTGATCGAACCTTCAAAATATACACATAGAGTCCTCATAGAGTCTAAAATATGATACAATTTATAATTCATCATGAGACATCGATACAACATAAAAATAAGCCTGAATATCCATCTTAGATCACTTGCAGAACACACATGAATACAAAGTCAACTTTTAGTCTCAATATCTTTGTCTACACACACTTCCAAATATTCAAATTAAGTAAAATAGATGCACAATGGAGTCCTCTAACACTTTTATTTTTTATTCATGAGTAAATTATTCCTATATCAAAAGATATGTTCCAAAAACTAGACATTGTTTATTTCCTTTACAAAATAAAATATTCAAATGCAAACGATCATAGTTAACCTTTGAACACAATGCTTGAATCTTATAGATTCTCAGCTCAGGATTAATCTCACGCCATCAATCTTGTCTAAGATTTAATGCATATACCACTTAAGCTAAATGTTAAACAACTATCACATTAACCTCATCTTGTGCCATATCAAAATGTTAACTTAATATACTATGTTTATCTCTGTAAATCAACAAGGTCTTTATCAATCAATTCTCACCATTGATCAAACTATATATTCATCCATTAGTTATTGGATCAAGATCCTATACTTTTGCTTAGATGTTAAACATTGTGCACCTATCATCATCTTTCTAATTATTATATCCTTGGATCACTTGTGCACTATTTATCTTTCTCAAGTTTTAACACCTTCAAAAATGACTATGGGGACCCTATCAATATTCATTAGTAGCCATTTTTGCACCTAAATAAATTCTTTTACACTTACCCATAAGATCTCAAATTTGGACCAGATGATCTCCTTCCTTAGGATAATATAACCATATGACTCACTACTATTTAAAATCTCAAACATGCAAGCTACGATTCCATTAAACATCCTTTTCATAAATTTCTATCATAAAACCAACCATGTCTAAATCTGCCTAAGAGACCAACTTTGAGCAACCATAACTTTTGTTGTGCTTCAGTGCATAAAATCAAATTTAACACAAATTATTTATGCTAAAAAATAAATAAACTCGTATGACTATATTTTATTATCACCTTAATTCATGAAAAATATAACACCATCAAATTTCCCACTCAACTCATTCTGCCACACTACAAAATTGGTTATGGGAAAACATAGTCAATCTGCCTACGAGCCCAACTTTCCAAAATCATATCTTCTAACATGCTACATCACATGATCTAGAAATTAGAAAAAATAAAATAGGTGAAAAAATCAACATACCCATATTATCACCTTCACCTGAGACATCGACATGTGTTATATCTTTGCTCAATAACATGCTTACTCAACTCTTTTTGGCCAATTTGCAAATTTGTTTAAGTATGGGAAAATAGTGAAATTTGCCTTAGAAACCAACTTTACACCCTCAAATATTTGACCATGCTTCAATGCATGAATTGAGATATGGTTAATAATAACTAGGGACTATAGTGATCATAATCATATGACCAAATCCCCTTGACTCCTTCCCATGTGGAAAAGGTGACATCATCAAACTACCTACTCAATTTTTTTGCCATTAGACCTAAAGTGTCTAGATGAGAACTATGATCAACCAGATAAATTACCTTTGTGCAAATAATCTCTCAAGGTGTGGATCACATCTTATAGTAACCTTTTTACATGCTCAAACATCCATACTCATCCCTAAGCCTTTCATGCTATGTCAATACTGAAGATCAACTAATAATCCTTCAAGCATATAAGAATAAATACATTACACAATTTGTCATACATGAATAAACACATTACACACTTTGACATTATCACTTATACTATCAAGGAAATTCATCCACTAACCAAGACATCTCCATGACACCAAAATTACATCATCATGACAACTCTCCAAAAATCTCCCCCTTTGTCATTGATGTCAACACCCATCAATATAATAATATATAACTCACCTTCTCTCTCTTCAAATCACTCCTACAATAGGAACTTTCTCCCCCTTTGAAACAATGATAAAATGGGCACACACTAATCTTAATGACTTGAAAATACTATCAAAATAGGAAAATACCATCTTATAAAGATGATATAAATTCCCTCTTACCTTGAGCCACCTCTTATTATCTTGACAACTTCTTGCTCCATGCCAACGCTCTCTTCAATCAAGCACTGTAACTAATGAAGAAAGAACACACAAAGGAATTCAAATATGATATCACTCACAAAAAAAATGTCTGAGAGGGATTCCCCCTAAGAACTATGATAAATTTCACCTTATGATCATATTCATATCTCTCTACACCATGAAGAACCACCATGCAGGCTTACTAGCCTTCCTTCTCAAGACACTTCCATGACCACCAACTCTGCATCTACACTATGAAAAATAGGAAACATGTAATAAACCAACTTGATAAAATGTAATCAGATTCTCATACCTTTCTCTTTTGGATAAATTCAGCAAAAACACTCTTATTTAAACTAGGCATGTCTATCCTCCTTGTAGCCCTACCTAAAACTTGTAGATCCCACAATTTTTAGTAGACACATATTCAAGTCTTGAAACTCCATATCTCTATAAATCTAATGTTCCCCTTTAATCTCATAAATTTTCATCACTGCTATCATTTTTTGTAACATACTTCCTTCACAAACTAACTAGTTAATTAACCCTCCATATTGATAAAAACTTGAATAAATAGAGAACCACAAACCTTTAAACCTCTATGAAGCTTGATTTTAACACCCATTTGGCCCATTAAAAGAATTAATAAGCCTCATTCCTCAATTCATAAGGAAGGATACTTTTATAGCAAATCCCAAAACCCTAGAATCTCAAAATAAGTAGGGTCAACAAGCCTCCTTCTGGTCAACATCCACCTTTGAAACTTCTTTCACAGTTGGAGACACCCATCCCACACTTTTGGAATAAAAATTGAGCTTCCATACCTTTAGGAATATGTACTTCCTATAACCTATTTTAGGCCTACTTTCCCTTGAACCAAATATAGAGAATAGGGAGAGCACTAAAAAAAAAACTCAATTGGCACATACATACCTTCAAACCTCAAAAAGACCTAGGGAATACCATAAAGAAATGTAAAAACATTTCTAAGAACTAGAAACTTATTGATCTTTGCATCAAACTCATTAAGCCACCTGAAACCACCCAATCTCAATTTTTACTACACATCCTTCACAAACCTATGAAATAGGCTAATGAACTTATTAATCCTGAACACCTTCAATATGATCTTTTAGATTGTTTCAACTAAAGAACATTACATCAATACTTGTTTTTCTTCTTTGAAAGGAGTATCCTAAGAAGCATAGATAGAGACACCTTTTATAAAATAATACTATAAATTAAACAAATCTTCAACTTCCATCTCCTCCTTGCACATTTCATATTTGTATCTCTTATTCTTATTCTTCTTTGGCTTTAGAGAAACAACTTCCTCGACCACTACAACATCCTCCTTTTCTTCTATGATTGGATTATCAATACATGAGGACAATATAGATTCATTACATACCTTTTCAACTAAAGAATCTTTGTTGAAACTTGGAACCTCATCATTAGGTATAGATAATTAATGTTATTTACATGAAATATGCTTATAAATAATAAGATGTTCACTTGGATCCATACATACCTCAAGACTAGCCTCAAATAGCACCTTAGTCTTCTCCTTGAGCTTGATTTCTTCATTCTCAACATAAGTAAACAATGAGACATCTTAATAATCTTTAGCTTTTGAATCATTGTCCACCATATAAAAAAAATTACTTGGACCTATAGTCTCATCAAGACTTACATTTTTCACATTTAGCTTCCATGTATTTGTTGACCAAATCTGACTTTTAGGTCAAATGAGGGCACCCCTAGTAAAAAATTGGATTTTTAGGTCTATAAGGGGGTATAATATATTTTAATGAGGTGTTTTATAGGTTAATTTATGTCAAATAATGTTATATTAGCTTTGTTTAATTAGTTTTTATGTCCTTATATCATTTTTGGGTCATTCAAGGGGTTAAAACATGCATTTAATGCTTCGTATAGGTTTCTTAGGAAATGTGCAAGTTTTAAAATGTAATTTCATGTCCCATATGTCATTATAAGTCTTATATAACTTAAAATACTAAAAATATGGTAGGTTGTTTAGAGAGAAGGCAATTTTCCTAGAAAAAAGGAGAGAATGGCACATGTATAACCTCTTTGGGAAGTGTGCCACTTGGAAAAGGTTTAAATGTGACTATATAAATTACCCAATCTCATTACCACATTTGGTTTTATCTATAAGTGCCATTTATTTCTCAAAAAACTTTTACTCTCTTTTCATCTTTCTTGGCAAGCAAAAGTGACTTACAAGTTTATACTTGGTATGGTCAGCACAAAGGGTTTCAAGTAGAATAATTTTGGGAGATGATATTAAACTAATATAACTTAATTTTAATATATGTATTTTTAATATTGGTCAACTATTCCTTATGAACCATCACTAACAAGTTGATTATACTTTTTTTATAGTTATTTCATGCACCCTATAGGTTTTTCTTAATTTTGGCCAAATACGTATGAAACATTTAGTGATGTTAGATCAAAATGATTTTTTATTCCTTTTAATATGGTCTCAATTATTAATTTCATGATTCATGAGGTTTGGGTGACCAAATTGGTCTATGATGTAAGATGGTGTCACAATGTGTAGTTTCAGTTGGAATGGTTCTATTTTCTATGTGTCTCTCTCTTGTAGGTGTCTCATTAAAATAGGAAATAATGTTATATAAGCCTCTATTTCATATGACCACCTCCTTTCATGTTTGGGTTTCACCATGTTACCTTTTCATTTATTCCAAAGCTTATTTCCCTCTATTGTCAACTCTTTGCACATTTTTAGCTGCAGTCCCATGCATAAGCTTGTCCATCCTATATATTAAGTGCTAATATGGGTTTATTAGATTATAAAATACTTTATGAGTTTAATTAAGTTATTTTTTATTCTTGGGGAGGTTTAAGTTTGACCCTATGCTCATATTCCATGCCAATGCAGTCATTTGATAAATCTATCTACTCTTTTCACATGTATGCAAGTGTTTTTAGGTTGTAAAATGTTTTTTGAAGCTAGTTCCAAGGTTTTTATTAATTAATATCATGTATTTGAATAATGATAATGTATTTTAAGATATTTTGAAGCTATTCAACATCACATTTTACTGCATTTCATGCTTTACCTACCTAATTTTCCTAAATCATTCACCTACAGGCCCCTGATGACATCATACTCATGTGTCGAGAGGTGGACATATAACCCAAATTACTATAATTTATAAATATGTATTGAAATTCCTAATGGAAGAATAAAAATTTCAAATTCATAGAAGGTTTCATCTTGCTCATGCCTAGTTCACTGCCTATGCACCAAAATATCCACCTATAAGTGGCTAAGCAAGGTACCAAAAGCCTACTTGAGGATATGGAGACAAATTGACACTTTTGGAAAACCTTGATATCATGAAAAATATTTTAAAATATATATAAATTAATAATATGGCAAGTTGAGTTATCAAATCATGGTGAGAAGATGAAGATTGTGTTTAGGCATATTGTCCCTAAATTGACAAAATAAAGATGGAATAGGTTTTGTGTTTATACCATAACATGTTTTCATAGGGTTATAAAGAATATAAATTAGATGAAATTATTACCTCTAGTAAAAAATATTCCCATGCCAAGTTTTAAGGTCAGATAGTGAGGGAAAATGCATTGTTTGAGACCTCAAACATGCCTAAGAAAACATTGAACCCAAGTAGTTAACACCTATAGGTCTGAGCCCAAAAGAAGCACTTTTCATCCAGGTTGGTAGTTATGGGTCATGTATTGACATTAGGATTGTCATAGGTGGTTTAAAAAATATTTAATTATACAAATATCATCTAAATATTTTTGAATATTGTGTTTATCCCCTCTACACACCTATTAGTTTGTACAATAACCCCAAATGCTCACCTACATGTAGGTAGGTAGATAGTGACATATTTTTATGCTTAGTGATGTTTAAATGGAATATAAGTTCTATTAAAATCATTATAATGATATTTTTTACCTCAAATGGGCTCAATGGAAGATCTAAACATCATAACCAAGCTCCATCTAGGCCATGAACACCTACAGTAGGGGCAGTTTCAACAAGAAACATAGTTAGGTTTGGACACACAATCACCTTTGGTAAGGTGTTTCAAAAGAAACGAAATTGGAGTGATGAAAAAATTTTATTAATACTTTCCTTAGAGTCATGACAACTTTTACAAGCTTTTGGGATATGAGAAACATGACTACAAGATTCTAACTACATGGAAAAGCTCACACAATCAAACAATAAGTTCAGACATGGGTGATTCAAGGGATGTTTAGAATAGGTTAAATATTAAGAGATATAAAAATAATAAAGTGATCTTATTGGATTATATAAAAACCTATTATCACTTCCTTCAAGCAAAAACAATCTAACTCTACCTATAGGTATGGTATCAGCAGGAAACTCAGTCAAAAAGGAAGCTTACTCTAGGCTATGCAAGGTGTATAGAGGGGGAAATGAATAAAGGAAATGATGTGAAAAACATATGAAATCCCTTTTAACATATAAAAATGGTATAATGACATTATATAAATAGAATTTTGAATAATTGAGAGGGTATAAGTAAACATTGCATAGTCAAATTGGTAATCCTTGCACATAGTGACTTTCTTCACATTTATTTTTGGTTTTCCATACCTTTGGAAGGTCTAGTTAGGAAATAAAAAACTATGGTTTTTTAAGGGCATAATGGACACTTGAGGAAGCCTACATAAGTGTTTATTATCTAATACAAACAAGGTAAGTATCCCCTATTTTGTCTTAGACAAAGGGTACTTCCCATGATGGAAACCCTACAGAGTTGGAAGATGAAAAGGAGTGACTAGAAGCTATTAATATCATGGAAGAAGGTTTTTAAATATGTAAAAAACTTTTAAAAACATGAATAACACCTCACAAAGATAGGAAATCAAACATGGTCCTCCATGCCCTTAAACTTGTAAGTAGGCTTATTGGGCAAGTTTTAGGTGTAAATCCAAATGAGGTGTCAACCAATTTTATAGCCTTCCATATTGTTTCCATATTATTGGAACATGTTTATGGGATTACTAATGAGGTTTACAAGCCATTCAAGTGTAAGGAAAACTAAATAAAACAATTTTTATTCTTTAAAGTAATTCAAATATGTAAGAAAATAAGGAAGCAAGCTTGATAGGTAATTTTTATAAGCTCACATATTTTTGGAGGCTTTGCATGCTTGTCAAAGGAGATAGGGGAAGCTAGAAAGGGTATTTAACAATGAGTTTTTTTAATTTTTTTGTAGGTTGGATGATGAGTTTTTATGAATAAACCTTAAGACTCAAAATAGGCCTAAAACCCTACTGAACCCTCAACCAAGACATGATCGAGGAAATGGAGTTGGAGATTCAATATAATGGACTAGTTTGACTATAATATATATTATAAGTTGTATAGGACTATTTAAGTCTCCCTCACATACCAACTAGATGTATGAACTTGTATAGATAGGGGAACAAGGGTTTTTCTAATTATTTTGTGCATTTTGGAGGTTTTAAAAGGTTTTAACAGATGAAAATCATATGGATGGAAACCTTAGGAATTAATATAACTCCCCATATCATTATTATGCCTTTAAATATATCTTAAGTGTCAAAATCAATTGATTCAAATCAGCCAATCAAATCTAGCATATTGGACAAGCTAGTGAAAAAGATGGAAAAAATTAAATGAGCTAATTTTAAGGTGTGTATGATGATTATAGGTCCATTTATGGTATTTAAACATGTCATTGACTCCATACCATGAATTTTCATGGATAAATTATGCCTTTTTGGAAGCCAAGTGTGCAGGGTGCATGAAAGAAGTTCTTTTTAGACTACAAATGATGATTGCTCCTTTCCAGTTGATTTGAGAAGACCAAGAATGTAAAAAATTCATAGATAAAAATGTATGATTTACATAACCTACATTAAAATCAACAAAATTGGTATTTATCATTTATGGGATGTTTAAATAGAGGCAATCATGAAGATAGTTTTTTTGTGCAAAATGGGGAGTTTTATGGCACTTTTCATAAAGTTTATTCCTTAAATTAACACTTGTATATCCTATCCTTTCATGGTTCATATCATATCCTCTTCACATGAGAAATTAAATCATTTTATTATCATGACTAGTGTCCTTGTGACCCTTGTACTTCTCTCTTCTTCTCTCTATCTCTCTCTCAAGTTCTATAAGAACTAACCATTTTGGCAATTATATGGATGTTCCTCCTAATTATGTTGAATCCCTAATCACTTATATACCTTTTTATCAATAAAATGACTAAATTTTACCTCTTTAATTACTACTATTAGTTTTCTTTACTTTAATGTTGAATTTACTTAGTGAAGACTATGGATTCCTTAGCAAGTTGTCACATTCTCTCACGTATTTGTAGCTTCTTCTTACAGGGCATGCGATGTGTTCCAGGAAATGTCAAATTTTAAGTGAGTTATTCTCTTCATTAGTTATACTCAAGGCTTCTTGTATATTCCTCCTATATTTTCACATTCATCCATAACCCCACAATGTAACATTGATGCAGGAAGACATAGATTGGAGAGTGTATGTTTAGTTTATCCTTTGATTTCAAGTGTAATATGCATATGGTTAGATGTCATCAGTCAATTTGGTGTATCAACTATATTAGGTTAGTTTTTTTTCATTTTTCTCTCTCCCTTTTCACCCCCCAAATTTAGTATTAGTTACAATCCTAAGTGTTACATCAAGGGAGCTAACCCTATCTAAAGACTCATCTCATTCCTTAGGCTGATGACAAGTCTAGAGGTGATTCCATTATGCCACTTGGATGAGGAATTCTTTTAATCTCCTCAAAGGGTGAAAATCCAAGTGAAAACAATTTTTGGCATGCCCGTTGAGACTCTTTTTCCAAGAGTTGAATATTTTTTGGTGTTGTCCTTCAACACATCATTCTTTGGAGGAATCTATCTAAGCATAAATGGTGACTCTAAAGATATATCAAATGGTCAAATAGGCTAGGTTATCCTTTGAATATTGTTGATAACATGTGTTATTTATGTTCTTGGTTTCAATGAAGATATATGGCTGAATTTTTTGTTGATTTATTATTTACACAAGTTGGTGGGACATTTCAAGCTTGTGTCATTCCCTATAATTATGAACAAGTCCTTGGTCAATCTTGTCATGAACCTTATGAGCCCCAATATGACTTTCATTAGTACCAATATGATCCTTGTTATCTGATGCATGAAGTATATCAATCTTATAATCATCCTTCTTAATGTCTTACCCCTCCTAGTCAACCTAGTCCTTTCTCTAATTAGCCCATTTCTACCTTCAAACAAACTCTTTTGGGGTATGATAAGTATATGATATATCTTGGTACTCAAAGGGTATGTGGTCAAAATATTCCTAGCCACCTTATTCAAAAGGTAAGAGATGCATTGTAATTAGTCAAGAGAGAGAGGGTACCTATTGAGAGATCCAATTAGCAAAGTCTCACAAGTGAGATTATTGATGTGAGTGTTCTAATATATTCCTTAGAAGATAGGTTAAAATTTCATGAAAGGCAGCCTCACCAAACCTATCAACCTTTATTTTCCACTTCTAAAAATTTTCTATTAGCTCTACATGGTTCTCACTCATGAACCCAATCAACCTTATCGAGGCCATCCTTTTCCCAATCAGTTGGAAGGAGAAGTTGATAAGAAGAACCTTTTGTTTAAATCAAACATTGATAGGTAAATTGAGTTGGATAATAAGTATATGCAGTAGTCCATATTGGTAGAAAAGGAAGAGGATTTAAAACCCTAATTTACCTCTCACATTACATCCCCACCACTTAAAAAATATATTCTTAATCCTAGAATCCCAAGTTAGAGTAAGATAGTGGAATCATGGGGAAATAAGTAGGATAGAAACATTATCCAAGAGTGTGAAAATAAGAAGAGATCTAATCCTAATATCCTAAGCTAGATAAAAATAGTAGAGTCATGGGGAAAGAAAGAAGATAAAAGCATTATTTAAGAGTGTGAAGTGGAAGATGGAGTTGATCCTTTACAATTCCCTCCCACCCTTCCTAAAGAATATTATTGTGTTCTATGGTATCCCTCATGCAATCCTTATCCTCATGATGATTCATATGAGCTTCAAGATAGACATTTCCAAGAGAACTTAGCCAAGCAAATATAGGAGATAGAGACAAAAATGAAGCTACTAAGTCAAGGTACGATGGAAGGTTTAGACCAAAAAGAAGATCCTATGCCTAAACACATCCCATCTACCCTCTATCAAGAGCTTCCCAAAGAGCCTCCTACATTGCATTATCAATCTAATTTGGATCTATATGTGCCACCTCCACTAACTAGTTCATCTTGTCCTCACTCTATCACCCTTTGCCTTGATGGACCTATGGTATGGAAACCAAAGGAAGATCAAATAGTTTATAATAAAAGAGAACTCTTACTTGAATAAAACATATCTCCTTGGTAGCCTCATTGGGCTAAGTCACATGATTTCAAGATGCCTAGTCTTGACATCACCATGAAGGAGGTTAAAGATCTTGTAGCCCTTGACAAAAGAAATCAGATTATGAAAATTGAATTTCAATTTGAAATCCCTCAAGAGGTCTTAGGTGATGAAGAGAAGGTAATTTCTTGTGTTGTATCTCTTTGCTTGTTTGATGATGAAGAATGTTTTATTATGTTGAAGAACCTATCTTGAGAGAGGAAAATTAAGAGGAACATGCTTAATGCATGGCTGATAAAGAAGACCTAATGAGTGTTTATGTGGAAGAAATAACCAAAGGGGCTCCTTTTGGTGAACAAAAGGGCAATTCACAAACTTTTTCCTCTATATTTGAAGTGGAATGTGTTATCAATAAGGGAGAACACATTCAATTCATCCCTCAAGAAGTGGTAGTCTTGAGAGAGTATCATGAGATCAGGATAGAAGAATTAGAATTTGAAGATGATCTAATAAAAGATGAAGAAAAGGTGATTTATTGTGTGGAGATTTTATATTGGTTTGATGAGGAATGATGTATTCCTTTTTCCAAAGAGGAAGAAATGATCATTAACTCTTTTCTCACTTTGAAAGATAGCATGGATAGGCAAGGACAAGTTCTTAATCAGATTTTAGGTGTCTTGTTTGAAATAATTGAAGTAGGTTATACTCCTCTTCAAGGAGGCTATGAGATGTTCAAATATGGAGAAGGAAACATTGGTAATCAAGTAAGTATACAAAGGGAAAGAAATCTTTCAAATCTATCCTTTCAATAAGCATATACATTTCATGATGACATGTTTTAAGTCATAAATATGGGCTATCACCCTCTCAACCATTTGGGAGAAACAAATAAATTATTAAAGGATGGAATAAGACCCTATTGGCCTTAATCTTTTAAGGAACATGAAACTACTCCTCTTGAATCCATGCCTACTAAGGAGATACAATTTAATCATGAGGTGAAGAGTGGGAAACAATATAAAGTATGTGAACATGTTAAATATGAATGTTTATTCATTGGAGACCTATTTAAGGATGATCTACTTGAGATCAGATCAAGTGAAGTTCCAAGGAAGATGTTTGATCCACAAATCATTCAATCCAAAGATAAACTTTTTTGGCACTATGTTTCATCTCACCATGGGGATGATTCAAGAAGTTTTCCTTTTGATCTAGGAAAGGAGGTATGTTTAGTTTCTAGATATGCATAATAGGTTATTTCCTAATTCCCCTAAATTATTGGAGCACATGTGTGTGTCTTGTGTGTTTACTTTATTTGTTGTGTGTGTCTTTTGCTTTGTGTGGTTGAGGTAGCCATTAGTTGCCTTGTCTTGGTCAAGTTTATGGTCAATGGTAAAAAGTTTTCTTGTTTTTCTCAGTCCTTATATGAATCCATAATCCCAATGGATTGATAAGTCTATTAATCCTATTAGTATAGCAAGCATACTACCCTTATGAGTCACCATTTTATTGACCAAATTTGACTTTTAGGTCAAATTAGGGAACCCCTAGTAAAAAAATTATATTTTTAGGTATATAATGAGGTATAATATATTGTTTTGAGGTGTTTTATAGGTTAATTAATGTAAAATAATGTTATACTAACTTTGGTCAACTAGTTTTTATGTCCTTATACCATTTTTGGGTCATTTAAGGGGTCAAAAAGGTGAATTTAATGCTTTATATGGATTTCTTAGAAAATTTGCAATTTTAAAAACATGATTTAGTGTCCCATGTGTCACTATAAGTATTAGATAAATGACACTACTAAAAATATGGTAGGTTGTTTAGATAGAAGGTAATTTTCTTGGCAAAAAAGGAGAAAATGTCACTTGTATAACCTCTTCGAGAAGTGTGCCACTTATGAAAGGTTTAAATGTGACTCTTAATCTTCCCAAATCTCATTAATATGTTTTTTTGATCTAGAAGTGCCTATTTATTACTCAAAACTATTTTTCTCTCTTTTCACCTTTCTTGGCAAGCAAAAGTGACTTGCAAGTTTGTACTTGGTATGGTCAGCACAAGGAGTTTCAAGTAGAATTATTTTGGGAGATGATAATAAACTAATATAAATTAATTTTATTATATGGATTTTGAATATTTTTTAACTATGCTTTATGAACAATCACTAACAATTTGATTGAGCTTTTTACTAGCTATTTCATGTACCCTATAAGTTTTACTTCATTTTGGGCAAATATGTATGAAAAAATTAGTGATTAATAGCTAAAAAATATGTTTTATTACTTATTATATTCGATTCATTATTGGTTTCATGATTCATGAGGTTTGGATGAACAAATTAGTCTATGATGCAAGAAACTATCACCGTGTGCAGTTTTAGTTAGAGTGCTTATGTTTGTTTAGTGTTTCTATCCTATAGGTGTCTCACTCAACTAGGAAATAGTGTTAAATAAGCCTTTGGGTCATGTTAAAACATCATTTCATGTTTTTTTTCACCATTTTACCTCTTGGTTTTCTCCTAAACTTGTTTCCCTCCATTGTCAACTCTTTACACATTTTTAGTTGTAATCCCTTACATAAGATTCTCTATCCTATATATGAAGTAGTAAAATAGGTTTATTTGATTGTCCAAGACTTTAGGATCTGAATTAAGTTCTTTTTTATGCTTGGGTAGGTGTAAGTTTTACCATATGCTCATATTCCATGCCAAGGTAGTCATTTGATGCATATGTCTACTCTTTTCACATGTATGCAAGTCTTTTTAGGTTGGAAAAGGTGTTTTGAAGCTGTTTCTAAGGTTTTTATTGATGAACATAATAATTTTGAATAATTATATCCATTTTAACCTATTTTTAAGCTATTCAACATCATATTTTACCACATTTCATTCTTTACCTACCTAATTTGCCTAGAACATTCACCTATAGGCCCCTGATGATGTCATCTTGATGTGTGGAGAGGTGGACATGTAAGTAAATTAATTATAATTTATAAATAATAATTAACATGCCTAAGGTAATAATATAAATTTCACATTCGCATAAGGTTTCATCTTGTTCATGCCTAGTTCACTGCCTATGTACCAAAATATCCACCTATAAGTGACTGAAAAGGGTACCAAAAGCCTACTTGAGGAGATGGAGACAAATTGATACTTTTGGTAAACCTTTGTATGATGAAAAATATTTAAAATCCATGTAAGTTATCAATATGTCACTTTTATTTATCAAATCATGTTGAGAAGATAAAGACTGTATTTAGGCCTTTTGTCCCTAAATTAACAAAATAAAGATCCAATAGGTTTTATGTATATCCCATAACACGTTTGTATAAGGTTACAAAGCATTTATATTGGATAATATTCTTGACTCTAGTACAAACTATACTCATGACAAGTTTTAAGGTTAGATGGTGAGGGAAAATGCATTGTTTGAGACCTCAAACATGCCTAAGAAAACACTAAACCTAGGCAGTTAACACCTATAGGTCTGAGCCCAAAAGAAGCACTTTTCATCCATGTTGGTAGTGTTGGGTAATTTATTCACATTAGGATGGTTATATGTGGTTTAAAAAATATTTAATTATACAAATATCATATAAATAGTTTTGAATATTGTGTTTAGCCCCTCTACACACCTATCAATCCATACAACAACCCCAAATACTCACCTATAGCTAAGTAAGAAGACAATGAGCTATTTAAATGTTTATTGATGTTTAAAGGGAATAAAATGTGTTTTAAAATAATTATAATTATCCTTTTTACTTTAAATGGGTTCAAGGGAGGATCCAAACATCATAACCAAGGTCCATCTAGGCCATGAACACCTATAGTAGGGGCTCTTTTAACAAGAAACATAGTCAAGTTTGGACATAGTCACCATTGGGAAGGTGTTTTAAAATTAATGAAATTAGAGTGATGAAAAAAAATTATGAATACTTTCCTTAGATTCATGACAACCTTTACAAAATTTGGGATGTGAGAAACATGCCTAAAAGATTCTAACTCCATGGAAAAGAATACATAGTCAGATAATAAGTAGAGATAAGGGTGATTCAAGGGATGTTTAGACTCGGTTCAATATAAAGATATATAAAAAGCATAAATTAATTTTATGGGATTCCAAGAAAACATTTAAACACTTCCTTCAATCCCAAACAAGCTAACTCTAACTACAGGTATGGTATGAGTAGTAAATTCA
Source organism: Torreya grandis (assembly GCA_037957365.1). NCBI lineage: Eukaryota > Viridiplantae > Streptophyta > Pinopsida > Cupressales > Taxaceae > Torreya > Torreya grandis. The sequence goes on from JARHVA010007082.1 coordinate 169,380, forward strand.
ATCAAATAGGAAGCTTACTCCAAGCTATGCAAGGTGTATAAAGGGGAAAATGAAGAAAGGAAATGATGTGAAAAACATATGAAATCAATTATACCATATAAAAATTGTATAATGACATTATATTAAGAGAATTTTGAACAATTTAAAGGTTCTAAGGCAACATTACATATTCAAATTGGTAAACCCTGCACACAGTGACTTTCTTCAATGTTCTTTTTAGTTTTCCATACCTTTAGAGGGTTTATTTAGGAAATAAAGAACTAATTTTTTTTTAATGGAATAATGGAGATTTGAGGAATACAAAAAAATTATTTTTTATCTAAGATAAATAATGTAATTACCCTTTGTTTTGTCTCAGACAAGGGGTACTTCCCCTCATGCAAACCCTATAGAGTTGGAAGAGTAGGGATGAAAAGGAGTGACCATAAGCTATGAATATCATGAAAGAAGGTTTGTAAATATGTAAAACACTTGTAAAAAAATGAATAACACCTCACAAAGGTAGGAAATCAAACAAGGTCCTCCATGCCCTCAAACTTGTAGGTAGGCCTATTGGGCATGTTCTAGGCCTAAATCCAAATCAGGTGTCAACCAATTTTATAACCTTTCATATGATTTCCATATTATTGGAACATGTTTATGGGATTACTAGTGAGGTTTCCAAGCCATTAAAGTGCAAGGAAAACCCAATAAAACCATTTTTGGTCCTTAAAGTAATTTAAATATGGAAGAAAACAAGGAAGTAAGATTGATAGGCAATTTTTAGAAGCTCACATATTTTTGGAGGATTTGCATGGTTTCCAAAGGATATAGGTAAAACTATCAAGTAGTTTTAACAATGAGTTTTTTGAAATTTTTTGTAGGTTGGACGTCTCATTAGACTCAAAATAGGCCTAAAACCCTAATAAATCCTCACCCAAGACCTGACAGAGGAAATACAATTAAATATGAAATATAATGGACTATTTTGACCATAATAGCTATAGGAATTTGTAGAGGACTCTCTTAGTCTCCTTCACATACCAACTAGTTATATGGACTTGTATGGATGGGGGAATAAATAAGGTTTTTCTCATTGTTTTGTGCATTTTGTAGGTTATATGAGGTTTCAAGAGATTAAAATATTATGGATGGAAATATCAGGAATTAATATCACTCCCCATATTACTATAATTCCTTTAAATAAATCCTAAGTGTCTAAAATAGGTTATTCAAATCAGCTAGTCAAATTTTGCATATTAGACAAACTAGTGAAGAAGATGAAAAACTTCAAATGAGCTCATTTAAAGGTGTTCCTGATTCTTATATTTCCATCAAGGGCATTTAAAATTATCATTAAATCCCTCCAATTTATTATCATGGATAACTAATGCCTTTTTGGAATCCAAGCATGTAGGGTGCATGAAAGGAGTTGTTTTTGAACTACATATGATGATTGCTCCTTTCTAGTTGATTTTGGGAGACCAAGAATGTAACCAATACATGGATATGAATTTATGATGTCCATAAAATATATATAAATCATCAAAATTTGTCCTAATCAGTTATGAGATGTTCAAATAGAGGCAATCATGAAGGCAATTTTTCTATGCAAAATGGGGAGTTTTATGCCACTTTTCATGAATTTTATGCCTTGAATTGACACTTTTATATCTTTTAATTTCATGGTTTATCCAATATAATATTCACATGTATAATTAAATCCTTGGATTATCTTGACAAGTGTCCTTGTGACCCTTGGACTTTTAACTTCTCTCTCTCTCAAGTTTTATAAGAACTAGCCATTTTGGCCATTGTATGGATGTTCCACCTAAGTATGGAAAATACCTACTAATTTTTATACATATTGATCAATAAAATGACTAATTTTTACCTCTTCCATGATTTTTAATATTGTGATTTACTTGAATGTTGAATCTGCTTAGTGAAGACTATGGATTCCTTACCAAGTTGTCACATTCTCTCACCTATTTGCAACTTCTTCTTGCAGTGCATGTGATGTGTTATAGAAAATTTCAAAGTTTAAGTGAGATATTATCTTCATTATTTCCACTCAATTCCTCTTTTCTAGTCCTCCTATCTTTTCACATTCATCTATAACCCCATAATGTAACATTTATGCAAGAAGACATAGATTGGAGAGTGTATGTTTAGTTTATCCTTTGATTTCAAGTGTCATATGCATATGTTTGGATTACATATATTAATTTGGTATATCAAATCCCTTAGGTAATTTTTTTTCAATTATCTCTCTCCCTTTTCACCCCTTAAATTTTGTTGTAGTTTCAATCCTAAGTGGTACATCAAGGGAGTTATCCCTATCTAAAGACTCACCTCATTCCTTAAGATTAACATAAGGCTAGAGGATATTTCATTGTGTCACTTGGATGAGGAATTATTTATATCTCCTCAAAATTTTAAAATCCAAGTGACAATAGTATTAAATTGCCTTCTTTCTTGAACTCTAGGAGCCTGATTAATTCTACTTTATCTTGTAGGCCTTTGCTTGTAGAACTTACAAATGTGACATCTCAATTCATAATTATAGCACACCATGTTTTTTACAATAAACATATCTTGAATTACCTTATTTGGATATAAAATTATAGTGTGTGTTATGTTATGACAAGAAAAATAACCTCCCCTTTTTTAAGAGGACTCACCTTGTCTAATATTATGTGGACAATGGTTTCCAATGTGTCCCACATTAAGAGAAATAAATACCTTGATTTTATTCACATATTTTGACTAATGACCTCCATCATAGTCCCATGAAAATTTATTTCTAATAGGTATCTTGTAGCCTCTATCCCTATGACCAAATTTATTACATTTATAATAGTGACATTTGAATCTTGCATATATCATGGTATTTGGCTATCTAATCTGATTTGTCTTCAAGGTATGATTATCCTAGTTCACATTAGTCTTCATCTTGTCTTGAGTTACATTGTTTTGTTATTATTCATATCCAAGATTAGTTCTATCATATCATGCTTTTGTCCACTCAAAATATTGTCTATATAACATGTAATATTCTCAAATCTTACAAATGTCTTCACATTATTAGCCATATTTTCTAACTCAGATTTCAAAGATTCATTTTTAAAAACATACCTTTAACATTCATCTTATTTATATTTTAGGCTTGTAGATAGAATCTCTAATTGATAAATGAGATGCTTGATCATATATTCATGCTCCTTGACATCTTCATTCAATATTTCCTCATACACACTAAATTTATTCTCATAGTCCTTGAGCTTATATTTCTTCTTCTTAATATTCAGTTCTTCAAGAGCATTCATCAAAAATGTCTCATAGTCCATCTCATCTTCATCATCATCTAAATCACTCCAAGTAGACTCCTAATGTGAGAAACTTCCTTCCTCATCCATTATTAGAGCTTCATCTTCAATAGGACTATCATATTCATGATCGTATTATGAATCACTTTCTTCACTCTCATCTAAGGAGCTACAAACTTCTTTAGTGTAAAGACTCTTCTCATTCTTAAAGGATCTCTTCTTGTTGTTATGCTTTCTAAACCCTTTCTTCCTGTATGTCCTCTTATTTTCCAATTGTCCATCAAGATCTTTATCATATTTCTTCTCATCCTTATGAGGTAACTTCCAAGCAAAATGTCCTATCTCTCCATAGTTAAAAATTTTAAGGGTAGTTTAACCTTATACTTTCCTGAGCCAATGTTGAATTTCCTAGTAATCAAAGTAATTAGTTCATCATTATCAAGGTTAGATATGTTATCCTCTTTAGATTTATTACCTTGGAAATTATTTTTAGGCTTCATCTCTATATTTAATTTATCTTCCTTCTTTTGTGGTATATCATCATTATTCCTCATATAATAGGAAGTAAGGGTTCCATGCAATTGATCCATTTTCAACTAAGTAAGCTCATGACTCTCTTCTATAGCAGATATGATTAGATCAAACTTTGGGGATATAAACCTTAATACATTTTGGACAATAGTGGTATCTTCAATATTATATCTAAGACCTCTAATGATGTTCACAATATCATAAAATCTCTATAAAAAAGATGCCATAAAATCTTCTTTGTTCATCTTGACACTTTCAAATTGCCTTCTATGATTTTGTAACTTAACAAGCTTAAAATTTGAATCTCCTTCAATAATAGTATATAATTTATCCCATATTTCCTTGGTATATTTGTAATGAATTAATTTGGTGAAATTCATTTTTTTAAGACCACAAGTTATGGCATTTACTTCCTTAAAGTTATTCTCAAACAACTTCTTATCTGCAACACTAGATGGAGGAATGACAGGAGCAATGTAGCCATCTAAAATATATTGCCATACATCAAACCCTATGGGAATAATGTAGGTCTTCATCTTATCACTCTAAAAATCATAATTGGATCCATTGAACATTGGTTCTTTATTATTAGAGAAACCACCTTGTACATTTTGACTCATCATTGTACCTTGGATCACCTTCAAGCTATCAAGATTTTACCAAAGGACCTCACTCTAATACCAATTATTAGACGTAAAATCACTGAGAGGGGGGGTGAATTCGTGATCCCAAATATTCTAACTTCAATTTTGATCTTTACAAATACTTAACCAGTTAACACAATAATTCATGAAGCATGCATATCATTCATAACAATAAGCATGAGAGATAATGCAAGTTCAATAACATAACATAAGACATACGTGGGAAACCCTCTTGGGGAATAAAACCTATTGGTTCTGAATTGCACACCTCTTTGATATGGCCTTGTGAACTTGAATCAAATGAAAAATAAAAATGAAGAACCCACTAAAATTTTGTTGCAGTCAAGGAAGGGTTTAGCATCAAGAATGCACTAGACTTGATAAAATGACTGGGAGGCACCTACAAAGGGTATGATTATTTTCCTACTAATTTTGGCTCTTCTTGAACCAAGGTGAGAGGACCTATAGGTTAGCTCTCTCATATGGATAGATTATATAGTTTACCTTCCATGGGAATTATTAATGCAAAGACACAAATTTGAAAAGAACATAACCAAGCTTGCTCAATCTACCTGGGAAGGGTTGTCACATAGAATGAGAAAATGTCCTAAATATAAAAATAAGCTACTAAAGATAGATAAATATGTGATTTCAACCTTCACTTTGAAAATAACTTAAAACATCATGAATAAGTGGGAGATTATAGCATTGAGGTTAAAACACAGAGAAAATGCATTTCAAAGATGCAAAGCTTCATGTATCTACAAGGAAAATAGTACTTATGATATATAAATGATGTACTATCTATATGGCAGGTTAGGGTAAAACCAAGCTAATTTGAATTATGGATAATGGTGTGGATGGCTTAGCAAATGAGTATGAATACATTCACATAACATCTATGTTACCTTTATTTAACAAAAGATAAGATGAAATCATGCACAAATGACCCTTAAAAGTTTACCTACAACATTGCAAATAACCATTCAAGAATTCCTACCAGTTGAATTCATAAACCTAGGACTACCCTTAAGAAGGCTATTAATTCCATGTTCTCACATATCAAAATGAAAAGGATTTTGTACTCTACATTCAAACCCTAAATGACTAATATAAAGAATCACACATCAGATAACCAATCCACTTAGCATGTAAAATAGAGCATTGTATTTTAACAATAGGAAGAAATAATGAATCATTAATTTATATTCTCTCAATTTCTTTTGATCATCTGAAGAGACAATTTTCTCTATCATTAAAACATTACTACCCATATTGCACATTTCATTTACCCTAAGTTAGATCTCCTACCCATTTTTTTTTTTTGCATCAAAAAGAGACATCTAGGTTTCAAAATATTTTCCCTTATCTATTATGTCATCCAAGCATTCTAATTCTAAATAGATGATCTCTTTGGCCCAGGTGATTAAATATTCTTGGCATTATTTTATAGCCCATCCTCTATATTTTATCTCATCACCTTAACCAAGTTCTAGTGACCCCATAGGGAAAAGAGGAAGGTCTAGAGTCTTAATGGTAGTCAAAGTTACTACCTTTGGCTTACTCAATAAATTCTACAAGTATTGGATCATAGTGTAATTATTTGCTTTCATCTCTTCCATGGTGGTTTTATCTTTATCCATCCCTTATGCCACCATGTTAGCTAGAACCTATAAACTATGCTTCAACTAATTTCATGATGGCTCCCTGAGATAATAACTATAAATGGAGTAACTCTCTACGGGAGCATATTTATTTAATACATCAGGAGGGGGAATAGATACCTCAATATTTCTTTCCCCTTGTCTATGTAAGTGGTCTTGGAGTAATTTTTAGCCTTATTAAGGGGATTAGAATTATGCTTATGAATGATCTCTATCACATCAATATCCCCTATTTTAATCATAATGTCTTCCTTTGTTTTCACTTGCTCAACAACTTAAATAAGGGGATTAGTTTGGAAACCCACCAAAGTTACAAACATTGTGGAAAGACTTGACTCAACACAGGGTGGTGCAAATGAAAAAGTAGATGTATGGAGTGACATGGGATTAGGTGGTTGGCTCAACATGAATTTTTCAATTCCATCATCACTACCCTACTCTTTTCCATCCCCTTTTGTTCTATGCTTTTCTTCCAATGTTGGCTCTACCTACTTTAAAACTTTAAAATCTAACCTTGGCTAGTGGGACTCCATGAACAATTTATTGATGGAGCTTGCTTATGCTATGGTCTAGTTGGAAGGCTTAGAAACTACCTTAAACAATTTATTTATTTGAACCCCTAGGTTATAAAAGGCTACGATGACCTCATTTTTGCATTTAGGCAACTCTTCACTGATCACGTCCTTAGGGCCTTTATTATGGGCTAGATCATGAACCTTGATGAGAGGAAGGAGACCTTAGTATACTTCAATAGAAGTAGTAATTCTCAAGATATCATCCTCATCATATTTATTTTCTTGATCCAACTCTTTATTTACCTCTAAAAGGGTGGGGGTACCATTTTACAAGTTTGCTCCCCCATCTCACTCTACCTCTACACTATCAGTGGGGACCTAGTCACCATGTTATGGCTCCTTGTCAACTCCCCCATTACATCCATGACTATCCTAACCTTCATGAAATATGTCTTGATTAGGTGAATGGGAGATGACATTCTCAAAAAATGCCTATGTATTTGGGGAGGCTACCTCTTTCTCAAGAGGGACTTTGGCCTAGGTGTCTACCTCTGATCTAACTTGTAAAACTTTATCAAATGATAAAGGGTCATCTAAGGTTAAGGTTCCCTCCTCATCACCTTTGCTTTATGTTCCCAAGAATGCTTCTTCTATGGACTGGTCCCATGTTAGGGCCTTTAATGGGGTTTTGGCCTCTCCCTATGAGTCCTTTGACTAGTCTTCACTTGGGGAGGGGTGAAGGCACACTATTTATTCATTACTTTAGTAATTGATCTAATTTCATCTTAATATTCATCCTCACTCATTTCCCTCACTCTTTGGGCATATGAGCCCTAGTCCTCTCTTCTCTTCATAGGGATTTCCTTAGAGAGGGTCTTTGAATGCAACCTCCCTTTTCTTCATAGGTGATTTACTTTGGGGGTTGTAGACTTTTCTTGAATTTCTTTGATCTTGGTTGCTCCTCTTGGTCTTCACCTCTTCTTTTTCTTACATATATCACTGGGGGAGGATGGACTACTACTTATTGTGTGGGTAAAGCACATAGAACCATAGCTAGGGTAATTATAGGAGCAACACTAGAATGGTTGGAATTGTTGGGGATTTCTTTATTGAAATGGATATGGGGGTAGTGCTAGCCATAATAACCTACCCTATAAGAATATTGTCCTATTTCTCCACCAAACTTGTTATTTTGAAAAGGATAACCTATCCTTGGATCATGGTATTGTTATCTTCTCCACGTCTACTAGTTTGGTGAACTCGGTATCCCAAATCTCATGTTTTCCCTTACTAGTTTCACCTGAAGATGGATCCATAGAGTCACAATTGTATCCTAGGAGAAAGGCCTTCAACTCCTTAACTTTCCTTAATTCTTGAAGAGTAGGAATGTCATATGTGCTAAGGTTGACCCCATGCTCCTTAAGACGTACGAAGGTTCCCTTCATAATTCACATTGATCTCTGAGGGATGGAATCATCCTCTTGAGTACTAAAATTTGGCTGAGTAATGAGTTGGGATTTAATATTATTAGTGTTATACAATGAAGACACTGTCAATTTATCATCCACCATGTCTTTAGGGATGGGAGTAATGTTGTAGGCTATGGCTTCCTATATAGTTAATCTCATAAATTCAAACTTTTAGTTATCTTCTTCTATGGTGTAGTCAAACCAAATGTCATCATAGTGAGACTTATGCAACATTACATTAGTGGCCATGTTTATTAGCCACTTGATGTTAAAATTGGGGTGAGGTGGAATTTTATCAAGTGTATATGAACTCATGTCCTATTCTAACCCCTTTACCTTAGCCACATAAGGACATGAATAAAACCCTATAACCATAGGAAATTTGAAAGGATTATTTATCTCTTTTTCTAAAATCATTTCATGTGGTGGCACCATTTGTCAGCTTAGCTCTGTCATTGCCAACATGTCATCTAAGTACCTAGGCAATTTTAGTGGGAATCCAGTATAACTACTCACCTTGATTTATGTGAATGTCCTAAATTATATGTAAGTGGCACCATAATTATTAATCACTTGCTTATTAGTTACTAACATTTTATTTAGGCTTCATAATGGGAAAAAAACACTCATCATTACATTAAAAAAGTAGTTATAAGCTTTACAAAAATTATTCTTGAATCCTTCAAGGGTAACCTCTAGATATACCTCATATATTTTCATTATTGAAAGATTCTTGGTGAGCCCTTAGAATGTCCTATTGTGCATAAGTTTGTACATCAAATAGGAAGACATATAAAAGGTACTTGCATATGCTTCTTTAGAAAGAACTGTAGCATGTAGCTACATCATTTGTATATGTAGGTTGTCACTAAGTATGGAGGCCTAATCTAGTTTTTTCTTTCCCTCCAACATGTAGATCATAATTAGGAACATCCATGGCTCAAACTTCTCTATAGTAAGCACCCTATAAATCCTAGAAGCCATGGTAATGATGCATTGGGGAAACTCATTATACTCTATTATCTTTAGGCTTTTGGACATCTAGGATACCTTTTGGCTCCTCTTGTGCAGCCAACAAGTATTGATAATATCCTAAATATATTTTTCCTTCTTCTCTACATGTTTTAGTATTCTTCCAAAGAAAGTGAAATGCCTTTGGATTGGGGAGTAATTCCTCACATGGCACTAAGGGTCAAAGGGGTGAAGGATCATATAATATAAAGGCCACCATTAACAATAGTCCTTGTGTCTAGTTGGTATGCTTGAGCACATGCAATAATGAGTTCTAGGTATGAGGCCAAGAAAGGGAATGCTACTACAAGTGTGATGTAACTAGTGATAATATTGGCAATTACTTAGGGGGTTAGGTTATTGTATAACATTCAATAGGGCCTCAGAATCTAACCCCATAACATCAATATCCTTAATTGAATCCAAAATTGAAACAACATTTCCTTTTATTGTGGTAGAAGATGCTACCATTTTTAAAAATCTTAAATACAACATTTTTATACTAGACAAAATCTTCACTTGAATAAACCTCAGCTACCTCTTAAATCTCTACAAAGAACACAACACAAGGAGAAAATGGGAAACTTACTATTTAATCTGGATAGCTACACACACTAGAATTTGAAAGTATATGAAGAATTCACTACAATCACATTCTTACACTACACTTAGCTTTGGCACATATAACTCAAAATCATGGACTCAAGCTCTATATGTAAAGAGTAATTTTAGAATGAAGATAAATGCCTAAGTTATAGTCCTTTTCATTTAAGGATTAGGGATACCATTAATATTCTAAAGCCTAATGGCTAATCACCATGTAATTCTCATTAATTTCATGAGCCATATTCAAAAAAGAGAGGGAAAACACAAATGCTCCCCTATTGTGCCAAATAGTCCTCCTTGTAGGGTATGGAGTGACATGAGTGGGAAATGCATCTATGACATCTTTTCAAGCCTCTATGGATGTTTGCACCTTTTCACTTGCTATTTTATGGAGGTACAAAAGTGAAATAAGCTTTGATCCCTCTTTGGGACCAAGAATAACATGTGTCATAATTTTATCTTAAGATTCTGGGAGTTTTAGCCTTTGGGATTTTTTTTGGATTATTCCCACCAAGAAGTAAGTGGGGAAATATTCAAAAAGTGGCTGAAACTGAAAAATTTATGAGGAGCTACCATGTGGCATCACTTTTTTCTACAAGTTCATATATTTGGGCCTTGGGGACTTTAAACACCTTGCCTAAACATAGTAAGAGGGGAAACTTTTAGAACAATACCAAAACATTCAAAGCCCCAAAAATCCTCCACATGTCCACTTTTACCATTTTGCACTAGTTCTCTTTACTTGGGGAAAGGCGTAAGATTTCCTTGACCCCTGACAACACTTATGGAAAGTCTATTAAGATAAATACATCCCTCTAATTCAATTCATCAGGCTATTTCACACCTTAATCATAAAAATACATTAAGTGTAAATCATTAATTTCATTTAAAGTCCCAAAAACCTTTCTCTTGAGCATGAAGCATCCAATCAAAGCACAAAGAAAAGCTTGGTCATACCCTTATCTTCTCACCATGAATTTTCCCACCATGGGAATTTTAATCAACATTTCAAAATTACTTTGGAGCTATCAAGAGTAACTTCTATATTTAGAAAGCACCTCTCGGGAATTTGTCAAGGAGTGAGAGAACACTTACCATTTGGTGAAAGCAAATACATGTACATGACTAATCATGAATATGTATTCTAATCTTTTTATGGGCTAATGAAAGTGATTAAAACATTGAAACTTATCTATTTTAGACATGGTAATTTTATTGATAGGGGCCCAATCGCTCCAGTTCAAATTTGGGCACCAACATAGGCTCTTACTCAGGGATGGGTACCACCAGTGGGTACATAGAGAACATCAGACCAGTCACCTATCTAATGGTCCAAGAAGTCTAAGGATTTCAACATAGAGTTACAATAGGACAGCCCAAAATGACCAACAAAGAAAAAGGGAAGGAAAAAACTATACAAACATTAACAATAGCTAGATCGAAAAGATGAGAAAGGAATACACATTATGTACATAGTTATAAAGGCAATCATGGAATTAATCTATGAATTACTTGAGGTGTCTACCATTGATTGTCAATTCTAAAATTTATCCATCAATATCTCTAAGATAAAATGTATGGTTCCCTATCTAATAATCAATAGTGTAAGGGCCCATCCATAAGGAATCAAAATTTCCATGTTTTCCTTTATCCTCATGCCTGCTATCCCATTATAAAACTAGATCACTGACCTAAAAGGTTATTGGGGTGACTTTCTTGTCAAATATATTTTTTAGGCACTCAAACTTTATATTCCTTTCATGAGCTTGTCATTGAGATTCATTGAGCTCAATGATTCGATCAATTCTATCTTCATAGTGGTTTATTTTTCCCTTATTCTCAGTTATTTTTTGAATGAATTGGTAGGTGGGTAACTAAATATTTAGGGCTAAGACAACTTGAGTTCCATAAATAAGCTCAAAAGGGATCTTTCCAGTAGATCTCTTTAGAGTTAGCCTATCTACCCAGATAATAAACTTCAACTACTCACCCCATTTTATTTTTTTAGCATCTAGTGTCCTTTTGAAGATATTTAACAAATTATTATTACTAGACTTGGCCTACCCATTTACTTATGGATTATGATTGGAGGCATATTCTAAATAAATCCCATATTATTCACATAATGTGCTTAATTGTTTTGCTTCAAAGAACATATTATTATCACATACAACCTTGATTGGCACTCTAAATCGATAAATTACATTTTGAATAAGAAATCAATGACCACCTGGTGAGTCAATATTTTAGTGGGGATTACTTCAACCCATTTTTTGAAGTAGTCACTATCCACTAGAATCCATTTATGACCAATAATTGAGGAATTTGATATATCACCTATGAAATTGATCCCTCATTGCCTGAAAGGTCCCTCAACAGAGACCAATGATAGGTGAAGTGATCCAAATGCCTTCATTCTTCCATAAACTCACTAAAATTCCTCACATCTTCTTACCATGGCATATACATCTTGGAATAAGGTGGGCCACCTATACCCAACCCTCATAATCATGTGCGAAGTGACTTTAGGAGTGAAGTGACCAACACACACACCATTATGGAATTTTATAATCATTGAAGAAATCTCATTATCCACCAAACATCTCAAGAGGACACCATATGGATTTCTCCACACTAGATCATCTTGAAATAAATGGTATTTTTTAGTTACTAACTTCAGTGTCCTTCTTTGATTTTTGTATAAATGGGAGGGTAAATTTAGATTCTTTAGATAATAGACTATATCTTTGAACCATGGATATTGGTTGTATTTATACTAAGGATTTTCAACCACTCTTTCTACATTATTTACTTCCATAGCCTGTAAATTTTATTTAGTCATCAGCTTAGCCAAACCCATACCCCTAACCAACTTAGTAGTCTATATCTCCAGGTCATATTCTTGAAGCTTGTTCACCCATCAACATCTTTTGTCAGTAGATTAATTTTGAGTCAATATGCCCTTCACCATAGTATGAGGAACATAGGCCACAATATTTGAACTCAAAATGTAAGGTTTAAAATGCTTAACAACCTTCAAAAGGGTAAAGGCTTATTTTTACATTATGGTATATCTCAGCTCAAATCCTTATAGCTCCTTGTTGAAAAAGGCAATTTCTTTCTCATGGACTTCATCATTATTTGGCAATAGTATTGTGGCAATAGTATGCATAGAGGTGAATGAAAAGATTGGAAATCTTTCCTATAATTTAGACTAGCAAGCACTAGGGAAATTTTAAAGGCTAGCTTGGTATCTTGAAAATAATGGGTGAATTCTCCTCCCACTTTATAATTTGATCCTTTTTAGCATAGAAGTGATAGGCAGTGTAATCTCTATAAAGTTAGAAACCAATATTCTAACAAAATTAATCTGGCCAAAAAAATATTGAATACCTTTCTTGGTATGTGAGATGGGTACTTTGTCGATGGCCTCCACCATCTCAAGATCTATCATAACACCTTGTTGGGACATAATATGTCCCAAAAAATTCACCTTTTATATCCCAAAGTGTCATTTTATAGGATTAAGGGAAATCTCAAACTCTCTGAACCTAACCAAGATTTGTTCCAAATGCACCAAGTGGTCACTTATTCTTTTGGAGTACACTATAGCATCATCTTGGTACATAAAAAAGAATTGGTTGATTAATTGAATAATGGATACATCCATAGATCTCTAGAAAGTGGCACCTACATTCATCAAATAAAATGACATTCAAATATACATGTAGGTACCCCATGGTGTAGTGAAAGCATTCTTGGACTTCTTAGACTCCTTTACCACCACCTGGTTGTAATCAAAAAATCCATCTAGACTAGACAATAGCTCAAATCTAGTGACATATTGGAGCATGTTATCCATGTTAGGCAATGGGTAATTATCCTTTAGATAAGCCTTATTTAAAAAATTTAAATCAACACAAAGCTGGATGTCTCTATTCTTATTTTTAATAGGGACTAGGTTTACCACCCATGATGAATATCTGATGGGTTGAATGATCCCATCATCTCTTAACTTCTTCAACTCCTCCTTCATCTTAGTGGCTAAGATGGGGTTGATGGGATACTAATTTTGGTGTAATGTTTTTGCATCAAGGTGAAGAGTAATAATGTGTTGGAACAAATCCTCCTGATAAGATTTCAACTTTGAATATGACCATGCTAGGTAATCTTGGTACTTCTTTAATAACACAATAAATTGTCTTTTTCTATTTTTCACTTAGATGAGTGCCTAGCCAAATTTTTTTTGGATTTTTTGTTGTCCTAATATTAATCTCAATTACATCCTTTGATATGGAAATGTTCCTAGATTTGACTCTGTCAAAACTATCAAAGGTTACTTCTAGGCTAACCAATCCTCTTGGGATAGTATTAGTCTTCAACTAGATTATTTATTTTCCATACAAGGTTTATTTTTCATCATAGACTTGTGTCATAGAGTCCAACTCTATGATATTTCCTTCAAATTCATTTATGTAGCACATAAACCTCTTTATTTATTCATCATTATCAAAGACTTGCCAATGATCGATGCCATCTGGGATAGAGGTCCTTACCAATATTTCAACCTAATATTCAAAAGAGAAACCTTCATGTTTATCTCTAAGTTCTATATCTCTCTTTGCCAACATATCTGCCAAGTGATTAAGCTCTCGATCATGGTATTGAACATTGAAAGCTAGCCAACATATCTACCAAGTGATTAAGATCTTAGTCATGGTACTAAATATGGTAAGCTTTGAACCATTCCAAGCAATCCCATACACCATTCCATTACTAATTCAACCTCTTATGCTTTTTGGTGTAAACATTTTGGACTTATTTCACCATTATTTCTAAATTTACCTTGACCATCAACTTCTTGAATCCACATTCATTATCAATCTAGAGACCAATCAAGAGTGCTTCATACTCGGCAATATTGTTATTTCACTCAAAAGCTAATTAAAAAGAGTACTTATAAACTTGAAAATTTTGGGTATAAAAAATAACCCCAGCCCCATTTTTGACACTTGAACATGCTCCATAAAAATGTATGATCCAAATGGATTCTTCATCAGTGATACTAGAGTTAGGAGACATTTCTATGTATTCAACATTTCTCACAAAACTACCAATGTCTATATCCAAATATAACACTTCATTCAATTGATACTTGGGATCCTCTAAAACATAGAGAATTTGTGGCTCATGATACAAATTAATCATTTTCCCATCTAGTGGGATAGTTGCATTAGATAAATTTATTTGAACACTACCTCCAATACTAGCTACCCATTTTTTAGATAGCAATATACCCCATTTTGGTGGACAATTCATAACAACAACGTCCATGCTCAAAAAAAATTTGGGGTATTGTGTGAGTTATACCACCAATCCTTTAACTATACCAAAAATAGGTACTTTTCTAGAATATATAGTAAGGCATCATCCATATGCTACAATTATCCTTATACAAAGCTCATTCAACACCACCAGTGGCATGATATTACAAGATGTACCAAAGTCAAACATGCAATTATGGATAACTAGCCCATTAATTAGCAATGTGGTGTAGAAATTATTAACATGACTTGATACTAATTTTGTTCATAAGTATACCTCTAAGTGTTTCTTAGGAAGCCTTGATGTGCTCTCTCCTCCCATAGAGAGATGAGAGGAAGCTCAACTTCAATAAATGCATTGGTAGTGATCTTCTCAGTGAATCCAAAATATTCAAAATCTCTCTTCCTATGCTCAAGGATTGTAATAAATTCCACAAATGGTATGGTGACCTTAAAATGACCCAATACTTAAGCTGCATCACAAATACTATACTTGGTCAATGGAGTATCAATAGGTAGGCTTGTAACTTTCTCATTCAAGATATATCCTTCAAGAGACATGGGAATAGAAGCAAGGGAGACAACACTCTTAACTTCACTTTTCATGGGAGGCTTCTTAGGTTCATCCTTCCATGGGATAATAGACAATAAATGTGTTTATATTTTGTCCTGGGTATTTCTTTGTTTGGTACTATAAGGTACAGAGTCAGGCCTAGTAGAACCCTAGGTTTTTTTTACTCCCTATGGTCCCTTTTTCTTTAGTCTCTACTCTAGGGGGAGAATAATCCTTTTATTTTGGAGGAGCACCTTGATCCTTACTCCTCAAATTATATTCCTTCTTTTCTTGGGAAATTATATCATTGACCATCAATTGTTGATCCTCAATTGATGGAGGGGAGTCTCCATACTTTTCTTTCATCATTAACCTCAAGAACTCAAAATCATGAGTTGGCAACTCATACTCATGCATCATGTTTATGTCACAAATAAAATATGGAAGAGGTATCCTTACCTTTTCACATGCTATCCAAAATATATGAGCAATGCTAACACTCATCAACTCTATTGATGGATAAGTTACAATTAGGACTAGTTCATCAACTTGGAATGTAAAATGTTTATATGCTAGGATATTTTTAGAACTTGAGACATTTTATACATTTACAACATCTTCCCCAAAAGTGCATCTTTCCATATCCTAGAAATTGATCATGTAAATGTCATCTTCATTAGACATAGCTTCAAATTCATCTACATCTTGACTACCATCATAAATTACGTGACAAGAGGGATGAGGAAGGAAGCAATTGTCACATCAGTCAATGTCATAATTGACTATGTTAAGCTTTATAGCTAAACGATTTGGTACTTACCTTCCACCTCTCCTATTATAATTTCTTTCATGCCTATCATCCCTCACAAGGCCTTTTACGCTATCATTATTTCTAGATAGGAACTATGGCCTACCTTAACCTTTATCTTA
Source organism: Torreya grandis (assembly GCA_037957365.1). NCBI lineage: Eukaryota > Viridiplantae > Streptophyta > Pinopsida > Cupressales > Taxaceae > Torreya > Torreya grandis. The sequence continues at coordinate 185,935 of JARHVA010007082.1, forward strand.
GGGATGATTACTTTCATCTCTCTTAATATCCCTTTTGTCATCATGGTTACTAAGTCCTTAAGATAGTCCCTTTTCAGCTCTAGCCAATTTTTAATAAATTTCTTTTGTTGTAGTGGTTATAGTCTTTACTATCTCCTCTAAGTTTACACTCTTGTAAGATGACTGAGGCTTCTTAGGATTCACCACATCAACCCTTTTTTTCAAAGGCTTACTCATGGATTTTATATTATTTTCTATCTAGATAGCCAAATTGAAAACCATCCTTAAATTCATGGGAGCCTTGTCTCAGAGATAATAGGCTACCTTTTTGTCAAACGCATCACAATACTTGATCAAAGAAGTAGCACCACTAGGCCTAATATCCTCTAGTAGTCTCCTTAATACCTTACTAAATGTGAGATTGAAGTCCTTCACACACTCATTTGGATTCTTCTTTAGGTTCTCAAACTCAGCAAGTAGGAATCTAGGATCTATGCTATCACCATATTACATCTTAAAAACATCATAGTTTTCCACATGTCTATAGATCCATCGGGGAGGCATTTGAGCCATTCTCAAGCCTCATCATCAAGTGTTTTCACAAAGATTTTAATACATACATCTTCAATATCTATCTCATAATCCTCAATGATATCTAAGAAGGCTCTCAAATGTTGTTCCCCAGATACTACATTTTCCCTTGGAACTTAGGTAGTATATTTCTAACCTTTATAAGGACCTCATTAGGAAAACTAGGCATACCATTAAATTTAATAGGTCAAAACCTTTGGATCAAAAAAGGTCTGTGTCTATTAGCCAAACCTTGATCATCCTCTCCATCATTATCATTGTCAACATTGAACATTATTATCCTTAAGTCATGGTTCCCCATCTCTAAAATTGAAGATGAATATGAAATAGGGGATGGTTGGGGATAAAAACTATGTGAAGGACTTGAAGGAGGGGAAATAGAGTGAATCTTTAATGCCCTATTAGGAGGAGAAAAAATCCTTTGTGGAGAATGAGCTTGATTCATGGGGAATTAAGATTTGTTAGAGGCATTCTAGTATCTTTCCACCAAAGGGATATTAGAGAAAAGGGGGAAATATAATGGGGAACAAATTGATCATGTCTTACTTGATTGCCTAGGAGTTGGCCCACAATAGGCTTCCACACTTGTCTTCTTCTAGATGGTATTTTTAATTCTAGGATAAGTTCTTTTGATGGATTCCTCTAAAAGGAAGATCTAGTACCCTCTAACTTTATAGATCTAAAGATAATTCTTCAAAGTAGAGAAGGGAACATAAAGTAGGCACTGATATTCAAACCTTGATACAATGGAGTCACCACTAGAAGTAAGACTTCTAGAATATAAAATAAAGCTACACAACAATTTGATGAAATATCACCTCTAAATATTGAAACCATTAAAAATATAAAATATTTTAGTGAAATAGGGGTGAATCTCTTCAGTAGATTCATCCAAAAAATTGTAAGGATGTTAATTAACTTAACACAAATAGCCTAGTGTAGCGATAACACAAAGCACTTACAGCTCTCTACAAGAGTTGTCAGCAACATAAGTGACAAGAAGTGTCCCTGACAATGGCACTATAAAAGTGTTGGTTCCTAGTTATACACATCTCTAATCTATCCTTGTGCATTTGAAGCAAATGAAAAACAAAACTGAAGAACCCAATAAAATGTCATTGTAACTGGGGAAGGGTTTAGCATCAATAATGGACTAGACTTGAGAAATGACTGAGAGGCACCTACAAAGGGTATGGTTATTTCCCTACTACTTCTGGATCTACCTGAACCAAGGTGAGAGGACCTATATGGTATCTCATTCATATGGAGAGATTCTATAGTTTACCTTCCATGGTAATTATTAAGGCAAAGACACACAAATTTGACCAAAACATAACCAAGCTTTCTCAATCTACTTGGGAAGGGTTGTCACATAGAATAAGGAAATGTCCTAAACCAAAAAACAAGCTACTAAAGATAGATAAATATGTGACTTCAACCTTCACTTTGACAATAAATTTAGACATTAACTAATAAGTGGGAGATTACAACACTGAGGTTTAAAGCACATAGAGCAAACACATTTCAAATATTCAAAGCTTTATGCATTTTCAAGGAAAATAGTACTTATGATATACAAATGGTGTACTATCTATAGGGAAGGACAAGGTAAAACCAAGTTAATTTGAATTATGGATAAGGGTGTCGACATCTTAGCAAATGAGTATGGAGATGTTAAAAAAAAACTATGTTACTTTCATTCAATAAATTCTTTTCAATTTAACATAGATAAATGAAATCATCTACAAATGACCCTCAAAAGTTTACCTGCAACACTAAAAATAACCATTCAAGAATTCTTACCAGTTGAATTCATAAACCCAAGACTACCCTTAAGAAGGCTATCAATTCCCTATTCTCACATATCAAAATGTAAAGTATTGTATACTCTAGATTCAAACCCTAAATGACTACCATAAAGAACCACACATCAAATAACCAATCCAATAGGAATGTAAAATAGATCATTGTTTTTCAACAATAGGAAGAAACAATGAATCATGAATAGATTTCCATATATTAACTAAATAAAATTTGAATACAATGTGTCTTGAAAATTACATGTTAGAACACCATTCAATACATTTTTGTAACAAGGGAGACATTCTGAATGCTCTCAAAGCATGCCAATGATTTTACAAGAGGAATCAATTTGGCATTAGAAAATTACATAGGGATAACTCTCCTAAGCTATAGATTTGTACTCAAAAATTAATTAACCTCTATAAAGGGAAAAACCCCCTTTAATTATAAAATTTTAGTTAAACTAAATTCACTCTTAAAGATACTCTAAATGGAAAATTCTTTTTTGGGCCTAGAGTCTATTATAACAAACTTGATTCCTTGAACTTGTGCTCATGCTTCCATGATGATAACAAACATGATACTCCATCATGTCATAACATTTTTGGTTAGACACATGGGGTAAATAACTCTATAAAGGACAAAATAACCTTTATCTCTTTGTGAAATAAACAAAATACATCCCTTCCTTATACACATGATTATTCAAACTAACCTTGAAAGGGACATGACACTAATGGCCAAAGTACAATGGTTTCTAAGTGGGAAACAAGAATAAAGAATGAGAGAGAGAGAGAGAGAGAGAGAGAGAGAAATCATATTGTTAGTTATGAAGAAAACATAATGATTGACTATGCTCTAGAATCAATTTTAATAATTGAATCCTTCACCAACTTGTTATTTAATTGGTGTTCCTATCAATCATGGAGGTGATATCCTTTTGATATGGGCCAGCTTGGTATTTGAATTTGACATCAGATTCCTCCAACCAAGTGGTTATATTTTGAATTATGGCCTATTTTTTCCCAATGACCACTTTGAGTAGGCCAACATCCTTCTCAAGTGATACTAACTATCTTATTTTATGGGAACCAAAATCTCCTTGAGGTGAGTCAATGAGGCTTTTTAGCGCACTATGTATTGCCAATTCCATCAAATCACCTACCCCATCAAGGTTCACCATTTTTCTAAGGGTGGAATCTATTTATTTGGTAGTGGTCTTAAGAGACTACTCTTCTCCTTTTAAATAAAATACTCCCTCCTTGAGCACCATCAACTAATGTTTTATTTCCAATTGATATTCTCTGGGCTTCTTATGATCATCTGAAGAGATAATTTTCTCTATCATTAAAACATTATTATCCATATTGCACATTACATTTACCCTAAGCTATATCTCCTACCAATTTTTTATGTATACATCATAATAAGACATCTAGGTTTCAAAATATTTCCCCTTATCTATTATGTCATCCAAGCATTCTAATGTTGAATGGATGATCTCTTTTGCCTGGCTGCTCAAATATTCTCTCCATTATTATGTATCCCACCCTATATATTTTATCTCATCACCTCAACTAAAATATAGTGACCCCATGGGGAAAAGAGGAAGGTCTAGAGTCTTAATGGTAGTCAGAGTTACTACATTTGGCTTACTCAATAACTTTTACAAGTATTAGATCATAGCCTAATTTTCCACTTTCATCTCTTCCATGGTGGCTTTATCTTTGTCCATCCTTTATGCCACCATGTTAGCTATAACCTATGAAATATGATTCAAATCCTTTCATGATGAATCCCTAGGATCATAACTATAAATGGAATAACTCTCTAGGGGAGCATCTTTCTTTAATACATTAGGAGGGGGAACATCTACCTTAACATTTCTTTCCCCCTTATCTATGTAAGTGGTCCTAGAGTAATTTTTAGCCTTCTTAGGGGTATTATCATTATTTTTATTCATGATATTTGTCACATAAATGTCCCTTATTTTTATCATAAAATATTCCTTTGTTTTCATTTGCTCCATGACCTAGAGAAGGGGTTTGTTTTGGAAACCCACTGAGGTTGCAGACATTGTGAAAAGCCTTGACTCAATACGAGGTGGTGCCAATGAAAAGGAAATTGCATAGAGTGACATGTGCTTGGGTGGTGGGATCAACACAAATTTTTAAATATCATCATTATTTCCATGCTCTTTTCCATCCCCTTTTATTCTATGCTTTTCCTCCAATGTTCTCTCTACCTACTTCAAAACTTTAAAATATGACCCTAGCTAGTGGGACTCCATGAGAAATTTCTTGATGGAGCTCCCCTATGATATGGTCTGGTTGGAAGGCTCAACAACCACCTTGGCTTCTTTATTTTTTTGAACCCCTAGGTCATAAAAGGCTACGGTGACCTCCTTACTACATTCAGGTAATTCTTCACTGATCACAGCCTCAGGGCCTTTATTAAGGACTGGATCATGAACTTTGATGAGAGGAAGTAGACCTCAGGGTAATTCAATGGAAGTATAACTTATTGAGATATCCTCCTTAGCATATTTATTTACTAGATATAATTCTTTGTTTGCCTCTAAAAGGGTGGGGATACCCTTTTACAATTTTGTTCCCCCATCTCCCTCTACCTCCACACTATCACTGAAGACTTGGTCACCATATTCTAGCTCTTTCTCAACTCCCCCATCAGGTCCTTGATTATCCTCACCTTCATGAAATATATCCTAACCAGGTGATTAGGAGATGAAATTTTCAACAAATTCCTCTATATTTAAGGAGGCTACCTCTTTCTCAAGAGGGACTTGGGCCTGGGTGGCTGCCTCTGCTCTGACCTATATAACTTCATCAAATGACAAAGGTTCTTTTGAGGTTAAGGCAACCTCCTCATCACTTTTGATTTATATCACCAAGACCTCTTATTTTGTGGACCAATCCCATGTTGGGGCCTTTACTAGGGTTTATGGCCTCTCCTTGTGAGTCCTTTGCCCAGTCTTCACTTGGGGAGGGGTAAAGGCATGTTATTTCTTCATTACTTTAGCAACTAGTTTGTCTTCATCTGAATAATCCTCCTCACTCATGTCCCTCACTCTTTGGGTGTACAAGGCTTGGTACTCTCTTCTCTTCATAGGTATTTCCTTAGAGATTGGGTCTTTGAGTGTAACCTCCCTTTTCTTCATAGGTGATTTACTTGGGGTTTGTAGACTCTTCTTGACTATCTTTGATCTCAATTACTCCTCTTGGTCTTCCCCTCCTCTTTTTTTGCATATTTCATCAGGGGAGGATGGACTGTTGCTTGTTGTGTGGGTGGAGCATGTGAAACCATAGTTGGGTTAATTGTAGAAGCAACCACTAGAATGGTTAGAATTGCAAGGGCTCCCTTTCCTAAAATGGAGATGTGGGTAGTGCTAGCCATCATGACCTACCCTATAAGAATATTATCCTAGTTCTCCACCAATCTTATTATTTTTGAAAAGGATGAACTAACCTTAGATCATGCCACTATTATATTCTCCATGTCCACTAATTTGGTGAACTTGGTATCCCCAATCTTGCATTTGCCCTTACTAGTTATGACTGAAGATGGATCCATAGAGTCACTACTATATCCTAGGAGAAAGGTCTTTAACTCCTTAGCCTACCTTAATTATTGAAGAGCAGGAGTGTCATATGTACTAAGGTTGAACCCATGCTCCTTAATCCATATGAAGGTTCTCTTCATAATTTATACTAATCTTATAGGGATAAAATATCCTCTTGAGTACTAAAATCTGGTTGAGCAATGAGTTGGGATTTTATATTATTGGTGTTGTACAATGAAGAAAATGTTAATTTATCATCTGCCATGTCTTTGGGGATGGGAGAAATGTTTTAGGCTATGACTTCTTGCACAATCAACCTCATAAATTCCAACTTTTAGAAATCTTCCTCTATGGTGTAGTTAGATCAAATGTATTCAAAGTGACACTTATGCAACATTACATTAGTGGCCATGTTTATCAGCCACCTGATGTCAAATTTAGCTTGGGGTGGAATTTTATCAAGTACATATGAACTCATCTCCTATTTCAACCCCCTTACCTTAGCCATAGAAGGACATGAATAAAACCCTATGACCACAAGAAATTTGAAAGGATTATTTATCTTTTTTGTTACAATCATTTCATGTGGTGGCACTATTTTTCAGCTTAGCTCCATCGCTACCAACTTGTCATCCAAGTATTTGGGCAATTTGAGTGGGCATCTAGTATAACCACTCACCTTGATGTATGTGAATGTCTTAAATTTTATGTAAGTGACACCATACTTCTCAATCACTTGCTTTATAGTTGAAAACATTCTATTCAAGGTTCTTAATAGGAAGAAGACACTCATCATTACATTGAAAAAATAGTTATAAAATTTACAATAATTGTTCTTTAATCCTTATAGGGTAGCCTCTAGATATACCTCATATATTTTCATTCCTAATAGATTCCTTGTGAGCCCTTGGAAAGTCCTATTGTGCACAAGGTTGTACATAAAAAAGGAAGACATATAAAAGGTACCTACAAATGCTTCTTTAGAAATAATTTCAGATTAGAGCTACATCATTTATATATGTAGGTTGTCATTGAGTATGGAGGCCCAGTCTATCTTTTTCTTTCCCTCCAATATGTAGATCATAATTAGGAACATCCATGGCTCAATCTTCTCCATGGTAGGCACCCCATAAATCCTAGTGGCCATGGCAATGATGCATTAGGGTAACTCATTAAACTCTTTTATCTTCAGGATTTTGGACATATGAGAGAAATTTTGTCTTGTCTTGGCTAGCCAACAAGTATTAACAATATCCTAGATATCTTTGCCCTTATTCTCTGTATACTTTTGGCATTCCTCCAAAGAAAGTGAAATGCCTTCTATTTGGGGAGGAATTCTTGGCATGGTGTTGAGGGCCAAATGTCAGGAAACCTAGAACAATAAACATGCTCCGATCCCTATTGAGTCAGGATCTTGCTCCTCAAATAGAGCACATATGATTACTTCTTGTATTAGCAACTAAACACGAAATTATACCAGAATCAATAAGGAACTATAAATATGAAACAACACAAGAATTGAGAGACAATACACAATTGTATTAATAATCACTCAAAAGAATATACAATAAGGAAGATGCCACTTCTTCCTCCACCTCAAAGGTTCACCACCCCTCAAGACCTTCTTCCCTCTCTCTCTCGATCACAAAAATCAACTCTAATATAGAATTTATGTTCACCTCTCCAACCAGTCAGTAACACGCTACCAGTTCACCAAGTACACAACCGTACTCCAAGTAGATCTCATGCTCTCTGCTGCTACCTGTAAATCACTAGACCTTACTCACCATGTAGATATCTCTACACCCCTGAAGAACCCTTGTCCTTACCTCACCAAGTCCTTATGATTCTTCAACCAATACCCCAATGGATCAACTCCTTGACCTTGTAGACCTTGCAACTCTCCCTGATCATACACACTCAGCACCCCTTTGGAACTAGGAGGAGCTACACTAGCTCTCTCTAAAAGCTCTATGGCTTTCTAGCACACCTTTTTACAATACAGCCCATGAGTCCATATATAGATCTCATGCTTATAATAATTAGACTAACCTAATTACAATAATTAGACATGCAACTCAAGACTAAGACTAGCCTTCAACATGCAAACTAACAGTCCAAAAATAGACTCTCCAGAATCAACATGCAAACTGCCTGTTCACGCACAGGCTACCGACGTCGGCTCCTCCATGACCGATGTCGGCCGACTGGTAACCAACGTTGGTTGCTTCCTCAATGCCATCTGACCAACATCGGCTGATTAGACCGATGCTAGTTTCCTTGCAACAGATTTTGCAACTCCCCGCAACTCTGCATCCTCCATAACTTCTCTTGTTTACATCCTGGTGAAGCTTTTAGCTCCACAACCTAACAATCTCCCACTTAGAGATAAATAGCTGCACCTATACCTATACCTGTACACTGTCTAAATTATTCCCTAGCTTGTATTCCTCTTCAAGATCAATCCTAAAGACCAACCACCACACAATTTGTGATGCTATACCTGTCATTCAAGTAATCTGCCCAATCCGAACCTACACATCCATGTAGTGAAGAACTTGACCCTGCATAACAAGAATCCCTACTGCTAGTCCCACTGAACTACCCTCCAGTACTCCTTCCCTGAATTGGCTCCATACTTTCTGACAACCCCCACTGATTGGGAAAACTCAGGTCTACACTAGACCTCATGTGATTTTGAACCCTGTTTCAAGCTAAGCTTGAACTGTCCAGCCATTGGTGTGGTTTCTGATTCTGCATCCTGCATAATGAACTCTGCCAACACCATCTTCACATCAGCTCCCACTAGAGATAAAATCTCCATGACTCTTATGCCAAATAATTTCACTGCTCCAAATTCTTCATGACACACCTCTGAACTAACCTTACCTTTAGCTCAGCCAAAACCCTGTATGTACAAACCTGCTAGCAAATCACCTACATACAGTAACAAAATAATGTTGCAATCATTATCCACCTGGTAAGATAAACACAATAGTTACACTGACATTGACTGAAGCCATGCTTAGTCATCCACCTGTCAAACCCTATACCACTATCCTGCAGCTTCCTCAAGACCATATGCCTTGGCCTTCTGTCTATTGTATCCATCCACTCTCTTCTCTAAAATAGGAATCCATTCCATCTCTCAGTGCTTTCTTCCAACTGACAACTCTACCAACAAACACCTATTTGGTTCTTCTCTAAGGACTCACACTCCTCATCCATGCCAAGCTCCCACTGTATCTGGATTCTACCTACATTGCCTCTTCACATCTTCCTGGTTCTTGACCATCAATAAGCAATATAAAGAAGGTGAACAATGAATATGAGGTTCACTTACCCTTTATGACCTCCATATGAGCATTTGAGACTTGTTGACAGCTTGCTGTCTGCCCAATATCTATTTTAGTGACCGATCTCAGCCATCTCCAAGTCTGCTCCCGACCGATGTCAATTTTCTACGCTGACCCTGACTGCCAACATCATTTCCCTGGCTGATGCCAGTGTCTTTTCTACCGACATCAGTTCCTTCATGACTGACATCAGTCTTCCTATTACCGACGTTGGTTACTGTATGATCGATGCCAGTACTTATGTTCATCTGTGAGTGATAACTTTTTACCCGTGAGCTCTCTGTGGATCAAAATCCTAATCAAATCAACATAGCCCTACTCAGAATAATCTAGTTTCCTTACCTGATCTCTGTCTATCATCTCCTCCATGAACACCAAGGCTTTCCAGTTATTTAGCTTGTCAAAAACATCTATCTTTTGCTTGAGAACCTGCATTCCCCTCCTACATATGTGACCAAGCCCATGAAGCCACATCTCTGCAACAAAAGGTGAATCAATAATATAAGTAGATAGATAAAGGATACCTACTTTCTTACCACCATCTAATTCAAGTGTATCCACTGTGAGAGTTACAATGCATCTCTCATCACCCAAATTTCCTGAAGAAATTAGACTCATCTCCAAGACTGGTACTTGCATGACTTCCTTCAACCACTGTGTGTCATCCATCTGCAATTTCAGCTTCATTTCCCCTTCATCAATAATCTGACAAGGCTCTCTAGCTCCTAAATAAATCTCTCCAAAGACATACCCATGAAAAGATGCTCTATTTCAAACTGCATGGAAAGAGGCAAAAGAATTTGTGAACCAAGATTCCACTTTATCCAGAACATCCTGTGCAACATCCCCTGCAACATCTACTCCTCCCTGTTGATTTGCAACCAACCAACAATCTCTATTTACCTGCTCTTTCTTTCCATCAATCAGACCATTCATGCTATTCAGTTTCTCCATTCATAGCTTACTTCCTTCTACCATTGCTATACTCCCACTCAATCAAAAACCCCTGTGAGTAACCTGTAATCAACAAACACTACCAAATCTGAAACCACCTATTAGTCAACCCAACCTGAAGCTCTGATACCACGTGTCAGGAAACCTAGAACAATAAACATGCTCTGATCCCTACTGAGTCAGGATCTTGCTCCTCAAATAGAGCACATATGATTACTTCTTGTATTAGCAACTAAACATGGAATTATACCAGAATCAATAAGTAACTAGAAATATGAAACAACACAGGAATTGAGAGACAATACACAATTGTATTAATAATCACTCAGAAGAATATACAATAAGGAAGATGCCACTTCTTCCTCCACCTCAAAGGTTCACCACACCTCAAGACCTTCTTCCCTCTCTCTCTCAGTCACAACAATCAACTCCAATATAGAATTGATGTTCACCTCTCCAACTAGTCAGTAACACATTGCCAGTTCACCAAGTACACAATTGTACTCCAAGTAGATCTCCTGCTCTTTGTTGCTACCTGCAAATCACTAGACCTTACTCACTATGTAGATATCTCTACACCCTTGAAGAACCCTTGTCCTTACCTCACCAAGTCCTTATGATTCTTCAACCAGTACCCCGGTGGATCAGCTCCTTGACCTTGTAGACCTTGCAACTCTCCCTAATCATATACACTCAGCACCCCTTTGGAACTAGGAGGAGCTACACTAGCTCTCTTTAAAAGCTCTATGGCTTTCTAGCACACCTTTTTACAATACAGCCCATGAGTCCATATATAGATCTCATGCTTACAATAATTAGACTAACCTAATTACAATAATTAGACACGCAACTCAAGACTAAGACTAGCCTTCAACATGCAAACTAACAGTCCAAAAATAGACTCTCCAGAATCAACATGCAAACTGCCTGTTCACACACAGGCTGTCGACGCCGGCTCCTCCATGACCGATGTCAGCTGATTGGTAACCGATGTCGGTTGCTTCCTCGCTGCCATCTGACTGACGTCGGCTGATCAGACCGACACCAATTTCCTTGCAACAGATTTTGTAACTCCCCGCAACTCTGTATCCTCCATAACTTCTCCTGTTTGCATCCTGGTGAAGCTTTTAGCTCCACAACCTAACACCAAAGGGGTGAAATAACATAGAAAATAATGGACACCATAAACAATAATACTTGTGTATAGTTGGTATGTTTGAGCACATGTAATAAAGAGTTCTAGGTATGGGGCTTCCAAAGGGAATGTTATTGGAGGTTTGATGTAACTAGTGCCGATATTGGAAATTACTTGGGGGTTAGGTTATTTCAAAATATTCTATATGGCCTCAAAATCTAACCCCATAACATTAGTATCATTAATTAAATCCAAAATTGAAACAACATTTCCTCTTATTGTGGTAGAAGATGCTACCATATTTACAATTCTTAAATACAACATTTTTATACTAGACAAACTCTTCACCCAATTAACCCTTATCTACCTCTTAACTCTCTTCAAAGAATACAACATGAAGAGAAAATGGGAAACTTACTATTTAATTTGGTTAGATACACACACAAGAATTTTAAACTCTATGAAAAATTCACTGCAATCATGTTCTCACACTGCACTTAGCTGAGACACATATTACTCATAAGCACATATGCAAAGGGTAATTTTAGAATGAAGACAAATACCTAATTTATATTCCTTTGCATTTCAATATTAGGGCTACCATTAATGTGCAAAATCCTAATGACTAATCACCACCTACTTCTCATTAATTTCTTCAGCCTTATTCAAAAAAGAGAGGAAAAACACAAACACTCCCCTATTACACTAAATAGTCCTTATAGGGTGTAGAGTGACATGAGTGGGACATGAATTTATGACATCTTTTCAACCTTTGGGGATGTTTAAACCTTTTCATGTATTATTTTTTAGAGGTGCATAAGTGCAATAATCTCCAAACCCTCTCTGGGACCAAGAATAACATGTGTCATAATTTTATCTTACAATTAAGGGCATTTAGGCCATCAAGATTTTTTTTGGATTATTCCCACTAAGAATTAAGTGGGGAAATCTTGAAAAAGTGGTCAAAACTAATTTTTTTTAGGAGATACCATGTGGCATCACTTTTTTCTACAAGTTTATATATTTGGGCCTTGGGGACTTTAAACACCTTACCCTAAACATATTAAGAGGGGAAACTTTTAGAATAATCCTGAAACATCTAAAGCTATAAGAAACTACCATGTGTCCAATTTAGACATGAGTTTGGATATCTCAACCACCTTTACCATTTTGCACTAGATCTCATTACTTGAGGAAAGGTGCAATTTGTATATGACCCCTGACAACACTTATGGAAAGTCTCTTAAGATAAATACATGCTTCTCATTCATTTCATTGGGCTATTTCACACCTTAATCATCAAAATACATCAAGTGTAAATCAGCAATTTCATATAAAGTCCCACAAAATTTTGTCTTGAGCATGAAGCATCTAATCCAATCATAGATAAAAGCTTAGTCATACAATTTTATTCTCACCATGAATTATCCTACCATGGGACTTTTAATCAACATTTTATGATTCCTTTAGAGCTATCAAGAGTAACTTCCATCTTCAAAAATCACCCCTCAAGAATTTGGCATGAAGTGAGAGAACACTTACCCTTTGGTAAAAGAAAATACATGTACATGACTAATCATGAATATGTATTCTAATATTTTGATGGGATGAGGCAAGTGATTAAAACATTGAAACTTATCTAGTTTGGACATGGGAATTTTACTCACAGGGGCCCAATTTCTCCAGTGTAAATTTGGGCACCAACAAAACCCATTAGAACAAAAAAATGGATTAATATCCTATAATAACTAGATTAAATTTATAATAAATATAACTAATTAAGGAACTACAATCCCTATTTAGTTATACTCCAATCCTACAAGGTTTTACTATACCTATCTAGCTAAGCTACAACAACAACCAAACCTTTTAGCAAGTTTTACCTTATAAGGAGGCTACAACTACATTAGATATTGAGATTCCAAAATAACACCTTTAAAGCACTTATACATTATATCTAATGTCAATAACACCTAATTATGGACCTCAACTTATCTCTCTTCACCTTTTCTCACACTAAAACAACAAGCACATAATTTTGTAAATAGACCTATGACAAAAAGGTCATACAAATAGTCCATAATCTATTTTTATCTTCAACACTTCCTTACGGAACTCTACCCTTCCTTCAATTCACAACACACAGACATAAGACTCTCTCAATTCTCTCCTTAGTCTCTCACATACAATTCTAGAACCCAACATTGTTGGTTCCTCTATTTATAGAGCAATCTTGATCAACACCATCTTGGTCGGCCATTAGGCATATCTTAACCCTTAAAAAATATATCATAGAAGGATAAAGCTCAATAAAATCTACATAGGTCATCCATATCATCTATGGGACACCCTTAAGCAACTATACCTTTTAAATAAGGCACTTGTAGCTCTTATAGGTCTCATAGAGTTGTATTTACCCATATAGCTCACCCTCAAGAAAAAAACACAAGACCACTTCTAATTACATAGGTCCACTCCTTATGTCCCTTAGGATGTCCTAAAATGATCACATTAAAAATATATTACTTCTATGTATGCTTAAATAACTCAAACATAAATATTATGCACACAGTCAGCATGGATGAACACACTGTCAACTTCTTAAACATTGTTCATACTCAATATAGATTGATAAAACCTCCAAAAACTACACAAAGATTCCTCATAGAGTCTATAACATAATCCAATTACTAATTCATCATGAGAGATTTATAAAACATCAAAATAAGCTCGAATATCCATCTCAAACCAGTTGTAGAACATGAATAAATACATAGTCAACTTCTATGATTAATATCTTTGTCTCCACACACTTTTAGGTCTTCAAATTAGGTTTAATAGATGCACCATGGAGTCCTCTACCACTTTTATTTTTACTACATGAGTAAATTTGTTCTCTATCAAAAAATATGGTCAAAAAACTAGACATTGGTTATTTACTTTATAAATTCAGATATTTAAATGTAAATGATCACAATTAACCTTTGAACACAATGCTTGAATGTCATGGAATCTCAACCTAGGATTAATCTTACATCATCAATCCTGTCTAAGATTTAACACATACACTACCAAATCTAAATATTAAACAACTATCACATTAAACTCATCTCGTGTCATCTCAAAATGTTTTCTTAATATGCTTGGTTGATCTCTATGGATCAACAAGGCCTTTATAGGTCAACGCTCATCATTGATTAAACTATATGGTCATCCATCAACCATTAGATCATAATCCTATACATTTGTTTATACATTAAAAATTATGCACCTATACTCATCTCTCTACCTCCTAACTCCTTATAGAACTCATGAATTTTTTATCTTTCTCGAGCTTTAACACCTTCAAAAAATGACTAAGTATGGGGACCTTATCAATATGCATGAGTAGTCATTTTTGCACTTGAATAACTTATTTTGTGCTTACTGACATGATCTAAACTTTGGACCAGATGATCTCCTTCCTTAGGATAATATAACCATATGACCTAATGATCCTAAAAATCTTGCATGTGTGAGATACAATGCCATTAAAGATCTTTCTCATAGACTTCTATCATAGAACCAACCATGTTCAAATCTGTTTGAGAGGCCAACTTTGAACAACTAGAAATTTTGTCACACTTTGGAGAATTAACTCAAATGTAGTGAAAATTATCTATGATAAAAAATTAACAGACCTATATTATTAGATTTTCTTGGCACCTTCATTCATGAAAGATATAACACCATCAAATTTATCACTCAAGTCTTTCTACCACACTACAAAATTGGCTAAGTGTCAAAAAACACAATCAATCCACCTAGAGCCCAACTTTGTAAAAGCATGATATTGAGATTAGTGTGAATAAACTAGGTCAAAACATCAACAACCCCATATGATCACCTTCACCTAAAATTTCCAAACATGTGATCTTTGTCTGCATCAACATTCTTACTTAGCTCTTTCTGACCAATTTACAAATTTGGTTAAGTATGGAAAAATAATTAAATCTGTCTTAGAATCCAACTTTATACCCTTAAATATTTGACCACACTTTGATGCATGAATTAATATTTGGAGCATAATAAAATGGAATACAGTGATCACAACCATATGACCAACTCCCCTTGACTCATTCTCACGTGGTAATGGTGACATCATCAAATTGCCTACTTAGTTTTTTTTCCACTAGACCCAAAGTGTCTAGATGAGAACTATGATAAAAAAAAAATTCTACTTGTGCACACAAGATACTAAGGTATGTATCACATCTTATATGACCCCTTTCACATGCTCAAACATCCATACTCACCCCTGATCCTTTCAAGCTATGTCAATACTAAAGATCAACTAATCATCCTTCAAGCATAGAAGAATAAATGCATTGCACAGTTTGTCATTATCACTTAGACTATCAAGGCACTTCATCCACTCACTAGGTCATATCCATGACACCAACATGACATCATCATGATAACTCTTCAACAAGAAATCTGAGTATGCTAAATATGATTTCCACTAAGCCTAACAGTTCTTATTAACGAAAAAGAGATATATTTTTTAGATGTCATATAGTAAACATAGTGAAATAGGGATACTAAAATATAATATTTAAATTTAAAAATCTTAACATAACCAATGAAAATAGGAAATAGAAGGATATAAACCCTAGTCACATCTAGGGTTAGGGTTTTAATAGTATTCAAAGTAAGTCAATTTCACCAAATGTTTTAACCTTTTAGGACTTAGTGAATGTATATACTATGTTGTTAAATATATGAGTATAGTAAATTAGGTTATAATTATGCAATAAATACAAACACTAATTTGTAATTTAATTGGCTTAGTTTGACCATTCTAAAAATAGTGATAAATAATGTTAATAAAAACATAGCTAGAAAATGATTGATATGAGAGTTCTAAAGGCTAAAAAATGAGATGGAGGCTAGTCTAAATGTCAAAAATATGATCCAAGTTTCAAAAACCTTCCTAGATAGTATCACCCTAATTAGATAGTATCATTGTGTGGTATTAGTATCCATATTTTGGTGGTAGTGTCCTCTATGCAAGACTGTTCTAAGATTTTGGGTACCCTTATCTCTAGGTATATCAATCATGTTACTATATGTATGAGTTTTGGATCTCTATATATGACATGTTTTACTGATTTTATGTGAAAACATTAATCTTCCATGTTTCTAGGTCATCTAGTTGATACAAGCATTAAAGTGTGTTGTTAGTGGTGTAGGCTAGACATCCTCAACACCTTGTTATGATGAGAGTTGAATAAATAAGAATACTCTAAAGAGGGATGAATACCAATGAATTTCTCCCCACCTAAGTGCCAGTGTAAGTGTAATTAAAACTAGTATGATTATTGACTTACATTATTTAAATGTGATTAAGACTAGAAATTTGAGTAATCTAAGTTTAGGAATGTTGTATATAGTTGTATGTAGTAGTAGGGTAGAATAAGGATTGATAACCTTGATTGTGCATAAATTTTTCTATGTTTTTATATGTGATTTACATCTAATGGTTATAGAGATAAAATTCATATACATATACTATTTTTTTTCTTGTGCAAGTCTTAAAAGTGGTCTAGGCTAACCCTAGGTGGTCATATTTGAAAAGATATTTGTAGGTGGAAAAAGGAGGGAAAGGATAGTAACAAAAAAATTGGGACACTAGTGTCATTTGGAGATATTATCCTTATTATGTTACCATTGTTTAAGTGATAAAATCTAGGGCCCAAAGGGCTAGGATGTCAAGATGAGGGTCTAAGACTACTTTTGGGATGTCTAGGGATGATTAAGGCACACATGAAAGATAGATAAGTGTGAAAGTAGGCCCTAAGAGAGGTTTAGGGCTAAGCTAGGGATGGGTGGTCTTAAGTAGCACCCTTAACACTCAATTCTCATTTTTAGGTGATTATAACAAGTAAATAAAAGAGTTTTTTTAATTATTTTGTATGTGAATATATGTATGCTAGAATATAAAACCCAATTTTATTTTTTGATGTAAATGAAATATAAATTTTTTAATTAATTTTAATTTTAACATGTAAGATAATGTGTTTTCACAGATACTATATGTGAGTTTAGCTACAAAAGTATGAACAATTTTATACAAGAACCATGGAAGATGAATTAATTTTGGTATTTTATGTATATTTTTTTAATGCAAATGAATATAATTAAAACAAAAGATATAGTTTAATAAATAATCTAATAAAAAGATATAAATTCAATTCCTTAACATGACCAAAGTAGAGGATGTTGGAGAAAAAGATATTTATCTAATGTTGAAATCAGTTGATCCTCAAGCTACTAACCCAATGCTTGTTACTCAATAATGACCAAATAATTCTATAGAATTAGGAATCATGAAAGAATATAAGGGAAAAATCATAGATTGAAGAATGAGACATTTAAATAGTTACCAATTTCTATCAAATAACAAAGTAATATGTTGAAATATCATGTGTTTATTCCTCCAATTCACATGTTTGACCAAATTATTACTATGGAACTTGGGATGAGTTATTAGAAATATAAAAATTAATAATATATCTCTCTAAAATTGCATGGTCAAATCTTAATTCAATTTTTGGATCCAAAAATTAATGAAAATTGAATTATTTGTAAGGAAAGGAAAGATGTCTATTATCGGAGTTAACTAAAGCTTGATTAAGAAATTTTTGTATTTAACCCAGAGTATAAAAAATTAGATTGAACATGACTAGGAGTTAACTACAACATTATGAAGGAAATTATAATAGAATAAGATAAAAAACATAATATAAAACATACAAAATGAGTGAAAACATGTGTCCCAACAGTGAATTTAAAAAATCATGAAACAATGGATAAATCACCACTTTTTACAAGAGGAAATTACATAGCTAATGTAGCAGTTTGTGAAACCATCGATGCAGTTTTAAAAACCACTATGATAGTTTTTTGAACCACTAGGGTACTTATGTAAATAAACATGGTAAATTACAAGACATCATAACATAAATTTATAAATAAAAAGACATGCAATTATAAATTCAACATTTTGAAAAGGCCAAAAAAGAGGAAAACATATAGGAAAGAAGGAGAAGATAGGCTTAAGCATGTTTATTTATAGAGGTTAATGTATCATCATCAGATATCATAAAAAAATGACTATGTAAAAATTAGGTGTGCATAAGTTCATCATCATACTTATAGATATTTCATATATAGGTGAAGGCTACCATACAATAGTAGATTCTCTTTTCCACATAGGTCATTATCAACCACTATAGGTTAATATCAAGAGTCGATACTATCCCAAAGATGACAGAACTAACTCTTTGCATAAAAAAACATGGTTCTAGATCTGGATGAATCTTAGGATTTTTTAAATCTATTTTACATTCCAAGAATCCAATCAATATAAAAAAATCTATCATAAAATTTAAGTACTTATCCTTTTATTATAATTACTATATTTAGCATATGACACTTTTCAAATCATTGCAATCTATTTCAAGATTTTACATTCAGATTCATGCGTAAGTACCATATTTAGTAATATTAACTCACATTATATCTTATTAGGTTTATAAAATCAAATTAGGGTAAAAAAATATGTTTCCAATACTAGTAAGACCCCTACAACAACTAGTAATATTATGTCTCTATTAATAGTTTCCTTAGAGATTGTGTAGGTTTTCCATCTTACACCATTATATATATGCTTGTAGATGATTCCTATGTGGGAAATTTCCTTAAGTCATGTAAATTTCTCTCTATTTTCCCTCTATTTCATTTAAAAATCTAATCATAATTTAATCCACAAGATGAACCTTGAAAAATGTGTTAGTATTTTTGGTTTTACAACCCAAACCACTCTCTACTAAGTGATTTATCATTACCTAAGTTCTAGTAATTTGAATGCATTTAAAATTTCACATAGTTATCCCACCTATATGTTTGTATGGAACATCATGATTAATATAAAATGCCAATCAATGTTTGGTTTTGACATGTGGAACATGCAACTTTAATTGAGATGTGTATTCAAACTTAGCTCTAGTTAGAGTCCTTTGAGGGGTTCTCATATGTGTATTCCTTTGTGATAATGTCTTGAGAGAGTGATAATCGATTCATTAAGTTTTCAAGTCATGATTAATTGAGTATAATCTTAATATTGATGTGTATTTATATATGACTTTTTCGTTAACCAATATGACCAACCCATGAAATGTGTCTAGGCCAAATTAATGGAGACTTGCAAATTTGAAAACTAGTTATTGAGTGTTCTTGGACACTTTTGGAAGACGTAGACACCTACAGTAAAACATAATTTTCCAATTATGGTCAAAATTATCTAGGAGTGAAAATCAATTATCTTAGATATGGATAAGGTATGTGTAGGATTCTATAAGGTTTTTATATAGACTAGGTTCATCCTTAATACATGTATAAAGTGGATATATTTGGCCAAAATAATATGTGGAAAGATATATAGATGGAAAGTGTACACAAGATTAAAATGTGTATGTAATTTCAAATTATTTCAAAGTGTAGACACTTAAAATTAAACATTTTGTGTTGATTTTAACATTCTTTTCACTGAATCCCTAATCATCTCTAATCATCCCTAGTTTTCCCTAATATTAATTCATCATCACTATTCATCATTACTATTCATCATTCATTATTCCATGTTTATTATCCTTAAATTAATCCAAAGTTAAATAACTAATCTTTCTATAATTAAAAATTCCATGGATGTTAAAAATTCATAATTTTTATAAATATAAAAATTAAAATTATCCTTACATGACATAAGGCTCCACCTATCCCCCACCATTGTAATTTAATAATCTTAATATCCTCCATGATCTAATTTAATAATACACCTCTAATCCAATTGTATTTCATGACATGATTTCCTACAATTTAATAACCCACCTCTAATTCCATTGGCTTCCATGATATGACTTCATCCAATTTAATAATCCACCTCAAATCCACTTACTAATTTTATATTATATCTTCCTCCAAAATGAATTTAATATTCATTTATGGGCCCAGCATGTCTTCCATTCTTATTTTTAATTCAAAATTCCTATTATGAATTAAAAATTTACTTTTATTCTTATCCTTTGATCTTCGTCTCAAGATGGATGGTTCACATCCATTTCTAAATTATATAAATTAGAGGTTCTTCTTCTAATTTAGACAAGAATATTCATTGTAGAATTATTATGTTGATTTCATAATAGAGTTACACATTTTCTATCCAAGCACATCCAAGTCATCCAAAGTTCATATGTCGAAATCTTGCCTAATTCCCCTTGCTTTGGAGAAGATTGAGCAACCACATCCAAGAGAGAAAATCAAGTCAAAATCACAATAGAAGGAGATTGAAAAGTATAATTTTTTATTTTAGTTTCTTAAATTTATTTATCTATCTTATATTAATTGAGTTTATATTATATCTCATTAACTTTAGTGTTTTCTTAGCATAATTTGCATCTAGATTTCAGTCACACATTTTGGCATGCCCGATGGGACTTTCCTAATGTTTTTCATCTTATATTTTTATTTTCTTTTATTTTGTTAAGGTGAAGGCATAATTTAATTATTTTTTTATTTTGATGCAGGTTTTAGGGTAATTTGGATCTTTTTTTGTATTATTTTTTAATCTAATTTAGTTTTTAAAAAAATAAAACATATAGCTGTAAACATGGCCATAATGTTTTTTAAGAATTTAGGATTTTTATAATTTTTTCAAGGTTGTTTGGATTTATATTAAAAATATATTGAAAAAAATTCATAAAAATATAGATCATATTTTAGGAGATATCATCAAAATAGTGTCTATTATTTTTTAAAATTTCTATTTTTTTCTAACTTTTAATTTTGTGTGTGTGTGTGTGTGTGTGTGTGTGTGTGTGTGTGTGTGTGTGTGTGTGTGTGTGTGTGTGTGTGTGTGTGTGTGTGTGTGTGTGTGTGTGTGTGTGTGTGTGTGTGTGTGTGTGTGTGTGTGTGTGTGTGTGTGTGTGTGTGTGTGTGTGTGTGTTGTGTTTCTCATTTTTTATTAATTTTTTGTTGGTTGCCTTGGATTTTAAGCCCAATAAAATTTATAAAAATTTGTTCATAAGATTTAAGTCAAAGTTAAATTTACAAAAACCTAAATAATATTATTTTTCATTTGGATTTCTAACATGTTCTAAAGTTTTATAAAACGTTTTGTAAATTTTTAGTTTTCATTTATTTTTGTTGGATTTATTTAATCTTCCTTCTTTTCAAGATTTGTGTGTGTCTTACTTGTTTTGTGTATGATCTTATCTAAATGTCAAATTGGTGATAATAATTGATAATAAAAAATAACACTTGTAAGTTGTGTTACCCAAGATAATACTTGTGCGTATGTTCTTCTATTAGCGTCACATTGTTGGGATATTTGACAATTAAAAATAAGTGTTGATATTCATATTTTTATGGGCTCTATATACTTTGTATTTCATCACCATGTGGTAGTCCAAACTTTATGTATTGGTGAAGTATAAATAGAAAGATTAGTTATCATTAGGCCAAGTGGGAAACCCCATAGAGGATTCTATGAAGGTGAGGAGCAAACTCTTTGAAATAGGTATTATACATAACCCTATATGGATTTAGGCCTAATTATACCTAAATTTATTTAGATATCCTATTCCTAGCTTAACCCTAGACCTATTCTAGAGCCTTTATCATACTTTTTTAGACATTGTGCAAACCATAAACATCTTCTATCAATTCAAACATAATCCCACAACAAAATTCCTAGATCCTAACCCATTGTGCCCAATAGTCTACCAGCTAGACACTAGCACCACATTAAGGACACTAGAGCCACATGACACTAGTGTCCCCAACTTGGCTCTAGTGTCCATTTTCCTAACACTCCTGAACAGATATATTTTAAAATGTGTGCCCCTTCTAGGGTCACCCTAAGTAAATTTTAATATCCACATAAGCTATAGATCATTATAAATACAAGACTATTAGACCTCTATCCACTAGATGGAAAATAGATGCAAAAAGACTATTCAAATAAGAAACAAGTTAAGAAAATTCAAGGTAATTGATCCCTATTCTTCCCTACTTCTGCATACCACCATCTATAGCTTCCCTAATCCCATATTTCAAATATTTTCAATCTCAAGCACACTCAAATAATTCAAGGCCACTCTCATGCTATCATTCCATTTCACTTGTACCAAGCACTAGGTAGGAGAACTACATTAGGATATATCCCTCCTCATAGTATTGGTATGTAGGTAACTCTCTTCACAGTAAAGTGTTGAGGATGTCCAACCTATCCTACTAATGAACACACATTTTTATCTCATTCCATACTTATAAGGATAATTAGGGTTTGCACATTAAATAAAAATTTTTAGGTACTATATATAGTTATAAATTTCATGCATGTAGGAATAGAACCCAAAAATATAGGTGCAAGTTCTACCAAAAAATAGGAATAGTACTACAAAGAGGACACTAGCACCATTTTGAGGACACTAGAGCAGCATGGCCCTATTGTCTAGGTGGGGAACTATTGTCTAGTGAATAATTAGACTTAGGACCTTGTTAATGACACTTAGACCTATCCAAAACCCAATTTTCAAAACCTAGATCTTTCATGATGGTCATTTTCCAGATAAGTCTCTAGTTGCACATATTTATTACTATTTTAAGAAATGAAAAATAAGTCAAAATATAAAACAAATCAATGGCTATTCATTACATATTATTTCACTGATTTAGACAACTCATCCCTTTAATCTAACATAAAATTTATATTTTTAAAACCTTAAAAGGTTAAATCATTTGGTGAACTTGACTTACTTCAAACCCTAGTTTGCATTTTCAATAAAATTGTGCACTAAATTAGGGATGTATACTTATGATTTTCTAATTTTTTCAGACAACCTAGCTAATTAAATCAATTTCATATTAGGTTTTTATTTTATTTAAATATAATTTAATTTTTTGTAAAAAAACCCTAGATTCAAAAAACCCTAACCCTAGACACATTTAGGGTTTGTATCCTTTTAATATATATCTACTCAAAATTTACTTCCAAAATATTAAATTTACTACTATATTTAAATTTTGAAATATTTCTTAGATTAACATTCTTAAAAGGTTCAAAATATACAAAACTTGTTTTCCTACCTTCCAAACTATAATGGTAGAATTTAACAATAAATTTGATAAAACTGATAAGCAACAATTACAAGAATTCATGTCCAAACATATGGATATACAAGATGACTTCATCAATATTCTTAAAAAACAACTTAAAAAATCAAACAATGGTCAATCTTCAACACCCCTAATTAATAATATTATTACAACTCCAATGGAGCCAATTCAACCAACTCAGCTAACATAACCTAAGATTTTAATTCAACAACCATTGGTAACATATACACCTCTTGTGGCTAGTTCTTCCACTCCAGATGTACAATCCCTTATGCATGAGATTCATACTCTATATTATAAGGTGTTACATCTAGAGAAGGGAGTCACTAGGCCATCACATGCCTTGGATTATAACATTCTCTTACATACACCTTTGACACATCACATAGCGTAAACTACTTTTCCATTTAGTTTCATGGAACCTAAGCTTACATTATATGATGGCAAGGGTGACCCATAGCATCATATTAAATATTTTCACGTGGCATACTTGGACTATGTGTCCAATGATTAACTTCTTAAAAAGTTATTTCCATGCACTCTCAAATATTATACCCTACAATGATTCTATGATTTACCAAATCAATATTCATGACATTCAATCCTTTAGCCAACATGTTTCTAGCACATTTCTCTATCAGCATTAGTGATAAGATATCATATGCACAAGTGTCATAGCTAAAACAAAATTTGAATGAGCCTATTGTAGATTATGTCTTATGATACAAGACAATATTAGCCAAATTAACTAGCCCCATGGAAAATAGAGAGCTTCAAGACATATTTAAACAAAGTCTCCTACCAACATTACATGAAGTTAACTTATTTAAGAAGTTTCCTACATTTACCGATCTATGCCACAAAGTCAAGGAGAGAGAGGTTAAGCTCTTATGAATGGGAAAACTCAAGTACATAAATAGATTAGAATCAAATATTAAGAGTTAAAACAAACCTCCCTGAAAAGTAAGGGCCATAGAGAACAAAAGTGATCAAAAGGCCATAATCAACATAGCTTTTGAGCCATCTACTAGATTGGTTTTATCCACTCCTTAGTGTAGAGTCTTCACTAATATTTTAGAGTCACCAGCATAAGTTCTATAATAGCTCTTCAAATGCAATGTCCTATCTCTCCCTCCCATTAAAGAGGTTTATATAACATGGCCTCTTATAAATAACTATGATTAAAATATATTATTCAAGTATCACAGGGCACCATGCCACACAAAAAATAGATGCATTAGCCTAAATCACAAGATATAAGATCTAATTGAGGCTAATATTATTGATGTGGGCACACCCACAGAAGAACCAAAATCACAACAAATAGAGGCTAAGGCACTGAAGATATTTTTAGATATATACCCAAAGCATATAATGAATGAATCAAGGGGCACATCAGGTGTTTACTATATATACCAAGCACATCCACCACCAAATTCATATCACATAATTATAGAGGAGGCACATCCATTGCATAACATTATTGACATCTATCATATTATAGTGCCACCTAGACCATTTATCACATTAGAATAGGAGATTGTGAATGATGACACAGATCTACATGCACTCTTTATATGAACATACATAGACCACCATCCCATCTAGAGTGTTATGGTTAACCACAGGTCAAGCATAAGCATGTACACTATGACACTCTTACAACATTTGGGCTACACAGTGTGGGATTTATTCCCCATAGATACAGTCATTAGTGATTTTAGTGGCCATGTTTAAAGATCCATCGTGTATATTTTGCTTCCATTACAGGTTAGACCTACACACATAGACACTTGGTTCTAAGTAGTACATAGTGTTGGGGTATTTGATATACTATTGGGTAGGTCATGGTTATAACAACTCCAAATTATCCCAAAAATAGTACACTATTTCCTAAAGTATATATATGTAAGTCAGGTGGTCAAAGTGGAGGGTATCCAATATGAGTATCCTCCACCCCTCCCATAAAAAGTTCTAGTGTAGTTCCAAGTTACATTTCCAACATAGACAATAGTTAAAATTCTAGCACCATTACTAGATATTGCATGGTTATTAGTTACATATCCTATGCATACATCATAGAGGTTAGCAAATCCACCAGTTTAGATGAGGTCTACTTCTACAATATTGAAACATACACATACTCTCCCATGGAGATCATTATTAGAGAGACCACTACATCAATGATATTTCACAGATTCTATAGGACCTTCCTCTACTCAATTTTTACTAAGATTAGTTTTATTAGGTTTTAGGGGTTATCAACACAAGGCACTTATGTCACCTACATATTATTCTTCCATTTTATGGGTTCATAATACCCTTAAAATTCATAGGGCATCATATTCAGTGCCATAGATTATTAACATCACTAAATAGGTAGATTCAAACACAGATTATATAACATAGTAGATTATGGGATCACAATTTCCCTTACACACTACATGCATGATCATAGTTCCATTATTCAACATAGGTCATGGTGATAGTGAGTCTCCCATGAGACTTATTAGTTACATGGTTTATATCCTTTGTACATACATCCTTCTCTCTCACTCCTTCTACATAGTTTATTTTCATTTGCTTATACATAGTTTATATCCATAAAATAAAAAAATAATGTAACATGTTAAAATAGAAAAACATTAAAATATTACTCAGAAAACACAAAATTTATAGATTGTATCCATTTTTAGGTTTACATTTCTACTACTTTCTATATATTACATATTTCTAGCTATCTTAGTATAGCTAGTTTTATCATACATTATATGTTTCACTTATTCTTGTCTATTTCTTGTAGATTACACATAGGAATTAAATCCAATAAATTGATTCAAACTTGTTATCATATACCCACTGGGGTCATACACATTGATCTAGGTTTATTCATTTGATACATCCACCCACTTGTGGGTAACTCATACATAATTTATACTGCCAAGTTTTATCCTTCTATTCTATACATTCAATTTTATGCATTGATATATATTAATATTGATCATTACTACTTATTGTTCATATTTTTCGCCGACTATCACTAGTTAAACATTGCATATGTACATCTTAGAATTTACATAGATATGTACTACATAGTTATACATGCTTTCATTTATAGCTTTCCTAGTTTAGATTTGATTAAGTTTCTTATGCTTCTTCCATTTCAGAGGAATTTGAATATGCCATTGTTATCTAGATTTATGCCACTTCTATGTATGTATGCCTTGGACATGTAAGCATGTCCTTTATGTGTGTTTCTCTGATTGTATGTGTGTACATTTAAACATGTCCTTTTATGTGGCTCTAAGCCAAATTGCTTACATATGTGGACATTTGAACATGTCCTCATATGTCATATATTCTAATATTTAGTGACATGCGCCCACATCCCTTATATTGTATCCCCATGGCCTAATTTTATGTGCCTCGTGTGTTTTTTTATGTATGCTTACTTTTATGTGTCTTCACCATGACACTTGTGTTTGATTATTACACACACCAATTTTTAATGCTATGATGGACTTGTTGATGCTTCCAAGTGTACCACAAGTTCTCTCTAGTGTTTAAAGAACACTTCTCATTTTAGAATCTAAGGATTCAAGGCATGAGTTGTAGGTGTTTAGCAATTAAGATGCCTATGGTGAAAATAGTAGCAGAGCAACATGGACTGTTCCACAATATTTATAAAATTTGATGGTAGGGATCCATCTTGGTACCTTTCTTGAAATCTTGATGTTAATATTAGACAAACTGACCCAGATCTAAACCACTGACTAAACTAAATGGTTATGAACAATGTATTTAATATATTGTGAATTATTTTTAAAAAAGAGCAAAATGAGAGGGTAGGGTGAGAAAGAAATAATGATTTTTGATCTGTTATTATGAATATATTGACAAGATTTCAATATTTCTTGAGCATGATCTCAACAAGCATATAGTGTAATGTAGCTTTAGCTCACATTTCATTACAAACTAGGCCTAGTTCTAAAGGTAAGATAAAAATACAAGTAAAAATTAGATTTACTTTAAAGTTTTACACTACATTTAGATAGATAAAGCACATCTTTGTTGTAAAGCAAATGAAATGAAGTAAATTCAATTGTTTCAACTAACCTAGCATACACAAGTCAGAAACCCTGTAATTAATGATTTTAACTCAATATTTCTTGAAACCATTCATATTAAAATTTAGACAAATAATTGAGAAACTTAGCAATTCAAACACATCAAACCAGACAATTCCTATAGAATTATTTGATCTCTTGTATTAATCACTCAAAATGGTACAAAAATATCTCAAAGTCTCTCCCTTTTACAAATGGTAATACATTCCTTTATAGAAATATAGGAAATATATTGGTTAGTTTCACCAATATATGTGTACAAAATACAAGTGTCCTTATAACAACTATAGTACACGTGTCTTCTAAAATCCTACTAAACTAGAGGCAATCATGATAACAAACTAGCATGTGCCCTTACAAAAGAATATGCCAGCATACTAATAAGCCATGATTAGTATGTTATAGGTGGGACCCTTTGTTGTTGAAGGATACTCATGGCTCTTTCATGTTATTCATCCACTAATCCCAAGTCTACGATGGGCCTTATGATATGCTCCTCTTCTTGATCAGCTAGCTCATCAAAATCTTTGTCATTCCTAGCTAAAGCTTCCTTAATGCTTCTAGCTTCATTAATCCTCTCCCCTACATTAAATATTATGTATAATATTCTATTATTAGCTTGACCTGATTGTCCATGACTTTTACACTTGATTTATTGAGTCACCAAATTAGCTCTGTGTTAGAATTCTTCATCACTAATAATCCCCAGGGTAGTGGGATTTGTAGGATCTTTGAGCATAGTTCTTAGGAGCTTCTCAATTTTACCCATGAGCTCCTTCACCTCCTCAATAATTTCCTCCACTTTTGTATGCCAAGCACTCAAGGCTTGGACTTTGTCTACAATAATTCCCAAAATGGCACTTAGGAGTCCCATGTTGATGGCTTTGAAATTTGGGATTTGCTTCTTAACTTGGATGTTAAGAAGCTGGGAAATCTTATATTTAGAAGTTTTTTATTGAGTAACCAACTCCTTGGCTAAGGTGGCCTAGTTTTTAGTGCATCCTACCTTAATTTTATGGACTTTAATGCTTTGAACATGTCATGAAATTAATCCTCTAGCATTTTAATCATGGAATCTGACACTGAGAGAATTTTCTGAGTTTGTAAATGCTCTTTTTCTATCTTTAGGTTCTTAATTCCTTGTACTAATCCATGGACATTGTCCCTAGCTTGATGATATTGAGCCTTAATCAAAATTTCCACATCCTCTTCATGAATGGGATCCTCTCTAAGATATTGTCCTCCAACAGGGGTTAACCTTATGAATTCCTCCACCTTTTAAAAGGTGAATTCTTCTTGACCCACCATAGCCACCCTTATTGTGGTTCTTTCCAGGGGTGTTATATCTAGGTTGAATTTCACCTTAAAATTTGGTTCCTTGAATTTTGGAGGCTTAGGCATCTCCACACTTGTACTACCAAAAGTTTTATAGGTGTTGAGTCTTTGTCCTCTTTAGGCTTGATGGACTTGTATCCTCCTTTATTCCTACCTTTTAACTATATCCCTGATCCATGGCTTGATGTTGTCATATTTAGTCAAGCCAATCTATGTCAAGGCCAGGGAAGGAGAGAGGGATGGGATATTTTGTAGCTTTTCATAGACAAACCAATCAAAGATGACTAGTCCATGAATTGGATTTTCATCACTAAAAAGGTTGAATTCACTAGTAGGGTAAGTGAAGGTCATGTTAGGCCTTTTTCTTGGTGTTACAAGAACCAAGGCCAATTTTACCTTACTTTTCTCTCCATTCAATGGGATCAATGCCTTACTTTCTTCACCATATGGATCCTCATACCTATCAAATTTATATGCAGTTGTTATGTCAATAAGGTCACCTTCCAATGTTTCTCCTAGTTCAAGGGTAACCATACTAATGAATTCTACTATATAAGAAGGTCTCTATGGGAGTTTTAAAGGTGGAGGGCCTTCCCTAGGTCTATGCACTAGTATTGGTTCCTCAACTTTTGACTTACCCTTACCCTTGACATCCTGAGGCTACTTAACCTATGCTTGTTCTACTTATTCTACTTGTTAGGGAGCTTGATGTTCAGATGACTATCCTTTAATAGGTGGCTCTTTATGAGCAGTCCTAGATGGACCTAACAACAAATGATACTATAAAGGGTGAAATTTCCATATTTCCCCTAAGGGCTTATTATCCTTGACCAACCTATACTCAAACATAATGTTGTAATTCTTGATTCTAGAGAGCACTTCTTTAAAATTCTTTGCTCTAATGTAGATTTCATCACCAACACCTAGTTGATGTCCATATTTAATTTTTGGGACCTTTCTATCTTTGATGTGGTTGACTACTCTATTCTTAGGGTCCCACATTTTGAGTTCATCTAACTAAAAATTGAAATAATTTCTATGCATGACCATGACCTATAGCTGCTTCCAATCTTTGATTATGATTTTACCAATGTCTAATGGGAGGGGGTAGACTTGGGCTTTCCTCTTTTCTCCACACCATGAATGATCCAATAAGTAATGTATTGCTCTACAAGCTTGTTTGGGACATGGATTGGTAGCCTATAGTGTTGGGTTAAGATCCCCTCTATCCTTATAATAGTGTAATCTTAGTAGTACCACACATTTCCCATGGTCTCCACCTGTTTCTTAATGAGAGGATGTAACCTTGGCATAAGAATGCCTATGATAGCCTCATATATGGCTAGGAATACACCATCACATATAAATTACATGTGGTTTCTATATTTGAATATATGTAATTTGGAGTAATGGTGGGAAATTGTGGTTCTACCATTAGAGGACCAATTTTTGATGCCAAGGAAGGTCACAAAGGCCAAGAGTGAATCCAGGAGATAGGACATCATAAAGAATTATTTAGAGGTCCTTTTAATGGCCATGAATTGTTTGGCTAGTAATAAGCTTATCAAGTCCCCTACTCGAGGGGTTAGTTTCTCTTCTATCATGAAGTGGACATATGATACCTAGACTTTATTTACATATGCATTGGAAGGGTCACAAAAGGACCTATTTAGTAGGGTTATGGATACTCTAATGCCTTCCCTAAATTGGACTATAGTAATTTTTCCATCTAGGGTATTGAAGACATGGGGTCCTTAGATTAGCCAAGGTGCAAGGATTAAATCAAGGTCCTGGGTGTTAGCCTAGGTCCTCATATCAGGGAGGTTAAGATGGGATAAGGGAATCTTATAATAGGCCTTGAAGGCCATGGGGGAGATATATGCTTCTCTCTTGGTGCTACCCTATTGAATAATCCATTCACCATATATCTTAAAATCCATAAATATAGGAGCAAGGAAATCAATAAAATGCATTACCTTTGGTTTTGTTGTGGCATGGTGGAGGCTGTCCATTTGAAGTATAACTAGGTCATTGTACCTTTGATGTGTTGTAGCATTTCTCTTTTCCTCCTGAGAGATGGGCTGCAATTCATCCACCAAGAAGAATAATTTGGACCAGCTCCTTACTCCATGAACATTTAGGGCTACCAATTCTAGTTCTATATCCTTAAAAACACTCCCTTCACTATTGAAGGTTAAATAGAGCTCTACTTATATCTTCAATTATTTATTTCTATCCACCATTGATGATACTAAATTATTTTAATAAGATTTCCAAGGGTTTTACTAGGGCACTTGCTCTTTAGAGGCATAATTACACTATCTTTATTAAACTATAATCAACTGAGTCAATTTTTGTCCTCTTTATAAAGGTTTTAGGGTTCCAAGATTTAATGGCAGGAGATATTTAGACTTTAAATTCAGACGTGTTTTGGATTTGATGGAGACCCTTTTAATTTGTACCCTTATATTTTTGAATTCAAAAGATCTTTGATTTTGACCTTTTGTGCTTACATGGAGTCCATGTGGCATCATTAAGGGATTTTTGTGATAATTTTCATAATTAACATTCAGATGCTAGCTATTGGGTTTTAAAAGCCTCCTTTATTTTACTCCATTGGATCAATATCTTAGGCTTAGCATGATTTATTAATCCAAATCTAAGTCTTCACATTTTTATTGGTCCATTGATCTCTAGGCTTATAGTTATGACACTTAGCATTCTCACAAATCTTTCCCATGCTACATATCTCTTATCATTTGTTGCCTTGGTCGAGTAGTGTCGAGTTCATAGAGCCTTGAAATTTCATCAAGTTATTCACACCATTGGATCAAATCTATTACATGAATGAGTGTCATTGATCTTTTTGGGGCTCATTTATTGATCAAATGTCCTCTCACGTTGTTGGATCAAATCTAGTGAATGAGCGATAACTGTTGATCTTCATGGGGGACCTAGTCATTAATTAGATACCTTTATTAAGTGGGTCCCTTTCATTTTTTTCTTTTGAATGCAAAGCTACCATGTGTCTGACTCTTGAGACCTTGTATACCATTTGACTTTTCCTCCTCCACCTCACACCATTAGATCAAATCTAATAAGCGAGCAATTATCATTGATCTTAATCTGATGCACATCATTTAAGTAAAGGCTTCTCAATTAATACACTTCATTAAATTAAATTTGATGAGAAAACATAAATCATAGGATCCTATAAAGGATGAGGGAGATAAATATTAGACCTGAGGACATAAGTACATAGCATAAATTATCAAGACAAGGTTGAGATGAATATTAGGGCCTTAATATTAATAACCTAGGATAAGTTTGACAATGTAAAAGGGACCTTATTAACACATCAAATTAGACCCAAGGAAAAATTAAGAAAGGGGAAAGGAGTAAATAAAATCTTGATTCATATTTAAAAACATGACGTAAACCCTTTGTTCACAAATTTCTTTCATTAGTTCCTGATAGTTTGGCTCCTAAAATTATTTGAATTTGAATTGAGGGTTACCTAGGGTTTTTAAACACCAAACCTCAAACCTTCCATGGAACCTACAAAATGACTCACGTAACTCATAAGCAAGGTTAGTCCAGAATAAGAGGCTTTAAATTATATAAATATTCTCCATCTTTGAGTGGATGATCTTCAAATTCTATCAAAAGACCTCAATGTTTATATGTTTTAAACTTGGATACACAAATCTCTCAAGGATCCCCAATTTTAAATGAATGGGGTATGTTGATCCCAATAAATGTTGGCTTGTGGGGGAAACATAGTAATATGTTAGAACTTTTAGACTCTAAGTTTAGATAAACATTGAGGTCACCATTCCCTTTGACCCAAGATACTGCCATCTAGATTTAATTATGGTTGAAACAAACCTTACACTAGCAAATTTAAGGTTAACCATCAAGACATGCCTGAGCTATGTGTGTGCTTTGATTCCACTTACTACTTTCCATAGGTCTTAAGAAGAAATACTTATCTTTCTGCTTTCAATCATTTACATTGACTTGGAGTACACTAATCTTTTTTGAAACATGGTTTGGCTTAAGGAGGGCTTAGGCATTGCTCTGCTACCAGTTAGGAATCCATAGCCCTGACAAAGATACCTTTAGCTCCACTCATGGCCTTGATCCATTGCTATCTAAGCATTCATATCCCTAATGGAGGTTGCCTAAATCACCTTTGTATGAAAGCCTTAGTTTTTGCCTTGTATTCTTATCATGTTTTTTGTATTTTTATATCTTTATGATTTCAATAAGGTTGGGAACCAAGATAGACAAGTTTAGTATTTGGTCAAATATTTGATTTTAGTAGGATCACTTAGGGATACAACTCTTGTCCTAGGCATGTATTTTTATTAAGTGCTAGATAATGGCATGCTCTTGATAATTTAAGCCTCGAATCCCTAAGTGTAAATTTTCTTAAAACTAGTGTGGATCTAAGGTCATGACTTAGATATTATGGAATGACTTCACCTCCATCTGTCTGTACTTAGTTTCTCCAAGTTGTATCATAATTTTATGTCTTAGGATCATGATTACCTTTGTATGGTGTCATACTTTTCATTTTGGATTGGGGCACATCTTGACCAAATTTCATAACTTCCAAGCTTAGGGATGACTTAAAATACATCTTGAGATCAAGTGAAAAGGCTATAAGAAAGCAACACACAACAGAAAGCAAAAACAAAATAAAACAAAGTAACCAAAAAAATATGAATGAACTTATGTACAAACCAAGGATAAGAAATAAATGATGCTCAAAGCAAACTGACCAACCTACCTACTCTAATCTAATCACCTTACACCATACTCCATAAAGACTCTAGGAGGGGTGGTAGAGAAATAATGCTTGATGTATTTCCCATTAGTAGGCAATATGAACTCTACCCCTTGTAAATATTTAAGCTTGAAGGTGTTGTTCCCTAATGTCTCTATAATTTGGTATGGGCCAATCCATAAGGATGTGAATTTTTAATGCTTTCCTTTGGGTTCAGATGCTTTATCCCAAAGTAGGACTAAGTCTCCTTATCAACCCATCTTTTCATCATGGCCTAGTGTCTGTTAAAATTAGTAAAAGTAGTTTCTTTATCATCTTCCATCGAGATGATGTCTAATAACCTAGAAGTGGCATGTTCTTGACTCTCTTCCATGTACTCCTACATGAATATGTATGTAGGCGATTTGAGAGTGAATGGAAAGATGGGTTCCTACCCATACACTAACATAAATGGTGAATCATTCAATGCTTTCTTGATCCTTATCCTATCAATCTAGAGTGAAAATTTGAGCAACTTATGCCAAGTTCTAGGCTTGTCTTCTATAGACTTTTTGATTTCCTTCATTAAGTTCTTATTCATGGATTCAAAAATGCCATTCCCTTGGGGATAGTGATTAGAGGCAAACTTAAGTGTGACACCATTGTCATAAGCCCATTTATTCATCTCAATTGAGATGAATGCAAACCCATTGTCACATACTATAGAAACTGTGGTCCCAAATCTAGTACATATGTTTTCTTCTAGGAAACTGATCACTTATTTCATTATACATTGTTTGGTATCCACTGCCTCTATCCACCTAGTGCAATCATTTGTGGTAGTCAAGACATATTTGTGACCCTAAAATGAGTTGGGGTTGATTAATCCAACAAAATATAGACCCCACTATGCAAATGGTTTTTCAACCATGATTGGTTATAGAGGCATGGCTATTTTTCTCTCTTTGGTGCTAAATATTTAGCAAGAGTGGCATTATCTCACATGCTTGTGAGCATCCTTAAAGATTGTGGGCTAATAGTAACCAACCCTCAAGATCTAGTGGGTTGTATTTATTCTAGAGGGATGTCTACTACCCAAATTTTCATGAAAGGTGACCATAATTTGGGTGCATTCTTCTTGTGAGACACACCTTAGGTAGATTCCCTCAAAGTTCATTCTATACAAGACTCCATCCTTGATTAGGTAGTGAGTTTCCTTAAGCCTCATGGCTCTTTTTTTATCCTTGGATAGGTCTATAAGATAAATACCATTTATTAGTAAGTGTATGATTGAATCATACCATTCATTATTTTGAAAAATTTGCTAGCCTACTTGCATTATACTTAGCCTAGGTATAGTATTGGCAATCATTTGGATCAAACCTTAGCATCTTACCAGTTTTTCTACCTTAATCTCCAAGTCAAATTCCTGTAAAATTGTCATCCACTTACCTCCACATTCTCCCAACTCATTTTAACTCAACATAAGTTTAGTATTAGGGTTAGGTACGATGGCATGCACCTTATTTTTAAGGATGTAGTGCCTAAACTTCTTCACTTCCTTTACTAATGCATATGCCTACTTATCAATCATAGAATAGTTTAGCTCAACATTCTTAAAATTGGTACTCATGAAAGCTATTGGTTGGTCACACTCATCAACTTTTTGAGTCAATACAATAGCCATAGTATGATCAAATAAAAAAGAGTAAAGGTAGAAATCCTTCAAGAAATTGGGACTTATAAGCACTGGGGCTTGGCCAGTGGCTTCCTTGATGTCATTGAATGCCTTATTAGATTAATACTTCCAAATTACCTTGGCATCCTTCTTGATCATGTCATTTAATGTCTTTATAATTTGTGCAAAACCAAAAATAAACTTCCTTACAAAATTTATTTTGCCAAAGAATGACTTCAATTCCTTCCTACTATTTGGGAGATCAATTCTAGATATGGCCTCCACTCTTTTAGGGTCTATGGAGATGCCATCTTTAGTTATAACATGTCCTAATATTTTTCCTTTAGTTACACAAAATATGTTTTTCTTAGGGTTCAAGGAAATGCCATACCTTTTACATCTTTCAAAAACTTGTTATAGGTGCATGAAGTGATCTTCCCTATTTTTAGAGAAAATTGTTAGATAATCCATATAAATGATGTTGCACTTACCAATTATCCCTTCAAAGGTGTGGTCCATGTCTCTTTGAAAGGTAGATTATGTGTTGATCAGTCCAAAAGGCATCCTTTTGTAAGCAAAGGTTCCCCTTTTTATTGTGAATGTTGTCTTCATCCTATCTTCCCTGTCAACTAGTACTTGGTTATCACCTAAAAATCCATCAAGGAAGGAAATCATAGTTAAACCTAAAATAGATTGAATTACCTGATCAAGGGAAAGGAGATGACAATTGTCCTTCTTATATGCATTGTTCAAATTTTTCAATTCAATACATAGCCTAATCTCACCATTCTTCTTCTTGACTGGCACTAGATTGGCCACCCATGTTGAATGACTAATGGGAAAAAATATCCTTGCATCCAATAACCTTTTAACTTCTTTGAATATCATAGGTTCTAGCATGGGTTTCACTGGCCTTTGTTTCCATCTGAAAGGTTTTCAACTCTCTTTGAGGGGTATGGTATGGTTAATGACCCTTGGATCAAAGATCTTTAGGTCATCAAAAGAACATGTTATAACATCATTATACTTGGGAAAGAGTTCTTTGGCTTTCTTATTTTCAAAATTTGTACAAACCTTTCCAACATTCACTAATTAGGGTTGCCCTTTGAGGCCAAGATCCATAGTATTGTAATCCTTTCCACTTACCTTGTGAACTTTGGAAACATTAAGTAGTTTGTCTTGATCAAACAATATTTCTAGAGTAATCATCCTTTTATAGATTTTGTTGTCATTTAGTTGAATGACTTTGCTATCAAACTTGTTCCCTCCAATTGCACTTTCATCAGATTCATCAATGATATGGGCTTCAAATGCCCCAAAATTGGTTAATAAATCTAATATCTATTGGTCATCATTAAAGACTTGGAAATGGTTAACATTATCAGGCACTAATGGACATGGGACCAATTCAATACTAAAATTAGAAGAGTTTGAATTAGGCATGAGATTTGTTGTAGCTAATGTTAATTCATCTACAGCTTGGTTTTCTTTTCAAGAAATGGAGGTGATTCTGAAAGCATCAAAAGACTCAATTAGGTCCCATACCCTAAACTTATAATTTTTGAGGTATGAGATTTTACATTGATACCTACTCCTGACCTGGTTGACTCCTAGTTTTGAATCTCCAAAAACTAGTAGTTCTCTAGCTTTATCTTAATAGCAAATTGCAAACCAATAATGAGAGATTCATACTCAGAAAGGTTATTGGTTTAGGGGAATTAGAGTTTATAAGATGCATGGTACCTTTTGTTGGTTGGGTCAGTTAAGACAATGCCAACACCTAATCTAGCCTTGCATCTAGCACCATCAAAGTGAAATTTCCATAGCCCAGGAGGAGTCTCCATGTCCTTAGGTTCATCTAATTTATCAACTTCTAGGGTTAAAACCCATAAGTTTGAGTCAATTATGTTAACCTTTTCATTAATAGCATTTTAATCCATTATAATATGTTTCATCCTTGGTTCCCTCTCAACTCTTATTTGATTTGGGGCTCCTTTCTAAGGTAGACACAAGTGGGAACAAGCAATAGACATATAACCATTTAAGGCTTTAGTCCATTCTCTACTCAATAGGATCCCAGAGGCGTCTAGAATGTTTACTACCTAAATTTTAATGAATTATTTTATCTTGGGCTTAGAGGCTATCTACATGTGGATGTTCAAGAATTGTTCAATTACTTTAACCGTTGATTTATCTAATTGGGTGGCAATCCTATCAGACTTGATGGGGGTTAAGCCAAATTATCTACATATGCCAATAGGCATGATGTTTGTGGAGGCACCTGAGTCTAACAAGTAATTATACAAGTTTTTCCCAAATATTATAACTATGAGAAAGAAAGGGGGAGATTCGACCTTGGCCTTATGCACTATTACATTAGCATGATCTATCTTGGGAGGTTTGTTGAATTTTAAGGACTCTAACAATAAATCCCTTTATTTTGTGATCTGTGTTAACTCAAGTAAGGTGATATTAGACTTTATCTTCTTCATGTCCTCAACTATTTTGTAACTAGTTTTAAGAGGATTGGGTACCTCAGGGTTGTGCTTCAGAATGTTCCCTTAGGGGGGCTCAGGGTCATTCATTAAAGTAGTGTCAGGAGGGGTTCCATAATTATTAGGAGGATTTGAGGTAGTCAAGGCTGCCTTTATTCTCTATTCCTCAATGGGTAAGTATTTTTTAGGAAATATTGAAATGCATATATTTCTTTAGGGATCTCATCTGGTTCACTTTCCTCTTGAAAGGGGAAATCAAAGGTTTCTACCATGAACACCTAGTTAGAAGGCTTAGGGATAGATGTATGTGCATTGTTGTCCCTATTGGGAACCATCTCAAATGTTTCCAACTCCTCTTGGAATGCCTTAAATGCCTTGTATAATTTGATGCAATCAATCTCCCCATGTTTGGCTATGCAATGCACCCTATAATAGTTAAGTAATTCAATATCTATGAGGTTAATATTCATGGTTTTCTTCTCTAAGGAGGGGTCATGGTTTCTATTATTGTAGAAACTATCATTTTAAAACCTATTTCCCAAACTATTATATATTTGAAATGAGAAGTTCCTTCCTAAACTCTCAACAATATTCCCCGCTTATTTTTGTAATTGGAAGAAATTAGTACTTAGCTTCTAGACCATTTTTAGGATAGACTCATTTTCACTTTTAGAGGTCTCAAAATTGTGTACTTGGTTATTGCTAACATTAGCAATTGGTACTAACATCATTTGATCTCCTATTCTAAAGCCATTATTGGTGGCCTGATTCAAGAATCCTAAGTTTTGATTAGGGGTGGCATGATTCAAGGACAACTAAGTGAGGTTTCAAAGTTGGTTTATAGTAGACATGTTTTGATTATTATTAGGAAACAGGTTCATCACTAGCATGTGGGGGTTAACATTTGGCATAGAATAATCCATTTGTCTTTAGGGTTGCATTTGATCATTGATAGTTACTACTTCTGAATAAGTCATGGCTAGTGAGGTTATGACTGGTATGGATCTGTTTAAGAACATAGAGGTTATAGGATCTACTTCATCCTTGTCAATCTCTAAAGCTAGAATCTCATCTAGCTTGTATGGATATATGCTTCTATTGAACATCTTTTGAAACCTAGTATTAAAAGACCTAATAGGTTAATTATCATCTCTTTTAATAGTTTTAAATTGATGATAAATGATGCAAGGACTGATGATTTTTCCAAATTGATCTATGAACACATTATTAAAATCTTCCCAACTAGTAATGTAGTTATTAGGCAAGTTCAAAAACCATTCATAGGCAGCATCCTTAAAGGTAAAATGGAAAAACCTACATGATACATATTCATGCACAATGTTGAGTAGCCTTAAGGAATCCTTAAAAGACTTTATATGCTCCTTAGTAATTATTATTCCCATGGGACTAAATGCAGGCAAATATTTGTCTAGATTACATGGGAGATCATGGACCACCCCATGTATATTAATGTAAGAATCATCCAACCAAGCCATTCTCATATAAGGATTAAAATCAAGTGTGCCTTGAATAGGTGATGTTGGGAGGGATTTGGATTTCCTATGTCTACCTTTGTCTCACCTGGCTTTCTTGTGTTCTTGAATCTCAAGCAAAGGATATCAAGTTTTTGAGTGTGATCTTGTCCTAATCCTAGGCAACTTCAACATGAAATTTGAAGATCCTATTTAAGATACAATATACCACATCAAATTTCCATGAGAAAGGGATTTAAGCTTGGATGTAGGGATATATTCTATAAAGGGTGTATAAAGAACATAAATATTTGGTTAGATCCTATCAAAAATGTACCCAATTTCATGAATATGTTATATCTTAATGCATTCATGCTTGAAAGAACTCGTGCACACCTCACACATACCACCTTTGATCAAAATAAGATGTTTAATTCTAGATTTCAAGGATTCCCATGGTTTTGTGCTAAAATATATTATAATGAACAATTATGACCTTAAATAACATCAATCCCCAACCTATAATAGCCCTAAATGAATGATAGAAGGTCTAGATACATGACCTTTACAGCCATGGGTCAGATTTATCACAGATCAAGAATATAGGCCTTCCTTCTAGCACCAGTGGAACTTCTCCTATTGATGTTTCCAAGTGTACCCTAGATGCTCTCTAATGTTTAAAGAACACTTCTCATTTTATAATATGAGGATTCAAGGCATGAATTGTAGGTGTTTGGCAATTAAGATGCCTATGGTGAAAATAGAAACAAAGCAAAATGGATTGTTCCATAATATTTATAAAATTTGATGGTAGGGAGCCATCTTGGTACCTTTCTTGAAAATATTGATGTTAATATTGGACAAACTGGCCCATATCTGAACCACTAACTAAACTAAATGGTTATGAATAATGTATTTAAGCTAATGTGAATTATTTTTAAAAAGGAGCAAAAAGAGAGGGTAAGGTGAGAAAGAAATAGTGATTGTTGATCCATTATTATGAATATATTGACAATATTTCAATATTTCCTAAGCATGATCTCAACCAACATATAGTGTAATGTAGCCTAAGCTCATGTTTCACTATAAACCAGGCCTAGTTCTAAAGGTAGGATGACAATACAAGTAAAAATTGGATTTACTTTAAAGTTTTACACTACATTTAGATATATCTAAAGCACATCTTTGTTACAAAGCAAATGAAATGAAGTAAATTCAATTATTTCAACTAACCTAGCATACACAATCTAGAAACCCTATAATTAATGATTCTAACTCAGTATTTCTTTAAACCATTCATATTCAAATTTAGACAAACAATTGAGAAACTTAGTAATTTAAACACATCAAACTAGACAATTCATATAGAATTCTTTGATCTCTTGTATTAATCACTCAAAATGGTACAAAAATATCTCAAAGTATCTACCCTTTACAAATGGTAATGCATGCCTTCATAGAAATCCAAGTAGTATGTATACATGTCAGTTTCACCAATACAAGTGTACAAAATACTAGTATCTTTGTAACAACTATAGTATACATGTCTTCTACAATCCTACTGACCTAGAGGCAATCACACTACCAAACTATCTTGTGCCCTTACAAAATAATATGTCAACCTATTGGTAAGATATGATTAGGATGTTGGATGTGGGGCCCTTTGATATTAAAGGATACTCATGGCTCTTGTATGTTGTTCATCCACTAAGCCAAATTCTACAATGGGCCTTGTGATACGCTCCTTTTCTTGATCATCCAACTCATAAAAATATTTATCATTCCTAGCCAAAGATTCCTTAATGCTTCAAGCTTCATTGATATGCTCCCCTGCATTGAATATTATGTCTAATATTCTACTATTATCTTTCCTTTATTATCAATGACTTTTACCCTTGATTTCTTAAGTCAACAAAGTGGCTCTATGTTGGAATTATTCATCACTAATAATCCCTATGGAAATGGGTTGTGTAAGATCTTTGAGCATAGTTCCTAGGAGATTCTCAATTCTTCCCATGGGCTCCTTCTCCTCCTTAATAAGTTCCTCCACTTTGGTATTCCAAGAACTCAAGGCTTGGACTTTGTCTACAACAATTCCAAAAATGGCACTTAGGTGTCCCATGTTGATGGCTTTAAACTTTGGGATTTACTTCTTAACTTGGATGTTAAGAAGTTGGGCAATCTTATCTTCAAAAAATTTCCATTGAGTAACCATCTCATTGGCTAAAATAGCTTGGTTTTCTAATTCATCCTACCTTAATTTCATGGACTTTAATTCTTTGAACATGTCATGGAATGACTCCTCTAGCATTTTAATCATGAAATATAGCACTGAGAAAATTGCTTGAGTTTGTAAATTCTATTTTCTCTCTTTAGGTTCTTAATTCTTTGCACTAATCCATGGACACTAGCCCTAGCTTGTTGAGATTGAGCCTCAATAAAACTTTCCACATCCTCTTCATGGATGGGAGCCTCTCTAAGCTATTGTCCTCCAACAAGGGTTAACCCAATGAATGGCTCTACCTTTTGAAAGATGAATTCTTCTTGACCCACCATAGCCACCCTTGTGGTTTTTTCCAAGGATGTTGTTTCTGGGTTGAATTTCACCTTAACCTCTAGTTCCTTGAATTTTGGAGGCTCAGGAACCTCCACACCTGTACTACCATAATTTCTTAAGGTGTTAAGTCTTTATCCTCCTTGGGTTTGATGGACTTGTATCCTCCTTTCTTGACCATAGCTTGATGTTATCATCTTTAGTCAATCCAATCTATGTCAAGGCCTAGGAAGGATAAAGGGATGGGATATTTTGTAGCTTTCCATAGACAAACCAGTCAGGGATGACTAGTCCATGAATTGGATTTTCATCACTGGAAATGTTGACTTCACTAGTGGGTTAAGTGACGATCAACCTAGGCCTTTTCCTTGGTATTAATGGTACCAAGGCCAATTCTACCTTCCTTTTCTTTCCATTCAGTGGGATTAGCTCTTTACCTTCTTCACTAGATGGATCTTCCTCCCTATCTAAACTATATGTAGTTGTTATGTCAATAAGGGAACCTTCCAATGTTTCTCCTAGTTTATGGGCAACGATACCAATGAATTATACTAGAGAAGGTCTCTATGGGAGTTTTAAATGTGAAGGGCCTTCCCCAAGTCTATGCTCTAGTCTTGGTTCCTCATTTTTGGCCTTACCCTTCCCCTTAACATCTTGAGGCTGCTCAGCCTATGCTTGTTCTTCTTATTCTACTTATTGGGGAGGTTGAGGTTTAGATGATTGTCCTTTAATAGGTGGCTCTTCGTGAGTGGTCCCAAATGGACTTGGAAAAAAGTGATACTATAAAGGGTGTAATTTTCATATTTCCCCTAAGGAATTGTTATCCTTGACCAACCTATGCTCCAACATAATGTTGTGATTCTTTATTCTAGAGAGCACTTCTTCAAAATTATTTGCTCTGATGTATATGTCATCACCAACACCTAGTTGATGTCCATATTCATTTTTTTGGACCTTTCTATCTTTAATGTGGTCAGCTACTCTATTATTAGGGTCCCACATTTTGATTTCATCTAACTAAAAATCAAAAGAATTTATATGCATGACCATGACCTCTAGCTGCTTCTAATCTTTGATTATGATTTTACGAATGTCCAATGGGAGGGGGTGGACTTGGAATTTTTTATTTTCTTTACACATTTTTTCCACACCTTGAATGATCTAAAAATTAATTCCTTGCTCTACAAGATTTTTTTGGACATGGATTGGTAGCTTATAGGGTTGGGTTAGGATCCCCTCTATCCTTATAATAGTACAATCTCAGTAGTACCACACATCTCCCATGGTCTACACCTATTTCTTAATGAGAGGATGTAGCCTTGGCATAGGAATGTTTGTGATAGCCTCATATATGGATAATAAGATACCATAATAGATAAATTGCATCTGGTTCCTATATTTGAATATATGTAATTTAGAGTAATGGTGGGAAATTATGGTTCTACCATTAGGGGACCAATTTTTTATGCCAAGGAAGGTCATAGAAGCCAAGAGGGAATCTAGGAGATAGGACATCATAAATAATTGTTTGGAGGTCCTTCTTTTAATGGCTAGGAAGAAGCTTATTAGGTCCCCCACTAGAAGGGTTAATTTTTATTTTATCATGAAGTGGACATAAGATACCCAAACTTTTTTTACATATATGTTGGAAGGGGCACCAAAGGCCCTATTCAGGAGGGTCATGGATACTCTAATGCCTTCCCTAAATTGGAATATAGGAATTTTTCCATCTAAGGTCCTAAATACATGGGTTCCTTGGATTATCTAAGGTGCAAGGACTAAATTAAGGTCCTGGGTGTTAGCCCAGTTCCTCATGTCAAGGAGGTTAAGATGGGGTAAGGGTAGCTTATAATATGTCTTGAAGGCCATGGGAGAGATATATGCTATTCTCTTATCACTAACCTCTCGAATAATCCATTCTCCATCCATCCTAAAATCCAAAAATATAGGAGCAAGGACTTCAATACAATGCATGACCCCTAGCTTTTTTGTGGCATGGTGGAGGCTAGTCATTTGAATTGCAACTAGGTCATTATACCTTTGATGTGTTGTGGCATTTCTCTTCTATTCTTGAGAGATTAGTTGCAATTCATCCACCAAGAAGAATAATTTGGACTAATTCCTTACTCCATGAACATTTAGAGCCACCAAGTCTAGCTCTATATCCTTGAAACCCTCCCTTCACTATTGGAGGTTATATAGAGCTCTAATTTCATCTTCAATTATTGCCTGCTAGCTACCATTGATGATACTAAATTATTATCACAATATTATCAAGGGTTTTACTAAGGCACTTTCTTTTTAGAGGCATAGTTATGCTATCTTGATTGAACTATAATGAACTAAGTCAATTTGGGTCCTCTTTATAGAGGGTTTAGGGTTTTGAGCTTTAATGGAAAGAGATATTTA
Source organism: Torreya grandis (assembly GCA_037957365.1). Lineage (NCBI taxonomy): Eukaryota > Viridiplantae > Streptophyta > Pinopsida > Cupressales > Taxaceae > Torreya > Torreya grandis. The sequence goes on from JARHVA010007082.1 coordinate 230,393, forward strand.
GAATTTAAATTCATACATGTTTTGGATTTGATACAGATGCTTTTGCTTTATACCCTTGCATTTTTTAGTTTAGAAGATCTCTGATTTTGACCTTTTGTGCTTACATGGAGTCTATGTGACATCATTTTGGGCTTTTTATGACAATTTTCATAATTGCCATTTGGAAACTAGCCATTAGCTTTTAAAATCCTCCTTTATTTCACTTTTTTGTATCAATATCCTAGGCTTAGCATGATCCATTGATCTAAATCTGAGTCCTCACATTTTTATTAGTCTATTAATCTCTAGGATCATGATCATGATACTTGGCATTCTCATATATCTTTCCCGTGTTGTGTATCTCTTATCATTTGTTGCCTTGGTCAAGCATTGGCCACATGTCAAACTCGTAGAGCCTTGAAAATTGATTTGGTTCTTTACATCATTGGATCAAATTTAGAATAAAAACAAGTGTTATTGATCTTTTTGGTGCCCATTTATTGATCATATGTCCTCTCATACCATTAGATCAAATTCAATGAGTGAGTGATAATCATTGATCTTCATGGGGGACCTGGTCATTAATTGGATGCCTTTATTAAGTGGGTACCTTTTATTTCTTTCCTTTGAATATCAATCAACCATACATCTGACTCTCGAGGCATTATAACCCTTTTGAATTTTCCTCCTCCACCTCATGTCTTTGGATCAAATCTAGCGAGCAAGTGATTGCCATTTATCTTAATCTGATGCACATCATTTAAGTGAGGTATTCTTGGTTAATACACTTTGTCTGATCAAATCTAGTGAGCAAACATCAGTTTTAGGATCCTATAAAGGATGAGGGAGATAACTATTAGACTCGAGGACATAAATTCATAGCATAAATTATCAATACTAAGGTCGAGATGAATATCAAGGCCTTAATATTTATAACCTAGGCTAAGTTTGGCAATGTAAAAGGGACCTCATGAACACATCAAATTAAACCTAAAGAAAATAGAAGAAATGGGAAAGGATTAAATAAAATCTTGAGTCATGTTTAAAAAACATTACTTAAACCCTTTGTTCACAAATTTCTTTAATTATTTCTTGCCAGCTTGGTTCCCGCCATTATTTGAATTTGAACTTAGGGCCACCTAGGTTTTCTAAACAAAAAACCCCAAACCTTCCATGGAACTTGAAAAATGACTCACATAACTCATCAGCAAGGTTAGTCCAAAATAAGAGGCTTTAAATTATACAAATATGTTCCATTCTCTAGTGGATGATCTTTAAATTCTATCAAAAGACCTCAATGTTTAGATGCTTTAAACTTAGATACATAGATCTCTCAAGGGTCCCCAATTTTAAATAAATGGGGTATGTCGGTCCCAATAGGACCTCATGCATCTACCCTTCCTACTTGGGTGTCATAATGAACATCATACCTCATTCCCCTAGGTAATTACTCATATTTATTATTATACACATTTATTACATCTATCTTGACACCCTTGTGAAATGTTAGATTACAACATACATCTTACACTACATACTTATGCTCATATTATTTTAAATTATGATGTTATGTTTACACATCGTATTGGAATATCATGCATTTATCATATATATGCTCTATCTAACACATTTTATAGAGCTATTTATTTTAAGGATAGTTATTACATAGGTTCCACAACTAACCTCAAAAGAGGGGACATTCATAGGGCTTTGTCACAGAGATCAGGCTCCTATTTTTCTTTTCATAGATCATTTTTAGCACACAATTTTAGTTTCAAAAAATCATACACTAGTCAAACATAGAAAATATAGGGACTCAAAAAGTAGTTTAGATTGCCCATATTTTAGACTAGACAAATATTAGTGCCTAGAATGGGACACTAGCACCATAGGGAGCTATTATCCACTACATGGAACTACTATCTAGTAGCCCCCATTTTAGGTCAATCCAAATCAACCAAACTAGTACACCAGGTATAGTATATATTTGTATAGATATTGTCATAAGTTTGATAGTTATGTTTAAATTTTCCTTAAATACACTCATTTTAGCTCAAATTCATACTAGTTTCTCAGATTGAGTGTAACATGTGTGACATGATATTTTTCACATTAAGTTTAAATACACAAATTTAGATATTACATACTCAATCTAGAATCAGTATACTCAAATATCAAATTAGGGGCATGTGCATGGAAAATAGTTTCCATATGCTCAGTTACACATAGGTTGATCAGATGGAATGGCAAACTCCATGTCATTCTCTATGATGTATACACTTGTTATAATTTTCCATTTTGTCGACTATTTCATGGCTTAATCCATCTGTAGTGGTTGGCATTCCCAAGTGTCCTAGAACTACCTAATGTACCTGAGTGGCCATGGAGTAGACCTACATAGTTAGATACTTTCACCACTTTGAATAATTTAGTTTCAAATGCATCTACTTCACATGAGTGGGAAATGATCAAGTCATAGCCTACTTGATTTATTGATCCACCCACATGAGAGGATTAGACACTTGTAGTCTTATTCAAGTTATTCATAGGTCATGATCCACCAAGAAAGGGTGGGTAATAATGGATTTAAAACTTGATTGAGTTCTTGAGCCACCCACATATGAGTATTGAGTAATCTATAAATTTGGTCCAAGTTATTCAATGATTTGATCACTATGTACACTCACACAAACAGTTTGTCACTAGGTTCATGCATTGGTTCATGTACATAATGAGGTGTATTCATTCCTTTCCTCTTTATTATCTCTTTACTCAGCTTTACTCAGTTAATTTATTTAACATATTCTTTTTCTTTTGATAATCTCTTAGATAAGGACTGATTTTTGCATGTTTCATTGTAGGTTATTGCTTTGGATCATGTTTCACATATGTAGATCCAACTTCATATACACAGACTTAGCTACATGAGCTTCACTTCCTAAGTAAGTCTAGGTACACTTATTTTTCCTTTATACTAGTCATTTCACTTTGTTACATTTATAGCATAAAGGGGTGAAAATTTAATAACTTAAAAGTGGTATTTGGATGCTAAGAGTGTTGCTTGAGATAGCTTATTCCTATCTTAACCCTAGACCTATCCTAGAGCCTTTATCACACCTTTACAACCATTATATATACCATAAACATCTTATGTCAACTCAAACATAATCCTAGAATATCATTCCTAGATCCTAAGCCATTGTGCCCAGCACTCTATCATTTAGACACTAACGCCACATTAAGGATGCTAAAACCACATGGCACTAGTGTCCCTAACTTGGTGCTAGTATCCCTTGCTCTAAATATCATGAATAGATATATTTCAAAATTTTACCTCTATTAAGGTTATCTTAAGTATATTTTATTATCTACACAAGCTAAAAATCACTATAAATACAAGACTATTAGACCTCTATCCACTAGATGGAAAATAAATATAAAAAGCCTATTCAAATAAGAAACAAGTTGAGAAAAATCAAGGTAATTGATCCCTATTATATCTTACTTTTGTATAGTACCATTTATAGCTACCCTAAGCCCATATTTAAAATATTTTAAATCTTAAACACACTCAAATAATTCAATTCCACTCTCATTCTAGCATTCACTTACACTTGCACCAAGCACGAAGTAGGAGAACTATATCGGGCTTGATCCCTCCTTAGAGTATTGGTATGTAGGCAACACTCTTCATAATAGGGTATTGAGGATGTCTAGATTATCCTACTAATGAACACACATTTTCATTTCATTACATACTTGCAAAGGATTAGATTTTTCACACTAAATCATATTTGTCATGCACAATATAGAGTTATAGATTTCATGTGTGTCAGAATATAACCCAAAAACATAGGTGAAATTACTCCTAGAAAATAGGAATCATCTTAAAAATAGGACACTAGTGGAATTTTTAGGACACTATAGTAGCATGATGTTATAGTCTAGGTGGGGCCTACTATCTATTGAATAATCAGACCCTGAGACCATGTTGACAACACTTAGACCTATCTAGAAACTAGTTTTTAGAAGCCAGATCTTTCATGAAAACTATTTTCTAGATAAGTATCTATTTGAACATATTTATTAAAAAATTTAGAAATTTAAATAGGTCAAAATATATAATAAATTAGTGTTTATTCATTGCATATTATTTTCCTAATTTAGACAACTCAACCCTTTAATCTAACTTAGGATTTACATTTGTAAAACCCTAAAAGGTTAAATCACTAGTAAGAAGTAATTTTGTAATATTGCAACTAGAAATAAGTGATTTTATGATATTAAAACTATTAATAGGTAATTTTTTAGTTACTTTGTTAGTTAAAGGCAAAATCACCCTTATCAAGGTCAAAATTGCAATTGGTAGTTTTAAAATTGCCCTTTGTATAGTCACTTTTTCCCCTGGAATGTGGGAGTTTTTTTTTAAATTTTGAGCCCAGATTTTTCCTAACTATAACCTACAAGCTAATTTCACACACTTATAAATACTAGGTCAATCCAAAAGGAGGCTCCCATTGTGGTCTCCAAACGTGAGATGATAAATTTGAGTAATTGATCATGATATATAAATTATATCAAAACACACAAATTTATAATCTACCATTAAAATTGGAAACCATTAGATCAAAATGTAATAAAATGGATATTTAAAACAACATTATGATCTAAATCCAATTTTTCCCAATCAAGATTTAGATAAAAAAAGACTAAATATTATAGATGAAGGATTATTACCATAGACGTAGATTTTTGACAACATGATATTGGCTTTGATAATGGATTAAGATGATAGTTTGATAGATTTAGTTGATAGAATATTTTAAGATGAAGGATCATAGATTGTTTAGTAATTTATTTTCTCATTATTTTGAATAGAGGGAGTCATAAATTTAAATAGGCCATGGAGGAAGATTTTTCAATAAAGAAAAAAATCATTGGAAGCCTCTAGAGAAGAAAACACTGGAGAGGAAGGAGGGAATTCCTTATAATTCTATAGAGATAGAACTATTAGACTAAGTTAATAATGTGATGATGTCATGGATAGTGGATAATTTATAAATAATCCTAAGAATAGGTGGATAGGTGGGTTATGGGAATTTTAAATTCCCAAATATTAGATAAGTGGGATTAGTTAGTAGATAATGGGGATCTAGGTAGATTAATTGGTTTGTGGGGATGTTATAAGGTTAGTGTAAAATGGGGTATTTATTATAAATATTATATTATAACTAAGATAATATGATGTTAGGATAAATTAGATGGAAATAGATGAAAATAGTGATGTTAGTGATGAAGTGAGCAAATTTAGATGCATATAGTTGGAATATGACACTTGCATTGATGTAGGAATCTAACTAAGATGTAAGTGTATGGGTAGATAAAAAAATGCACATGTCTAAAACTTGAAAAGATAAAAGATAAGCATGTTTATAGCATTCTAGACAAGATAGAAAGTTTGAGTCATCATAATAACATTGGTCAGACTAAGAGATAATAAATTAGGCAGAAAGAGATAGTGTATGCAAGCCTTTTAGTAGTAGGAAAGGTCTAGAAGCTGAAATTACATCCATGATATGTATTTTCAAACTATACAACACTAAATTGCTATATAATTCAAGAATAGTGTGTCTAAATCTCCCCCCTTTGATTTAGTATTGAAATTACTAGTTTAAAAGAAAATAAATATGTACATAAATGTGTATAACACACCTTGTCTTTGCTTAAGTATAAATTAAGTGCTTTTTTGGTGATTGACTTACAACCAAGATCATGTTATAGTATATAATTGGTGAATATAATCTAAAAATTAAATCATTTAAATAATTGAAATTGAAAGAGAACAAGGTTTAGGAGTACACTTGTGTATCAATGCACCTATCTTGTCTTTTGGTAATTTGATTTGAAAGATGTATCATTATGAATCACTAAAGTTGAGATTAGGACAAATATAAAAATTTTAAAGTGAATATATCTAAAGAGACAGATAGATTTTGTAGGACACAAGCCCCCAACCTTGGATAAAAGGTGCATTGCCACCCAATAGTTGAGATTAGCTCAATCGTGTAACCCAATCATATTCATAACTTGGTGAGTTTGAGTGAACCAATTTAACTCACACTATAAATTTAGTGAGGGAAAAATACGTAATCAAGTCAAACCTATAAATTGGGAAAGATTGAGTGATTTAATCACCTCAACCATACCAAAAAATGAACCAACTATTGCAGTAGATTGGCTTGATACAATATGTAAAAGTCCAACCTAGTGGGTGATGACAGTCCCTAAAAGTGTTTGGACTATAAAATTGATTTGATTTTTCAATATTAGGCATACATTTCATATGATATGCACCTTAGATATGTCTCATGCTAAAACTATGTATAGCAATGCTACCTATGTATAAAATTCAACCACAAATGTGTATCTAAATCATATAACTATAAATTTTAGATAATTCAAAATTGTGTAAGTGTGGAGAACATGTTTTCAAAACTTTCCCCCACTATAATCTTAAACTAAAAAATAATGTAAGTGTTTAGAACATGTTTCCAAAACATGCCCCCAATATAATTTAAATCTAAGAACTAATGTAAATGTGGATAACATCTTTCTAAAACATGTCCCCATTATAATCTAAATCTAAGAACGGGTGTAAGTGCCAATGTGGAGGGCATGCTTCCAAAACATGTCCCACTATAATTTGGTTATGTTGAATAATGAATAAGTGTGGATAACATGTTTCCAAAACATACCCCACTGTAATTTGGGTATATTGAATACTGAATAAATGTGGGGAACATGTTTCCAAAACATGTCCCCATTAAAATCTAGGTATGCTAAATATTGAATAAGTGTGGAGAACATGTTTCCAAAATATGCCCCCAATGTAATTAAGGTATTTTGAATATTTAATAAGTATGGAGAACATGTTTTCAAAATATTTTCCCACTATAATCTGAATCTATGAAGTAATGTGTAAGTCATGCCTCTATGGCATGCCCTCATTATTATTCCCCCATTGAGGTGAGGAAGTAGAACTAGTAGTTACCTTACCTCAAAAAATACGATAACCATGTAAAATATGAATGTATTGTTATCTAATTTTGACCCTTAGGTTAAAATATGATCTCTATAGTCAAAAAAATTGAACCTTAGGTGATATAGGAGATCTTAATTGAGTCCAAAATACCTTATTAACATTTATTAAGGTAAAGTCATATTTTGGTCACATAGTGGTTTAATCATGTCATGAGGAGATGAGTCATGTTAAAGTTGTGTAATATGTTATTATGGGTTTATTTATGTCATTTTATATCCTAAATACCTAGTCATAATGTTTCATGAAGTTTTGTAAAGTTTGAAGACCATTTACTAACTCTAAGGTGTTAAAAATGCATTAAAATATGATTTTTGGCTAACTTTGATGTTTGTCAAAGTTCACTAACTTAAAAATACATAAAATACACCTTATAAATAACTTTTAATAGTTAATTAATTTCCATACATTTCAACTTATCAGATAAAGTTAGTTTCTTAGATTTTGATGCCACTTTGAAGAGTTAGAAGAGGTTATACGGACATGTTGAAGTCATGTGCAAGTAAAAATAGGTGCAGAGTGTCTTCTAGTTATATAAAGGTTAGTAAAAACCATTTTAATAATTTTGGATTTCAATATTTTTATATATATTATTCTCTCTCTCATCATCCCCTTCACAAGCTAGTGAAGGCCAACTTCAAGCAGATGGTACATGCAATATAGTTAGAGTTAGAGGCTGAAAGTTTGGAAAAAGTTTGGTACCCCTATGTGATTCTAATTTTTGGAAATTTTTTTATAATTTTTTCTCTTGGATTTATGAATAATTATTAAGAGCCTAAGCTATTTTTTGAGATCTCAAAAACCCACAAGCTAAGTTTGGATCAACTCCAGAACAAATTGTGAAATAATGGATACTTAAAAATAGTTTATGTTATTATACATATATATATATATATATATATATATATATATATATATATATATATATATATATATATATATATATATATATATATATATATATATATATATATACATATATATATATATGACTCTCATACATTCACTCATATTCTTGTCACTTGTGGATTTCCTTTGGCAAGCAAAATGATTCTTGTGAGAAGTTTACAAGTGCCTATCATATTTTTTAAGTTTATGATTTATCTATGTGTTTTAGTGAATTAGAATTATTATTCATTGTCCTATAATATATTTATAAATCATTTCATGGCCTCCAAATTAGTCAATAATTTTTTACAGTGATCACTTCTTCATTCACCACCTTGGACTATGTTTTGTGTGTTTCTACATACAAGTTATCTTGAGTGTTTGAATTTACATTTATAGGAGATTTTGGAGTTTTGTATTCATATTAATATGTTGGTATAATGATGATAATTATATTTTAATCATTGTGATCATGTTTCACTATCTAAATTTTTAATACTTTCGAAGATTACAAAACAAGTGTCTTCAACCACCTGTAGGTCTGCAACTTCCATGGAGGTTCAATGTTGACAATATGTTTTGAAAGTTTACCAAGCATGTAAGTATGGTGATTGTTTCAATATGAAAATAGGTATGGACTGATAATGACCTTAGATCACCTAGAGTCAAAGACTAAATGACTGAGCTAGCAAACCTAAAGAGAACTATAAAATTATGCTTATGTATGAACAAATGAAGTGTAGAGATATGAAGTTATTTGAGATCAATATATGGAGTTATAAATGTATTGAAAATGGAAAGGATGAATGGTTTATATTACCATAAAAAGTTAAAAGGGTCACTTCAAGACCTTTAACACAGTCAACTCTTCAAATTTGCACCTATAGCCAACTAGGTGAGGAAATACGCCTTAAACAATAAAATAGATGAAAATTTGGAGATTTAAAGAATTTACATGTCTCAAAACACCATAAAAAATATTAAAACATCCTTCAAGAGGTTTTAAATTATTTTTTAATATCTTTAAGGCCATAAACACAGTCAATTCTACCCTGATCCACTCCTACAGTCGGTTGAGAATGAGTTTTGAGATAAAGTAAGATGGTGGGGTACATAACTTCAAGATATTGATAAGTTCTTAAGAAATATATCAAAAACATAAAATAAGAGTCTTTGAAAGGATTTAATTTTGACTTGATAAATCAAGATCAACTTTAATATTGTATACATAGTCAACTTCCCTATCAAGCGCCTATAGTCAAATAGAGAGAACTTGCCTTACACAGAGAGGCTAATAGGATTTGGAGTCTTTAAAGACATTGAAAGTGTGTTTAAGACTTAAATATAATATGATCAGAATATTTTTGATTCTCAATAATAATCTAAGAGCTCATCAAATGCCTATAATTAGTCAACTATCTAAAAATGCACCTACAGCCAGTCATTTGGGAAGTATGTGTTTGTATAGCTAGGTTGATGGAAAAAATGAAGTTTTAAAGTGTTTTAAAGAAGTTTTAAATCATCAATGACATCAATAGTTTTAAGTTTTTCAATTATTCAATGGAGTTCTTCAAAATTTGGGTAGGCAATCACAGTCCCAAATATACAAACACAGCCCTGTAGGTTTGTGTTGGACAACTCAAAGTTAAATCTTGAGAAGATGTTTTTATTAATGGTAAAATTGAGTTTTTTGTAAATAGGTAATCTAAAATTTAAAAAATAAACTAAAAACATGGTCTTCAAAACTAGATATAACAAAAAAATTTGTAGGTAAATAACCAACAAAAAACAACACTACAAAAATAGTAGATAAGCAGCAACTTCCACTTCAGCTACACAAAATAAAGATGTATTAGGACCCTTCAAAACTATTTTTCCTTTGTGATATGAGGATCATGTTAAGATATTATAATTTATTCTTTTCTCTATCTTTTTTATGTAGCTCACTAATGTCCAAACTCCTCCTGCTGACCATTTTTCCTCACAGGCCAAAAATGGATTAACCCCCTATAGTCAAAATCTTGTGTAGGGGATTTTTATAATGTTATAGGGTATGTTATAGCTTATTTTATGTCATTTCATATGTCATTCTAAGTTCTTTTCATGGTCTATCTTAGTCCTTTTGTCTTAAGGGTCATTTTTTAATCACATATGCAAGTGGTAAAGTTTCATGGTGATGAGCAGTTGTAAGAGTAGGTCCAGAAAAGCCTAAGTTTGCACTTGGGAGATATTTCAAATTTTGGCCAAGTGTTATATCATTTATAATTACCTTGAATAATTTATTCCACATAAAACCCATAATAAAATTACAAGGCATAATTTATTTTAGGATATTTATTCCACTTTATTAGGCTAAGTGTTGGGAATTATTTCAAACATTTTATTCGAAACAAAACTCCCAAAGGGTCATTTCGTAGAAGAAAGTCCTAGATATAAGTTCTGAAGGGTATATTTTAGATAAATAGGTCCAAAACACTTTTTACAAAGGATCATTCTTTAACAAAGTGGACCAAGCAAAAATCTTGAAGGGTATTTTTCAAGCTAAATGTTAGATTTCTTTCGAGAAAATTATCCACATAATTTTCTCAAAGGCATAAATCTTTCAGGGAAAAATATTTGACAAAATTTTTGAAGGCAAGTTTCTTTCAGACAAATTATCTAAAATAAAAGGCCCATATAAATACTTTTGAAACAAAAATCTTGAAGGGTTAGTTTCTTGGCAAAGTGTCCCAAACAAAAATCTTGAAGGGTATTTTCTCAAGAAGGTGTCCTATACAATCCCCTTGAAGGGTCATTTCTTTCAAGAAAGAGACTAATGCAAAAATTTTGAAGGGTAACTTTTTAGATAAAGTGTCCTAAACATTTTTCCCCAAGGGTCATTTTTCAAGCAAAAATCTTGAATACAAAGGTTTAGTCAAAAGGTACAAGGGCACAAATTCTTTCGATAAAATTATCCAAGATAATTTTCTCGAAGGCATGAATTTTTTCAAAGAATTTATTCTGAGGCAAGAGACTAAGTATGATTTCTTTCAGACATTTTACCCAAGATAGAGATCCTAAAGACATGATTTCTTTCAAACATTTTATTTAAAGGAAATTTTCCAAGTCAAAGATAAGGCATATTTTTTTCTTTCAGGTAATTATCCCATGATAATTTCCTCAAAGACCTTATTTTTATCAGACATTTTGTCCAATGCAAAAGAGCGGTAAACAAATTCCTTTTAATAAAATGGCTGAGACACAAATCCCATAATAAATGTCCATAAAAATGCCTAAAATAAATAGCCCAAGGAAAATGGTCTGCAGTAAAAGGCCGAAACACAAAGTCTAAAAGAATTATTAGGAAGCCTAGTGATGTTCACACAAGTGTCAAAGTTTACGCTTAGTAGTCATACATTAGAGCTTAAATTTGATGGTATATGGGACATCAAATACGTCTGCATGGATGTTAAGTGATGGGCATGCAAAAATCAAATTCAAGCCCCAGAAAATAGCCATTAAAGTTTAAATATCCCAATGATGATCATGCAAACATCAAAGTTAAGTCTTAGAAAATAGTCATTGGAATTTAAAAGGCAAGATCTGATGGTGAGGATTGATCAAGTATAAATATAATGGAGTGAGCTTGACTAATAAGATAATGGGCCCAAGTAGATCAATGTCTCACTTTCAATGATAGATTCAGATCTAATGGCATGCAAGCAAGTCAATGAGTCAAGGAGCTCAAGAGGTAACAAGTGGCACAAGCATGTGGGTCCTGGTAGAGGATATATTGATTGTATTCATTCATATCAAGAAGATCAATAGAGAAAAATTAATTAAAATATCAATGATCCAAGCTAATTTTTAATGGCCAATTAAATTAAGGCAAGCCCAAGAGACTTATATGAAGGTCAATAAAGCAATTTCTAATGGGGCAAGGTAAATAAAAGGCATAGGGCCAAGTTCAAACATGGTTCAGTTCATACCAGAGCCAATGTTTTAAAGGATTCCACCAATTTAAACATGTAGACTTCAATATTTTAATCTCTAGGACCAACTACATGAAAGACACCCTTCTCCCCAGTATTACACACCATAGTGAACTAGTGGAGAGTAGTTAGCACCAAGACAAATCCCTAATAGGTTGATCCAATTATTCTAACTACATTGATGCCAAAGCCCAGCTTAGAACAACTTGATCCCATCATTGTAACCATTAGAAAAGATCAAGGAGGGAATAATGTAACTATACAACCACATGAAGTGGTAGGGATCAATTAAAAAGTTTGAAGGAGCATAATTTTTAGAAATAGTTGTAACTATAGTTCAAACATTCAAACTGATTAATTCCCTTTTTCAGTGCTAAGGCTCCCTTTCTCTTGCTTCCTTTCTTCTATAAATATAGCTCTTTATCTATTGTAAAACACCACCACACCATGTATGGTGAAGCCTTGATGGATTGATGTTATATTTTGCCTTTGAGCATTAATACAAGTCTATTTCTAAGTTTTGAATAATTGTCTAAGTCTGTAAGTGATGTATGGTGATGAGAAGTGACAATTTTCTATCCTTCCTTCCCTTATCCTTTCATGTTTGAGTAAGATTTCCTAGTCTAATAGGTCATATAGAGTGCAATATAGTGTGTAAATATTTTTCAAGTATACAATTGTCCTTGGAGTGTGCAATTTTCCCTCTAGTTTAGTTTCCTTGTATTGATGCTCACATCTTGCCTCCATATTGAAATAAAAATGTTAGAACCCATTAAAGCTTAGAGATTAGTTTGTATGCTTTATTTCATCTATGGTATAAATATGATGGTCATGTGAAAGACATTTTGGTGCATCACCTCCTTTAGAGTAGATTCAATTTATGCATTCTCTAATTCTTTTCCCCCATAAGAAAGCAATAGTTTGAGTGATGAACAATGCATGATACATTCAAGGAGACAGCCCTGAAATATAGAGGCTCATTTCCAATATAGATACACCCACATACCTAAAAATGTTCCCATGTTTCCCAAATTTGGAAAAGGATTGAAAAAATTATTCTAGGGTGCAATATTTGGTGATAACAGTTCTAACATGACCAGTGGGACCCATTGTCTTAAAGATAACTTGTTGAGGTGAATGTTGGTCTTGAAAAACACCAACGGTAAATTGGTGTGCTACTCATCATTTAGTAACTCCTTAAATTAAATATTATTTCAAACCTTTATATTTTTATAAACTTTCCCCCATAATTTATGGTCCTCACTAGCTCATCCTCTACTAGAACATCTAATCCTATTAACCCACCCATTCTACCTAAAATTCCTCTTGAAATATAGTATCCACGGCCTAATCTACACTTTGAAGAATGAGTAGATTTGTATAGAGAGGAAGAGGTTGAAGAGGCTAAATATATTGAAGATATTGAAGAAGAAGACATGGCCAGGCCTCATGTTTTCCCTACTTTCAACACTGATAATCCAATCCAACTTCATGCATATGATGCCATCCCTCATAATGCCACAAAATGTGTGCCCACATTTAATGGTGAGATTCATATCACACCTAGTGAGCACATTAAATATGTTTCTATTTTTTGTATTTCACACAATATTGTTCAAGAGAAAATTACCATTAGACTCCTTACCATGTCCCTTAAAGGGAAGGCCCTTGATTTGTATAGGACTCTAGAAGGTGGATGCATCATAACATGGGATGATTTTGGAGTGTTATTGACTTCCAAATTTAGAAATGAAAGTGGCCATGCTTCTCTCATACATCAGCTCAACGTGATAAAGAGGGGACCCAAAGAAATAATGCATGACTTCAATGAAAGGTTTCAGAAGACTTGGCATAGGTTTCCTCCCCCTATGAAACCACCTTCTAGTTTTGTGTTTCATACTTACTTGAGAGCCATTGGGACTGAAATTGTTATCATGCTTCAATCTATGTGAGGATCCACCCTCCCTGAAGCATATTAACTTTCTATCAAAGCTAAAAATAATCTCATCTAAGCTAGAATATTTCCACCTAAAGTGTCTATGCCTCCTTTGTATCATGCTTCTACTAATACTCTATATGTAGCCCAAGTTCCTAATGCCAATACCAAAACTAAGGTAGACCCTAGGCAAGCAAAAAATAATGTTGATTAGAGAGCAAAGTTCCTAGCCTTAAAGGCTCAAAATAGACACGCTAATGTGCAGCAAGGTGCCTATCAGAATCCCTACCCCCATCAGCAATAACATGGTAAACAATATGGAAGAGTAAGAGGTTAATGGAAACCTAACTCTAATAGTCTTGTAGTTGTGTACAGTCCTAACTCTACCACCAATGTAAGGGAGATGGTACCATCTCATAGCAATCTAGTGTAGGGAGAACATTGGAATCAATATTAATTCATGGATGCCAATCAAAATGGAGAACAAGCTTTGGTCGCTCAATGAGTAGTTACTCCCCTCCTATCAAAATAAGATGAGGTGATCATGTAAGTTAATGAGGATTGACAACCTCAAGGAGAGATCTTCACTAATTTTCTATTTGAAGACACTTTTGTGTTAAATCAAGGAGCCTCTATTGTAAAAAATACAAGGGCCAAGAGGAAGGCTCTATGAGGTGGAAGTAGCATGGCCATAGGCTCATCCAATCCTTCTACAAGGTAGCAAGGCATGGCTACAAGTGTGGCTGTTCTAAAATCTCATATACCTCCAACAAGTCAAAATATGGTAAGGTATGTTGAAGGTACCTCCATTCCTAAAGTTCCAAGAAATTATTTACCTCTAAGGACATAAGAAAAGGTAAATACTAATGCTCTAAACATAGTGTATTCCTTGAAAATTTCCAAAGCATCTATCTCCCTATGGGATATCCTTCATATGCTTGGCAAAAAAGAATTGTTAAAAAAGCAATTATCCACTATTCCTACTAGTCCATCTTCAAATCAAAGTAATAGTCATGTTGTCCTTGAAAATTCTCCTAACACTATTGTTGATCCATCTACTAGGATTGATAATACTCCACCATTTTACCTCACTCTCATAGTGGTTGATAAATTGGTTCACGATTACATAGTTGATAGTAGAACCTCTACTTATGTCATGCCCAAAGTTGTAGTAAACAAGCTAGACTAAAATATGAGCCACATAACAAAGGAGTGCTCCATTTAGATGGTACTCCTGCTAAGGCCATAGGGCTGATAAAAACTTGAAGGTTTTCTTGAATGATTGTCCTAGTTTTCATATCCTTCAAGATATAGTTTTTGTTGACCTCTGAGCTCACTTTGCAATCTATCTATAAAGGGACTTCATAGCCAACATAGGTGGATATCTCTTAGTTAACTAGTCCTTTTTGGATTTTATAAAAAGGTATGGGGCCAAGGTGACAATTCGAACTCAACCTCTTGTAAGATTTCATATTGAACCTTACATTGAAGCAAGTTCCAAATTGAATTGCATTATTCAAAGAAGGAGAATTCTAATGCAGATGGGGGAGATTCTAAAATTTAAGTAATTTTTGATCTATTATTGAATGAGTATGGTGTAGATACATATGGACATGATCCTTATTCATAATTTGAGAAAATAAACCTTGGGACTTACATTATGCCTGAGCAACCATTCAAATAAGCTGAGGTGAGTGTAAAAACTTCTTATGTTGTTGAGTACAACTATATGATTCATGAGTATGATGATCATAGGTTGATGAACCTAATTGAGCACCATAGTGGGAGGAATTATGTTTTTATTCTTGTTATTGATGAAGATACTCTAGATGGTGACACTCATGAAGAAGAGGGGGATGACTTATGGATAATATTTGAGGCCATATGTCAAGAGTTTGATCAGATTGGTAATATTCCTTCTTCTCCCCAAAAATGTATGTCTGATGTATTTATTGATGAAACTAATGATTAGGCTCTCATTTTTTCTATAAAGTATGAAAGTAAAGGGCATGTTATTAAGGAAGATGGACATCAATTTGTTATTCAAGAGCCTACAGTTATAAAGGGACCCATTCATTTCTCACCTAGAGATACCTATAAAAATACCAAAGAGACCAAGACACTTATAAAAAGTACACTATCAAGCATTAAATTCATCAAATCTTCCCTATTTCCATACCATATATAGGAAAAACACATCTACATATATTAATTACTAAAGGAGTATCCTAAGATCTCAATTTTCCAAGTTATAAGTTAGGTCATTATTATACTTGCTTTGCACACATTGTATGAATCACACACAAGCCAACATGTAGGGGATAACTACATAAATATGAAGCCATCATTAGAGTATTGGATATATAGTCAATGTATTTTTAAAAAGGGGTAATTAGGGTCAACTTGACACCATGTGCCCATGAACCCATTTTTCCCCAAGGTCACATTAAAGATGGAAATCTAGGGCTTTATCATTTCACGTGTACGACAATCCATGACCTAGATCTAAATACACTGAGCAAAGGCAAAGTAAAACCCAAAAGCATCTAGGTGGTCACATCATTTTTTAATAGATATTCCATTCAAAACACTAGCATCAAACTTAGACAGTGGTGTTCATGTAACCATCCCAGACTGACATTACTATTTAGAGAGCCAAAGGCATCAAAACCAAAATTTGATATTGTTTTAGAATTTACTTCCCCCTACTTTTAGCCTATTCCAAATCTAGAACTACATTAGCATCAAAATAAGCTAAGTACTTCACTTCTTTGTTATTTGTATATTTAGTATAGTTTTACTTTCTATATTTAGACTATCTCAGCATAATAAATTTAGTGTGTGCTTATATCTAAGTTTAACATCTAATTGGCCTGCTATAGATCTAATTATCATGTTTATGCCATTTCATTTCTATATACCCCTTTAATATAAATCTAGATAACACAAATTTATACCAACATATTAGGGTTAAACATCATGTTATCTATGTTACTTGAACATGGAATGATTTTTTTACCTTCTACCAAACATAGATCACGCGATAGACTTCTCCCTATAGAAGACAAGGTACCACATTATAAATATCATAAGATCATTGGCCATAATACCAATCAATATGAGCATTGAAGAAACTAATTCATAAATATAAGAACAAAGGATGTATACATATCGTGTCTGACATGAGAAAAAGTCAAAATCCTTTATATCTTTCAGAAGAGAATTATCTCTCAAAATGACCAAAGCATGAAGATTTAATTATTACTACTAATATTGAAGGGTTATATTTCCACCATATCCATTTTGATAATAACAAGTGGGATACAACTTGGGGCACCACATTTCTTTAAAAATTGGGACATGATATAGATGAACTAATATACTTTACATTAATTAAATAATATCTAGTATACATTCAGTTATATACAACCTATGGCCCACATGTGGAAACTTCCACCATATGGATATTAGACCATAAGCCACATTTGAAACCAAATTTTGGATGAAATTGGCTAGTTGAGTGGAATGCTAAGTCAGATACTACAAACATGTGTATTACTTTTCTTGATATGGGTATTGATATTTGCATATAGCACGATGGGTATGATTATTTGCCTTCATCATTAGCTTTAGGTAAACCATTAGACAAAAAATTTAAAGAGGTGGTAGTACATCGATATAAACAAATCTTAATAAAAATTTTAGGTGCTCTTACACCTTTTGATGATGAGGAGTTCCTTGATTATACATCTTCACATATTCTACAACTATAAAAAAACTCAAAAATCCAAAAATATTTTCAGCATAAACATACTCTACTTGATCCTTGGAATCTATGTGTTAGTTCCATGTTGATGGATGCCATATCAGTTACTTCTCTATATACATTTGTGTCATGTTTCTACTTGATTATGATACATGCATACACAGATACATGATTTATTCCTATTTCATATGTTGGGCCTTCCCTCTACTCATGTCATATGGATATTGGAGGCATCCACTTCTTTGATCACAATACTCACAAGCTATATGGTTTGAGAATAACTTTTCATTATCATGTCTGAGCTTATATGTAACATTCCCACTAGGATTCACTTAGAGTAATGTAATTTTTTTATTTTATTTAATCAATGTATTCATTAATTAGAATTCACCACGTGAATCTAATTAGTGATCTATCTAAAACACACTAAGTATCTTAAATGTAAAATAAACATGTAACAACTACCTATTACTGATCACTAGCATCATATAAAACACAACATAACTGAATATAGAAAGCATTTATAGATGTCTATCTATGGTTGGTACAAACATACAGCCATTATTGTTAATGTAAAAATAATAAATAATTAAATCTCATAAGAAATAATGTTTTCAATAGTAATAAATACAATACAAGATACATGGCTCCATAGAGCATAATTTCCATGAACTCTAGTATCTATGGCAATCTCAAGTGTATTCTCCAAACAAGTATTATTATGGGAAGGGAGAGCATCATCCGAGTGATTTTTCACACCAACCATGGACCACCGATCCCCTATATAATTTCCCATTAGGTAATGGCCCTCCTTACATGGATGAGTAGATAGTGATGGTACATGAATCTAAAGAGACAAGCTATTACTCATGTGTTGTATGATTTATAATAGCATGTAGTGTACCATAAATAAATATATTCTAACATGATATCGTACAAACATTTAAATCATACATATGAAATGAAAATGGCTAATTAACATTATTTTGTCTAAAGTTTTTAATATATATTGATCTCTAGGATTAGTCAAATTCATACACACCACTTGATCAGATTATCTTCATCTGGCATTGGTGATGCTAGTAAGCTAGTGAATTTTATCTCACTACTTACTCAGTACCAGCAATGCAATATTTGGTTAACATAAATATAACCAATAGATTCATGTAGATTAATTTTTACTAGTAGGTATAAAACATACTAAATACAAGAATAATTAAATGCATACATTTAGTCTATCAAATGTATGAATGAATCTCCACTATATTATTTATCACATAAATAATAATAAGCATAACAAGTATAGTTTATACCAAGTAGTTATAATATACATTAGATTGCATATTTCTAATTTTTGTAAGTAGACAACAATATCATAGTCCATTGTTCAAAAATATGACTACTCAATTCCAACAACCAGTCATGTTAGAGAAAGTCATATTTCTCATGAACACATAAACTTCAATTTTAACAATTTATTGTATTTTTAGGAGGTTGTATGCATATAATATATTACCCTATCCTTTGGGAATTTTTGGCTTATTCCACTAGTTAGAATCTATTATCATAGTCACGTATTCCAATGTATAAATATAAACTACATATACTACATATGTTTTAAAACACAATTACTGTTCTACCATACTAATAGTATTCTTCATTTTTCTTAAGAAAAAAATTGTGCTTCTAACAACTATTTAAATTTTTTATGAAAAAGGCATCAAGTTCTATATAGGGTTTTCTACATTTCCAAAACCTTTATTTTCACTCGCTTATTCCTACATAAAGGATATAATTCAACTATGACCGGATTCATTCCAGTTGACTTACATTATCCTAAATTATTGAAAATAGTTTGTAATAAGCAAACGTCCATTCAAACCTAACTTTGACTTTGTTTATCAATTAGAGGTTTATACTTTTTTTGAATTTCCTTAAGTATTTATAAGATCAAATATAAAACTAATTCAATAAGAACCAAATGCTTTTTGACCTTGACATCATTATACGAGTGTTTTGAATAATGCAACTAGTTCTTATATTTTTTTTTTAATTTGACATAGTCGATTTCATACTTAAAGACTCCAAACATATTAGATGTGGTAAAGATATCACTATATATATGGTATATGGAAATCTATATACAGATATCCATATATCAGTCCCAAGTAAGTATTACTTTATTATACCAAACTATATAATAAATGTGATAAACCATTAATAATGTATAGTATTAACATATATTAACCATTACTTTATTATATCATTAACTTATATTATATACCATTACATATGGTAACATCCACTATGCGTTATCAAAAAAGATATTGCACTTATAGTATTATAATTATATAAGTAGCTCATCATTTCTGGTGACTATGTTATATTGTAGTCCATGAGATTATGTCACTATTTTATTTTAATAATTTTCCATAAGTGTGACTCATAAATGAATTCATCAACAAATATTAAATTTATATCTTTGTGGTATATTGCATATTAAAATAAATGAACTCTGCTATACTATATCCACTATATAAAGCATATGTATTATAACATAAATATATGTTGCAATTCACTTATATCATTGTATATCATACTTAGATTGGCATATATCTAAATCATTTTGCTACACTACTCAGCTTGTTATAATATCCATAATACACTATACTCAGAATTTTACTCAATTATATCAATATATGCTTTGTTATTTTTTTCCCATGAGTTTCATCAATAAATAGTACATGTTATACATAGGAATGACAAAATTTGCTACATGTAAATCTACATTGTATATATTGAACTAATACATCCCAATTTTTTTCTATCATAACAAGATCTTTATGAATGTCACATAGTGATAATATCTATATAATGTTACTAATTGAGATGATTAATTAATATTTATCACTATCATATGATCTTTGACTTAATGGAGATGGTACTTAATTATCTTTGGGATCCATGGATGATAATAGATATATGTTGATATATCTATTAAGATATAGTATCTGAGATACGAGTTATAAAATAATGTGTATCACTAGGATATATATATCTTAATCATTCAAACAATTTATATCTTAATACAACTATATGGGATACACATTAAGATATATGTTGATATCGCTAATATAAATATATGAATTTCATATAGTGACATAAACAAATTCTATCACTATCATATTACTATCACTAAATATATATAATGAATATTCATATTCTCCATTAATGCTTCTGGTATAATACATATTAACTATTCAAATATTTCTACGCTAGTATATATTTACTCAATGAAAATCCCCATATTACTTGATTTTAAATATAACGAATATTTATAATTTTAAAGGTATAGAAAACATGTAGATCATTGTTATAGTCATTATTGAAAATAATTGAATTTGGATTGGTAAACGCATCTCCTAGAAAGAAAGCTTGTTAAGTTTGCTATCCACACAACTCATATACTAATAAAGGCACATAAATCATTTGTATGTGTACGCACATAATTTTTGATATTTCACAAAATTAAAACCATAGAACTTACCTCTCAAATTCTCCCACTTGGATTCATTCGATTTAAAGGAATCTCCTTCCTTTACTCAGCTTTTCCTTCTTCTCTATGTTCTACTATCCTCTCTCCTCCTCATCCAATTTGTGTTTTATTCCTCATCTTTTATGCCATGCCCCTCTACTTTCTTTCTTTTCTTCTTTATATGAGTATTATTATTTCTTTAAAGCTCCCCTCCCCACTTTTTTAATTCAATTATTTTTCTCTTTTTACATTTTTCTTTTTCTTTTTTGTTTTTTTTCTCGAAGCTTCCATATTCATTTCTTTATTCATTTTTCCTTCCTTTATGATGTTTTTTTTTTCCTATTTATATTTTTTTATAATTAAGATACCATATAATCCAATTGCTAATTATAATGTAATTAATAATTATAACACCATTCTGATAATGATATCTATTTATATTAAGTTGTTATCTATTTATATTATGTCATTAGTCCCTATAATGATATTCCTGAATATCATAAAGATAACTAGCTTATGTTTTAAAAATTACTAAGTCATGTTGGTTAGTATACACATGTTAGTACCAAGAACTATTCATACAAATTTACATTTTTAACAACATTAATAATCATGAATACAATGACACAACATAAATACATAGTAACATTCATAATGTAATCACACAATATTAATTCACCTAAGCATAAATCTGAACCAACACACACATATACAATTATCTAAATATAGATAACATAAAAAATGTACTAACTCTAACCATTCAAACTATGCATTTAATATGTACTATTTAACATGGTGTGTGCAGGGTTTTAGCCATTCCTCTATCATCTCCCAAAACCTTCATCTGTGTCACCCTTTTTGATGATACTCTCCCTCCATAATGCTCTAGGGGATGAATCTCTTCTGCATCTAACTCATGATAAGAAGGTCATTAGTCCATAACATCATGATATATATCATAAAATAATGTTGAAATAAAAAATCAACATGATCATAATGTAAAGAATATACAATATAACTAACTCATAGCAATGTAACCATGAAACCAAAGAAACATATAACTATCTTATAATAGCATATGACTCACATCTTAGTTAATAATAATCAAATCAAATCACCAATTATAAATATCTATGGATAATCAATTAAATTTTCTTGTTGAAGAATCAAGATGTAACATCCTTCCCCCTAAAGCTGGTCATCATCCTGATGACACTTATTCAAACATAAGTTATGAATTAAAAAAATTATTCAACATAAAAATAACATATTATGAAGCATCAAATTAAAAAAAAATGTGTAAATAGTGTGTATAACTCATTATAGTCCTCCCAAATAACACTATCCTCAAAGTATTGGTCCTACAATACCTTACACTGTGACATCTCCCTATAATGCAAACAAAATTTATGAGTGTCAATTACTCTGATTGGTTCTACCATGACCACCCCAAGGTCTATAACCTATAAAGCATTCCAATCCAACACATTTTAAGGATATATTATATAATTTTTAAGATAAAAAACATGGAATATATTATGTAATACACCTAGGGTTGGTGGTAATGCAATCCTATATGTTATAGTATTGACCACTTCTAATACCTCAAAGGGTCCCACATATCTTAGTGATAATTTTGTTGAGTTATCAAATTTAATATTTAACCATAAGCACATGAAATTATCACAAAATCCAAAAAAAATGGTTGGAAGAGTTCCACAAAGCCTCCCAGCCCCTCTACACACCTCTCTAACCTAGAGAGTTTTTTCTCATTCCTGAGAAAGTGTTTAAATAACCTATAAATAATGATGTGTATAATTCAATACCATCACTAATATACATAATTCATGATAAGTATGACATGTTGATATTGTTGCTACTCCACATATCTCATGACAAGTATGATGATGAATAGGAACTAGAAATAATACATTTCTAATGTATACAAAATTAAGGTATAAACATTCCTCATTATATATGCATATGGCCATATGACTAGATTTGACAAGTCTCTCTTGCCAAATCTTGGATTCGATAATCTCCCTTTGTTAAATCAAAACTCAATAACTACCAAGTCAATGTGAGACTAACTAAGATCCACTCCCATCTCTTAGTACTCATGTTCCTAATTCACCACTCATCCCTTAGGTCTCCATGACCTAATGACCTTTAAAATGTGCACATGGTTCAATGAATAACAAATCCATACTAAAAAATCCTAGAGTGTAATGATATATGCTAAATAATTAAAGATGTATCAATATCTATCACAATAAAAATCTTACAAACATTCCATAATTTCATTAAGTTACCATTGGCTAAATAAAACTAGTGTCAAATTTCACATCTTAACCCATCTTTTTTATATTCATATTTAGGAGTAAATAATTTTAAAATTAACATAACAAAGAAAGGCCAAGTATCACACCATCCTTACAACCTTATAAAGGTAACAATCAAGACAATGCATCCCTCCTTGTTTGGCTAGTTACACAATAAGTTATCAGCTTATCTCTACCCCTTGGACTAATAAGATGTTCTGCACATCTTATTCCATACTTGCTCTAGGTGAAAGGTACATAAATTTCTCATCAAAACAACATGTTTTAATCAAGATGATAATAATATAAATCTAATCAAGGATGAATCATAACATAATGATTATAATCAATTTGTAAATCTTAATCCATAACCAATATAAATTTAAGGTTCACCACTCCACATGGTCAAAGTTCACAATTTTAGATAAAGTAGCACTAGAAAGTGTGGCTCTAAAAATACACCAATGTAAAGTAGTGAGATAACACCCCAACAATAAAATCTTAAATACCCTCACATGGTATGAATAAAACATTGTAACCCAATTTTCCAAAATCACTACACACTTACCAAACTTATAAGTGTAGTATCACAACCTATTTCCACAATCGAAAGGAAAAATATTAACCATATATATGCATCAATCCATTCCATTCCTACAACTTCTCTATCAACAAGAATTAGAAGACACTATCCCATGAACTCCAGGAAATATTGCCAAAACAACATTTTAGAAACAACTTTTTGATTAAGGGAACACTTAATCAACATCATGAAAATATGAATCCACTTAGTGGGCTTATAATGGTGTTAAAGGAGGGTGATCGAGTAACAACTCACCTCTATGCTAGCTATGTGAGATGACACCTTTTCCTAATACACATAAATAGTATTTTAGGATTCCCTCCCCTAGGATAAATGTATATAAAACACAAAAATCTATCTAAATTGCACATATTCTTAAGTGAGAAGCATCTCATGTTTTTTTAACACTCACAATATAAAACACAATTGGCAGAGGTGAATTGATTACAAATAAATATGTAATCATTCTCAAGGTGTTCAATCTAAGTCATTAAAAATATTATAGGAATATCTTATTATGACTCATGAACTATGATATGCACTCACCTACCTAAACATTGTATACAACCATCACCATTGAGACACTCAATAAAACAATCCTTTAACAACTCTAAGAGGGTAGGAGTGCTCCTAAGGGTACACATTCAATGTACCACACAACATTTCATGTTTAAATTAAAATTTTCATGGAATCAACTACCAATCCTCATCAATTCATAAAATAGGTCACATATGATTATTCTTTATCCTTTCCAAAAATCCCTTCTGTTATCTTGATGTTCCATGCATCAAATGATTCAGTTAATTAGGTTCTTAGGAAAATTAGACCTAAGATATTTAATAGAGGCTAGTTGATTTTTAGTGCAACTCATAAAAAAATCAATTCCTACTTATCAAAGGAGGAGGAAAGACCTTGATCAAGGAGTCAAAAAACAAAATACACTCCTAAGAGATTACATTATTTGATCAAATGTAGAATTCATCCACATAGGTAAACATAATTTCTAAAAAATCATGGATGTCTATTACCTAAAATATTCATCAAGACATACATGAGGATCTAATAAATATCACAACTCCAATCATGGTGTAGCATGATTTTACACTAAGGCACTACAAGTCCAAAATACACTTCAGTTACCTGTACAATACTACATGTCACTAGGTTCTCCATACATAGTTACAACATGTCTTATCCAATGATGTAACAATCAACATGAAGGGATAAATTTAAGTTTTAAGGGAATGTATTATTTAAGTTACACAACATCAATGTATGTTATTGAAATTTTTATTAATAAGATTTCTAGTGAAAATTGGTACATCTACTACCCTGTTGTTATACCTTTAAATTCTATTAAATTTTTCATGAAAGAGTAAACTAGTGACGTATTTAATCAAATAAAATATAGTATCGCTTATGTAGATATCAAATAAAATATTTATTTAGTGACCTCAAAGTATTTTTTAATCTTAAAATGCTTCTCCATATTAGTTAACCATGCTTTGGCTCCATCACCCAAATAATTCCATCGAACTTAGATGGATTCATCTTTTTTATATCTCTATCCAACTCTATAGCTACCTATGATCTCACATCCTGAGGGTTTTCTTGCTCAATGGGATGCTCTTCAATTTCATCTTGGTGTTCTTCCTTTTCATGGCCATGAACTTCTTATTCCAAGGCTAAAATTTGGTTCCTGATTTCATTCATGGTTGTGAGAATCTAATCCAAATTTGTTATTTGCTCTATAGTAAATAGATTAGGATCAAATGGAGGGTTTTAATTGACATTTTAAGGACCCTCTCTAGATACTCTAGCTTTCACCATTATACTTTCTGGTAAACAAAAGGATACAAAAATGTTAGTGGACTCATTAGGTCCTAGAGTTTGAACTGCAACTCTGATACCACATGTAACATCCCCACTAGGATCCACTTAAAATAACATAATTTTTTTTATTTAATCAATATATTCATTCATTTTAATTCACCATGTTAATATAATTAGTTATCTAGCTAAAACACACTAAGTATCTTAACTATAAAATAAGCATGTAACTACATGTTACTGATCACTAGTATCATATGAAACACAACATAACTAAATATAGAAAGTATTTACAAATGTTCATCCACATTTGGTATAAACTTATAGTCACTATTTTCAATATACAATGAGTAAATAATTACATCTCATCAAAAATAATTCTTTCAATAGTAATAAATATAATACAAGATACATGGCTCCATGGAGCATGAGTTCTCTAAACTCTAGTATCTATGGCAATATCAAGTGTAGTCTCCAAATAAGTATTACTATGAGGAAAGAGAGCATCATTTGAGAACTTTTCCACATAAACCACAGACGATCAATCCCCCACACAATCCTCCATCATTGAATGGCCCTCATTTCATGGATGAGTAGATAGTGATGGTGCAGGAATCCAAAAAGACAAGCTAGTACCTATGTGTTTTATGATTTCTAATAACATGCGGTGTACCATAAATAAATCTTTTCTAACATGATATTGCACAAACATGTAAATCATACATATGAAATGACAATGTCTAACTAATATTACTTTGTCCAAAGTTTTTAAGATATATTGATCTTTAGGATCAATCAAATTCATACACACCACTTGATCGGATTACCTTCATCTAGCATTGGTGATGCTAGTAAGCTAGTGAAATCCATCTCACTACTTACTCAGTCCCAAAAATATGAGATTTAGTTAACATAAATATAACCAATAGATTCATGTAGATTACTTCTTACTAGTGGGCATAAAACATGCTAAACACATGAATAAACAAATGCATACATTTAGTCCATAAAATGTATGAATGAATCTCTACTATATTATTTATCACATAAATAATAATAAGCATAAAAATTATAGTTTATACCAATCAGGTATAATATGTATTAGACTGCATATTTCTAATTTCCCTAAGTACAAAATAATATCATAGTCCATTGTTCAAATACATGACTACTCAATTACAATAATCAATCATGCTAGATAAAGTCATATTTCTCACGAACACATAAACTTTCATTTTAACAATTTGTTATATTTTTAGGAGGTTGTATGCATATAATATATTACCCTATCCTTTAGGATTTTGTGACTTATTCCACTAGTCAAAATCTATAATCATAAACATGCATACCAATGTATAAAAATAAACTATATATACTACACATGTTTTAATACACAATTATTCTTTTGCCATACTAACATTATTCTTCATTTTTCTAAAAGAGAACTTATGTGCTTCTAACAACTATTTAACTTTTTTATGAAAAAGGTATCAAGTTCTAGATAAGGTTTTCTACATTTTCAAAACCCTTATTTTGACTCACTTATTCCTACATAAAGGATATAATTCAACTATGATTAGATTCATTCTAACTCAATTACAATATCTTGAATTATTGAAAACAGTGTGTAATAAGCAAACATCCATTCAAACCTAACTTTGCCTTTGTTCATCAATTGGAGGTTTATACTCTTTCTGAGTTTCCTTAAGTATTTATAAGATCAAATCTAAAACTAATTCATTAATAACCAAATACTTTCTGACATTGATACCATTGTACGAATGTTTAAAATAATGCTAATAGTTCTTATATATTCTTTTTAGTTTGACACAGTTGATTTCACACTTAAAAACTCCAAACACGTTAGATCTGGAAAATATATCATTATATATATGGTATATGTAAATTTATATATAAATATTCATATATCAGTCCCAATTAAGTATTACTTTATTCTACCAAATGGTATAATAAATGAAATAACCCATTAATAATATATATCATTAACATAGACTAACCATTACTTTATTCTATCATTAACTTATATTATATACCATTATATACGGTAACATCTACTATGCATTATTGGCAAAGATATCACATTTTTAGTATTATAATTATATAAGTAGCTTGCCATTTCTAATGACTACGTTATATCATTTTCTATGATATTATGTCACTATTTTATTCTATAATTTTCCATTAGTTTGACTCATCAGTGAACTCATCAACAAAGATTAACTTTATATCCTCGTGGTATATTGAGTATTAAAATCAGGAAACTCTATTATACTATATCCACTATATAAATTATATGTATTGTAACAAAAATATATGTTATAATTCACTTAGATCATTGTATATCATACCTAGATCGGTATATATCTAAATCAGTTTGTTGCACTACTCAGCTCGCTAATGTGCATAATATGCTATACTCAACATTTTACTTAGCCATATCAATATACACTTCACTATTTTTTCCCATGAGTCCCATCAGTAAATAATAAATGTTATACAGAGGAATGAAAAAAAATTCTACATGTAAATCTACATTATAAAAATCAAACTAATACATCCCAATTTCTTGTTATCATAGTAAGATCTTTATGAATGTCACATACCAACAATATCTATATAGTTTTTCTAATTGAGTTAATTAATATTTCTTACTATCTTATGATCATTGACTTAATGAGGATGGTACTTAATTATCGCTAGGATCCACAAATGATAATAGTTATATGTCAATATATCTATTAAGATATAGGATTTGAGATACAAGTTATAAAATAATGTGTATCACTGGGATACATGTATCTTAATCATTCAAATAATATATATCTTAATACAACTATATGGGATACACATTAATATATATGTTGGTATCACTATTATATAGATATGAATTCTATATAGTGAGATACACAAATGCTACTGCTATCATATCACTATCATAGTACCTACCTCTCAAAAGCTCCCACTTGGATTCGTTCAGTTTAGAGGAATCTCCTTCCTTCACTCAGATTTTCCATCTTCTCTACGCTTCATTGTCCTCTCTCCTCCTCATCCAATTTGTGTTCTCTTCTTCATCTTTTATGTCTCATCCCTCTACTTTCTTTCTTTTCTTCTTTATATGATTATTTCACTTCCTTTAGAGCTTCCCCTTTTTTATTATTATTCATTTATTTTTCTCTTTTTATGTTTTTCATTTTGTTTTTTTTTGTTTTTTCCAAAGCTTCCATATTCATTACTTTATTCATTTTTTTCTTCCTTTCTGATGTTTTTTTTCCTATTTATATTTTTTAATAATTAAGATACCATATAATCTAGTTGCTAATTATAACATAATTAATAATGATAACACCATTTTGATAATGATATCTATTTATATTAAGATGTTATCTATTTATATTGAGCCATTAGCTATTGATAGTGTTATCTATCTATATTAAGTCATTAAGACCTATAATGATATTCCAAAATATCATAAAGATAACTAGCTTATGTTCTCAACATTACTTAGACATGTTGGTTAGCCTACACATGGTAGTACCAAGCACTATTCATACAAATTTATATTTTTGACAACATTAATAATCATGAATACAATGACATGACATAAACATCGAATAAAATTCATAATTAAATCACACAAGATTAATTCATCTAATAATAAATCTAAACCAACACACACATATACAATTATCTAAATGCATATAACATAAAGAGGGTATTAACTTGAACCATTCAAACTATGCATTTAATGTGTACTATTTAATGTGATATGTATAGGGTTCTAGCCATTCCTCTATCATCCCTCAACACCTCCATCTATGTCACCCTCTCCAATGATGCTCTCCCTCTATCATAATTTGAGGGTTGAATCTCTCCTACATCTAACTCATGATAAGAAATTAGTTAGTCCATAACGTCGTGACATATATCATAAAATACTATTGAAATAACAAATCAACATGATCATAATGTAAAGAATATATAATACATCTAACTCATGGAAATGTAACCATGAAATCAAAGCAACATACAAATGTCCCATAACATCATATGATTTACATCTTAGTTAATAATAATCAAATCAAATCACCAATTATAAATATCAATAGATGATCAAATAAGTTTGTTTAGTAAGGAATCAGAATGTAACATTATATGTACTTACACATGCCTTTATCCATGGTTATTTATTTCATGAGGTAATTGTTATGTGTAGATCAATAATCCAAGAGAGGTTAGTCAATTGTTAGTTAACAAAATAAAACAACTTGAAGACATAACATCTCAAACCTAATCCTTAGGTTGAGATGTGTGGGAAACAAGCAAGAAATGCCATTAGAAGAGAAAGAACCATGATTTTACCTCCCTTGAATATTTTCTTGAATACCAGTCTAAAGAGGTTGAGCTCAGCTTGTAGGTATATAAGTCTTTATCAATTCTTGATTCCTCATGTGGGCAACATCTCTCCTTGAATGCACTTTATTTTGGATTTGGATTGACTTTTGCATGAGAATTGGTTGAATGATGTCCTCGAGATTTAGCAGAGTTTTGTTGTCTTCATTTTCCATTGTGAAAGATTTTGTAGACCCTTTCATTTATATATTTGGCAAATTATTATGGACCATCCATATTGAGATGAATATCAAGGTCCCAATATTAGTTCTTTATTCTCATAAATGAGAAAGATGGAGTGTGGAATAAAAGATGTAGAGTATGCCATATAAATGTAGGAGATTCAAATCATGAATCCTTTGTGTGTAATAGGGGTGTAATATTAATAGTGTGTAAGAGTGTTTTAAGAGTTTTTAAGATCTATTACTTTCACACTTGGTATGATGATGTCACCTTGGGTGAGGCAATAATTTAATTTTATGCATTTATAATATAGTAATTTTAAATCCATGGAACTTTTCATTGGGATTAAATTAGGTTAATTAATTAGGTAATTAATTAACTATTAAATTTAAATTAATTTTGATAAGGTTGAAAGTGTTAATATAAGATATAATAATAATTGACACAAAGTGTTCAATTTTAAGTGTCTACATTTTTCCCCTGTTTGAGAAGGTGTTGTGAGACACTAGGCATAGTAACATCTTTTTAAAGAATGAAAAATTACTTTAAGAAGAAATTTGATAATGCTTTAAAAATGATTTATTCACATTATGTTCAATGTTACTCAATTTACTAAGAATTAGTCCATAAATAAGCTCCAAACAATGTTTGGGAGGTCCATGATGCCCACTTGAGGGAGTGGCCAAAATATAAGATTGAACTATATGCCCTCAAAAAGAAGAAAATAGACGAGAAGAAAAGTGAAATTAACCCATGTATGAGATTAACCCACTTGAGCTAATGATTGCACGCTTTAATTTCCAATGATTGAGAAAAATAGAATTAAATTGGTTGCAAGGTGGGAGAAATGGGAAGGATATAATGTAAAACAAGCGTCATATTTTGACTTCCCCAAACAAGGTGAAAGTTATGCGCTTGGAATTAGAAGAAAGACTAAATGATGGAATTGACCCCAAAAAGGGTAGTTTTGTTTGATCATAATTATGTGCCTGAGTAGGGTGGATTTAATTGTTGATTCAAAAATTTTCCCTAATAGGGTAAATTTGATCATGGTTTGGTCTAAATGGTTTTCCCTAGTAAGGCAAGTTTTTCATTTTGAAAAATGATGATTAGGCAATTAATCAATTATTTGGTAAGCATAACTCAAGGATATAACTTGTTACACTAATTAATGATGAGTAGGCATAAACATAGTTGTGATGGTATAATTAATTTTCAAACAATGAAGAAACCACAAAAAACCAAGCACATAATAATGCTCAAAGATAATGAAAGAGATGATGAATATGACAATAATGTTTTGAATAATGATGTGATTGGATTAGAATAATATGAATGTCAATAATAATGAAATAAGGGTAGTTGAGCTAACCACATAAACTAATCATAGTCCAAAGCGACTTTAAGTCAATGTATTTCTCCCAAAAATTAGGAAAAAATGGAAATGAAATGATTATGAATTTTTATATATGTTAATATATGTCATGAGTGGCATATACCTTATTCATGTAGTCCAAGCATTGCATTGAATTGGTAAACAGGAATATTTATGATGTGATATTGCTGATTAAATCTCTAGCTCTTGATTTTTGATGTAGCATTGAATGGTATGTACCATGACATAAAACACCACAATGAGTAAAGCACAATGTGCATAAGGACTGACTCTCAATCCAGTACATAATTGACATCAATGCACCAATAATTAAAACCATGATGACAATGCTGACATATGCCAGTGGATGGACTCAAGTATGACTGTGTGATAAGAAACACCATGATGATGACCCTACCAGCATAGTGGATTGAATTAAGGTGACAATAGAAAAAATAAACAAACAAGAAAATAAGTAAACACACACACACAAACTTGAAAATAAAAGCAACAATAAGTATCTTGTTATTTTAACCAAGTCAAAATCCATATGTGAAGGCTCAATGAGACTAATAAATGGATGGTACCCCCAAGAAAAGATACGTGCATGGGAAAGACACATCTCAAAGTGGTTAGACTGATTGGAACTAATAATGGGGTTTCCCTAGTGGGGAATATTTGTTTGATTGGATCTAGGACAAGATAAATGTTTTTGAATTTTGTGGCTTTATATCTCTCATGGAGATTATAAGCCTATTTTGATTTTTAGGATTTTTTTGTTGTTTTGAATGTTTTTAGGTTTTGGCATCTCAACTCAATAGAGGATTATGAGATGCATAATGTTTTAACTCATAAAACAATGAGAGTGTGGCTTAGGTTGTTTTCAAAATAGTGAGAGTGTGGCTTAAAATACTCACAAAATGGTGAAAGTGTGGAAAAGGGGTGATCGAGCTGACTTCAAAAATTAAGCACTACTACATAGTCCAAATGGACCTCAAGTCAATGTAGTTCAACCCTAATAGAAGATAGTATAAATAAATAATAGGGTTGAAAAATATGAATGGCATATGAATAGAATAAAATGGTACAAGATAATGAATGATAATGAGAGAAAGGATGAAGACTCTCTAAGAACCATGTTAAGTGAAAACCAAATGTGTTTAATCATCAAAGTATATTGTGAATATTAGGCCAAAATGTTTCCCAAATGGGTCTCAATATACCTTCCTCTTTTGTAACAAGGTAAAGACAAGAAGACTAATGATCATAATAATATGGGCTAGGTTGAATAAAATTGAATGGTTAAAATGGTTTGAATGGTAGTGGTCTATAATGGCCAAGATGACTTGAATAGGATGGTCTATAGTATAGATAGGGTTGACCCCAAGATTCAAGGTACTTGTAGATAACAAATTATTTATGCATGATGCAATAAATTTAGTTTTCATCATGGTACTTGCCTAAGGTGCCACAAGTATGGTCCTCATCATTGGACATATTATTTATCTTTCTCTTTTGATTGTTTTGTTTTTTTAATTTTTTTTTCTAATCTTTTTAACATCTCAACTCAATAGATGATTATGAGATGCATAATGTGTACCCTTTACTATTTAACCAATACCTACTCATAATGGTTGCTCTGTCAGGGGATGGTTACTACCATGATCTTCATTGGTTATTGATTATGCTTCCTTCAAACCTCTAGACAAGATTTCTTCATGACCTCTAGAAAAAATAATGCTACCATGAAGGGTAAATAAGGGTAGGCATGGGATAAATGGTCTTATTAAATAATGTTATATAGGTCTTGAATGGATAATAGGATAATAATGGAATATATAATGGTTGGTGGATAAATGAAAATTAGGATTTTTATTCACACACATTATTGTTGATTCCCAATTTGACTGGATTTTGGTTGTGGTATGGCTGATATTGACTTCAATATTATCTTCATCAAGCAATGAGGAACTAATTGGCTCAGCTATTGGCACTTTGAATAAATTTTCACCAAAAAATTACTCTTGATTTTTCTGATTAGGATTGTTCAATAGTGTCTTGAATAAGGTTTCACTAAGGGATATTGCTAATATTTTTTTATTTTCCCTTAGTTCTTTAAATAAGGTTTCACTAAAGGCTTCTAATTTTTTATCCCTATTATCATCTAGTGCCTCAAATATGGTTTCATTAGAAGATGTTTATTTTAGACTTTGATTATCCCCTAATGCCACAAACAAGTTTTCACTAGGAGATTGTTCTTCTACTAAGATATTACCTTGCTTCCCCATAAATTCTACCACTAAAATGTTGCCATGGAATAAGCTCAATAATGTGTGATTCTGTTAGTCTTAATCAATGTTTGTGGGAGGTAGAATGTCAATATAATTGCTAGATTAGTTAATGGTAAAGGCATGGGTAATGAAAATTGCACATGTATTGGAAATGGATGGAAAAATGAAACACGGTCCTCATAGAGGCTACTAGGATAACTTGCATCAATGCCAAAGGAAACTTCCTCAAAAAATATGGAAGGATCATAAATTTTTTCAATTGGATATGTCATAAATATGCAGCCAATGTCATAACATCCATTAATATATTTTGATTTTGAAGTTGATTTTGACTCAAGAGGATTTGTATCCAATGTTAAGGTTGATGTCAGTTCTCTTCTAATGACAAATTCAATATTGGTTCAAAAATAAAACCCTATTATGATATTGGTTTTGAATAAAACCTAATTTTGATGTAAATGTAGTTATAAGGAGGGCCTATTAAATTACATTATCCACAAGTACTTTTTCACCTTTTACTTAGAAATGAAGGATTTAGAATGAACATTTAAAAATGGTGAATTTTTATCAATGGTTGAATAATAATATCTGACTCAATAAAAATAGGTTCTTGAAATATGGGCTCATCAAAGATGGGTTATGTGTTAAATAGAGGCTCTTAGTCAAATACAAGTGGATTATCACAGGTTCTGGTTTGGTCAAAGATGGGTGATTTGACAAAAATGTTGGAAATAGTTTGATTATCCTGATCTTAGTTTAGAAGTGGATGTATCTGATCATACTTGGGAAGGGCATCGTGACATATCTTGATCAAGTTGTTATCATATTTGGGCACACTTGAATTGTTAATAGATAAGGGCCCTTGGAGGGGTAATGGCATAATAGGTATGGATTTTTGGTTTTGTTGTGGTTTTAAGACTAGATTATCTTCTGGACTAATGGTTAAAATCTCAAAATTAGATGCAAAGTGGGATAGCTATTAACTAAGTTAGGTGATTTGATCTACTGTACTTTGACATAAGACTGGTGATAATAGAACAAGATTAGCATTCTAAGATTTTATGACTTGAAGTAACATTAGATGAATGTCCCCAATTAAGGATACATGTAAGGGGAATTAGATTGAATAAATTATCCCCAAAGAGGGTGGACTTAGTCTCACTTAGAATGGGCCCAAAGAGGGTAGTCTTGGTCTTGATTAGAATGAGCCCCAAAGAGGGTGGTCTTGGTCTTAGATTTAAATTACCCCAAATATGGTGGATTGGTATAGATTAAAATTGGTCAAAATGGTTTTGACTCGATTGGCCCCAAATAGGGTAAATTGGCATAGGTTGAAATGGGCCCCAAAGAAGGGAAATATTGTAATTGGTTTTAAATTGCCCCAAATAGGGTGGATTGGCAAAAATTGGAAAGGGACCAAAGAAGGGTGGTCTTAGTCTCAAATTGAAAATGGGTCACAATGGCTTTGAGTTGAAATTGGTCGTATTAAAATTAGTCTTGTCTTGGTTTGGCCCCAAAAAGGGTTAAATAGACTTGATTGGAATGGATTGCCCCAAATATGGCAAATTGGCTTAAATTCAAAAATGACCCAAATAGGGAAAATTGGCATAAATTAGAATTGGTCCAAATGGTCTTGATTTGAAATTACCCCAAATAGGGCTGATTGGCCCAAATATGATTCAAATGAAAGAAAGGATGGATGATATGACTTTTTCATTCCCAAATGACATGTGTGGAATTTTGAATAGAAAGATAAAAAGTGGTGATTTGGCATTGGAATTTATAATGTGGTTCAAAATGAACCTTATCATATTTGAATGTGGTTTAAGATGAACTTGAATAGATTAACTGGCATGGAACATTAGTTCAAGATGAACTAGATTTGTCTTTCATTGGCTTGGTATGTGGTTCAAGATGAACCTAATTTAGTATTTGATTAGCATGGTACATGGTTTAAGATGAACCCATTTTGGATTTTAATTGGCATGTGGTTCAAGATGGACTAGATTTGGCTTTGATTTGTTTGGCACGTGATTGATTTGGTACATGGTTCAAGAACTAGTTTTGGCTTTGAATTGGCATATGGTTCAAGATGAACTGGATTTGGCTTTGATTTGCTTTTCACATGATTGATTTATTATGTGGTTTAATATGAACTAACATTGGATTAAAATTGGAATATGATTCAAGATGAACTGGATTTGGATTTGATTGGTACCTTGGTCAAAGTTGACCTATGCAGTCATATAAAATATAAAAATTGGTAGCTTGAGTGTGGCTTATGACACCCAACCCATAGTTCTTTCTTGTATGCTCCCATGACCCTTCTAGACACCTTTTTTATTATTCCTAAGCTTTCCAAATGATCATTCCACCTCATCCAAGTAGCATTTTCTAGGCTAATCATATCCCCTCAAGTCTCGCATCTATAGGATAGGAGTGTCCAACTTGGACTCTAACACTGGACCCTAGGGTGTCCTATTTCATCACTCCTATCCAATTGCATTTTTAGCTCCAATAGTTATTTCCTTTTGGTTCCTATCCTTCATCTTGTCAACCTAGCATGAATACATTCGACCCATGACCAATAGATCTCTATAAAATCCCATTCAATGTTAATTTAGAAGGAGGTTAGAAAATATTACAAAGTAAGAAAGAATACAATCAAAACCACTAAGGTAAATTTACCTATTCTCTACATATAGCCACCCAATACAACTACAAGCATATCCAAATCCTCACACCAGTCCCTAGCCACCTCAAGCACACCTATTTTAGCATTTTTTTGCATTTGCATTACACTATTACATAAAGCAAATTAAGTGAGAGAATTACATATGGTTTGATCCCTCTTTAGAGTATTGCTATGTAAGCATCATGCACACACAAGGGGTGTGGATACACATTCAGTGCATCTTACACACACCCCCCCTTCTTTCTCAAGTTTTATCAAAGCATAATGAAGTCTAGGGTTTGAATATTGAATCATCTTTATAAGGAGTTTCATATACTTTCAGTGATTAATATTTCACAAGCAGGCTCACATAGGGACAGTGAACAAAACCCAAAAAACTTAGGTCTCTACAAGTAGTTTGGATAATAGCAGTAGAAGAGGACAATAGCACTAGAATTTAGGGTGTCTTGTTTTGGTGCTCCTATCCTTTCACAAAATGAAAGCTATATTCTAATTTATGACACTATCCTAGTCCTACACAACCAATATCAAACCCTACAACAACCATTTCAATTTGTTTTAAGCTAAGTCTTATTTTCTCCAAATTTATTGTTATTTATAAAAAGATTAAAAATAAAAATAAATTATACAAATTAGTGGTTAAATTATCAAAATATTATTTACTAATTTAGTCAACCCAGACCCTTAACTAAATTAGGAATAAGACTCTAATATTCCCAAAATAGTTAAATCATTTGGTGAACCTAACTTACTTTGTTTGTGTATAAAAACCCTAAAAACCCTAGGAAAAAATCCTTCCTAATTTTTCCAATTATTTTTTGATTTTTTACCTACAAATTTTAATCAAAAATTCACATTAATTTTTAAAATTCAATAGTAACTTTAAAAAATCATTTTCTTCCAAACCCTAGTTGTCTATACTAGGTCCCTTTAAATTAAGAGTTTTTCCCAAAAAAAATTGATTTTTTACCTACATATTTAAATAAAAAATCAACATTAATTTTAAAAAAAATAATTTTATTCCAAACCTTAGTTGCCTATAATAGGCCCCTTTAAATCAAGAGAAATATGCAGGTAAAAAATCAATTTTTACCTGCATATATAAATCAAAAATTCATATTAATTTTTAGAATTCAATAGTAGTTTTAAAAAATCATTTTCTTCCAAACCCTAGATGCCTATATTAGGTCCTTTAAATCAAGAATTTTTCCAAAAAAAATCTAATTTTTTTACCTACATATTTAAATCATAAATTCACATTAATTTTTAAAATTCAATAGGAATTTTTTTTTAATCATTTTCTTCAAAACCCTAGTTGCCTATACTAGGTCCCTTTAAATCAAGAAATCAAGAGGTTTTCCAAAAAAAATCTAATTTTTTACCTGCATATTTAAATCAAAAATTCACATTAATTTTTAAAATTTCTTAGTAATTTTAAAACTAATTTCATTCAAACCCTAGTTATATATACTAGGTCCTTTATTTGATTGAGGTATCACCTTACATCTAAAATCAGATTTCACATAAAAATAAAAATGGATCTCACTTATTTAAAAATATTTCTTACAAATAATAAGGAGACCATACTCCATCTTATCATGCACATGAATGATGAAGTTTACCATATGTTAATGCAAATCTTCATTCTTTCCCTTTCATGCTTGATTTTCATAATATGAGATGATATTAAGCAATGTACTGCTAAACATGTTAAGATCCCTTTCCTTCAAAACAATGTTTACTTCTATTTAATACAAGGCTTCGTTACATACTTTCTCTCTCTCATGTGGAATAATTTTCAAGACTTTCTTGCTAAACATATTAAAAATGTCATATCACAAGTCAATTTTTTTTTTGCATTAGTGCATAATTCCATGCTCTCTATCCCTTGCTTGATATCTCTCATTAGGGAACAATTTTCAAGTTTATTTTGCTAAATATGTTATAAATCAAAGTTTTTTCTGCATTAGTGCAAAGTTCCATACTCTCTATCTCATGTTTATTATCTCTCATGTGGAATGTTCTTTATACTCATATTGTTATTCAACTTTTAACTCAAATTACATGCATTTCATCCCTTATACATGGTTTCTACCTAGATGCATCTAATTATATGACTAATTTTGAGTATCTGCATAAGCTAACAACCACCTATCAAGTTTCAATGTCATATCTTATGCACAATAAATAATTTCCTTCTCTACCTCTCCCCCAAGAGGGTGATAGTTACTTTCCCTCTAACCAGGTCCATGTTATCACCCCTCCAAAAGGTGAGGTAGCTTACACTATTGTTCCTAATACATACATTCAATCTATAGCTTCTTCACACCCTCTTCAACATATGTGCTTACATGTTTAATTGAAAGTAACTAGGGTTTTCACTTCTGAGACTCTAATGGATCAAATCACCAGTATGAGAAAGTTAATTTTAGATTTAAAAATGCAAAATTATATATTACATGACAAGATCATAACATTGGAAAATTATATTATAATTCAAAAGTATCAAAGACATCCTAATGCAAATCATGTATATGCACCATCACCTAGTCAATTGGTTACAAGAAATGTTACATATCAAAACAAGAAATCATAACAAAGTAACTCTACAACTAGTGATTCAAAAAGAATTCAAAGATCAAATAAGAATTCAAGTGAGGTACTAAGGCAAATGATTACATCTAAGTGAATCAAACTACCTCCTCTACATCTAGTGAGAAGATTCAGATATTATTGTGCATATTATAGAATGCATGGGCATCACACAGGATTCATGTTTGGCATTGAATAAACATATACAATAGATAATTGATAATGAGGACCCTATACAAGGTAAATCAGTCAAGCAATCCATAGTGACACATGAACACATTCACAAAGTGTCAAATTTATAAATAGTATAAAATTGGTTACCAAAGCATAACTTATAACAACAAAAAGATAAAAAAGAAAAATTAGAGAAATAAATAGTACCACAAGCAGAGGTAAATAATGAAATAGATACAGATATACCTCTCCAAAATAAGGCTCAACTTTAAAAGCAGTATGGGTTTGGTCAAAAATATCTACAACAATTTGATTATCAAGGTCAAGGGTTGGGCAAGCATGCTCAAGGCATCACTACTCCTATTCCATCAATTGATAATGTTATCATCAAGGTTTTGGATTTATTTAACATCTTAAATCAAATAATTCATAGACATAATTTATCAAAGGTGAAGATCTAGATACAACAAAAGTCAACACTAGCATTCCATTGGTTCAAAATCAAGATTATAATGATGAGTGCAATAATACAAGTTATTATGATTTCCAAGATACCAATAATGAATCTAAATATTTATAATCATATTCACAACCATTCCCTCATGCTTCAAAATCATGCATGATTCTTTTATTTGATACAAGACACCATGATAGGGAGTCTCTCATGAGACTTATTAGTTAGTATCATTTATTCTCAGTCTTTCTTGTACATAGTCTCCTAATGATTGATTGTACATAATTTCTTTCAATTTATTTTACATAGTCTCCTTATGATTGATTATATATATAACATTTCAAAATACCAAAAACATTCAAACATTTCAAAATATAAAAACATTCAAATAATTTTCAATTATATGCATCATCCATGCTTACATTTCTACTACCATGCTAGAATTACATTTTGTTGTTTTATGCTATTGTTTATTGATTTATCTACATTATCATACTTCACTTGATCTTATTTTAGTGTGTGCAATGACTTCCAGATCCTTGATTGCTTCACTCTACCCATTGAGGGGGCATCTTACTTCATACATTCAAGACACACATCAATATACCTATCCACTATAGGCATCTTCTACATAACTACACCATCTAGGTTATGTGATTCCTACACCACACACTCTAGTTATCATGATGATGTACATTATTTACTAGCTTACATATATTACTTAATTGACATTCACTAGTATATATCACTTGTGTATTTCTTAGCATATACCTAGTCTTGTACTCTATGTCTTACATACTTTCACTTCCTGCTTTGATTAGTTAGATGTGATTGTATTTCCAGCATTTACATGCTTTCCTTTCTTACTTTGCATAGCTAGATGTAATTGCATTTTTTTAGTTCCTATTTTGCCTCATGTTTGTGCCTTAGGACATTTGCCAATGTCCTTTACTTATATTCTTATCTATGCCTTAGGATATTTGCCAATGTCCTTTGCTTGTACTCGTCTATGTGCTTGTGGCCCTCATGCCAACCTTGCTTATTTTCAATTGTATGTGTATGAAGCATTATAGCATGCCTTGTATTCTTGATTTTTAGTTTGAGTGTGACATGTGCCCATGTCCCTTGTTTTCTTGGCCCCTTGGCCACTCTTGTATGCTTCTTGATTCTTGCCTTGTATGCTTGTTGCTTGTTTGTTTCTCACTATTTGCAATGTCATGATTCACATCAGGCATTATCTTGCTTTCTTGGATGCCATGATGGACATCATGATCCATCCCTCATTGAAAAATAACAACTAACAAATAATTTTATAGTTTTAATTCAATATATTGCACATGTTATTACATTGTTATATATATCTAGGCATACTCATATTGATCTAACAATCTCTCATATAAACCATGTTATATCTTGAGATATCTTGTCAATTATCATTGTTATATCATGTATTTTCGTAGAATAACACACTTTTAGGGCTCTTTATTTTGAGGATAGTCATTACAGGGCCTTTATTCCTACCCTCAGAAGAGGGAGAAACAAACATGGGTTTTGTCATAAAGATCAGACCCTCTAATCGATCAAAAATCAACTTTCAAAACATCCAAAAAAGTATCCAGACTTCAAACCAAGTAGAACAGACCAAAAAAATAATGATAATTAAATAAAAATATTCATAATTATCATAGGAAAAGAGTACCAAGTTTGGACTATAGCACTGGATAGTAGGGTGTCCCATTTTGGTGCTCCTGTCCAAATAGCAAAAAAACTAGATTTTATAAAAATAGATAGAAAAGTAAGACCAATTACCATTTTGTCAACAATAGTTCAATTCAGAATTATTAGTTTTAATATAGTTTTTCTCAAA
The DNA here is from genome assembly GCA_037957365.1 of Torreya grandis. Lineage (NCBI taxonomy): Eukaryota > Viridiplantae > Streptophyta > Pinopsida > Cupressales > Taxaceae > Torreya > Torreya grandis. The sequence goes on from JARHVA010007082.1 coordinate 272,343, forward strand.
GAATTTACATATAGGGGGTACCATGCATAGCATGATGGCTCGCACTTTCAGTTTTAGATTAGGCAATTGGTATAACTTCTAGATCAAATTCCATTTATAGACACTAGTGAATGGGGCCAAAGTGTGCATCATATTTTTTTATATTCTTTATGGTTTATGGAATTATCCAGGCATTTTAAGAAGATGCATTCCTTATTCCATCTGCAAGTGGTTGGCATCATTCCTAAGTGGCTTCCACATAATCTTATTGCCAAATTTCAGAGTGGCTTTCATACAAGCCTAATCTACACCTTTTTCCAAGTGGCCAAGGGTGGCCTAGTTTCTAACACACATTCATCTATCCACACCACATTTTTAGATTATAGAGCATTCATGGGCTTTAGTAACTATCTCATACAGCACACATTCATACTAATATCAGTTCATAGCTTTACTTCATGAGGCAATGATGGAGCTAAAGGACTAGCTAGCTTTTGTATTCTTGAGCCACCTACTCAGAGGGATTGAACACATAGTCCAAACATCAATTAACACATGCATGATCACATATCTTCACTTAGTGGGTGATGATGGAGCCAAAATACTAGCCTTTGCATTCTTGAGCCACTCTTGAGGAATTAAGCACACAACTCTGTTTGTGTTATTGCTCTTGGTATAGTAACATTTAATGCACAACTTAGCATCACTAAGCATCACTTAATAGCACAATAGGTTTTGTATTTGTTCACATACCTAGTGAGGTGTATCTATTCCTTTCTCTTCCTCTCTCTCTTACCCAACTTTTTTATGTTCTTATTTTAGATATAGCATATCTAGTAAGAATTAATATACTCTTTATTTTCTCTTGTAGATTTACACTTCACAATGTGTTCTCTCTATGCACACCCAAAATTGCATAGCTTCATTAGCTTCACCCTTGAAGGTAAGTTTAGGTATGTTTTCTACTTTTTCTTTATCCTAGTATTTGATTTTGTTGTATCACTAAAATAAAGAGGGGACAAATATGGTCATATAAAATGTCAGAATTGGTAGCTTGAGTGTGGCTTATGACACCCAACCCATAGGTCTTTCTTGCATGCTCTCATGACCCTTTTAGACATATTTTTGCTTATTCCCAATCATCTTGAGATTTTCAAATAGTCATTTTACCTCAGCCAAGTAGCATTTCCCAAGCCAATCCTATCCCCTAAGTCTCACACATGTAGGATAGGATCACCCAACTTGGACTATAGTGTTGGACCATAGGGTGTCCTATTTTAGTGCTCATATCTAATTAAATTTTTACCTCTAATGGTTATTTCCTTATGGTTCATATCTTTCATCTTGTCAGCCTAGCATGAATGCATTTAACCCATGACCAATAGATCTCTATAAAATCCCATTCAAATTTAATTTAGAAGGAGGTTGGAAAATATTACAAAGCAATCAAGAATACAATCAAAACCATTGAGGTAAATTTCCCTATTCTTTACATATAGCCACCCAATACAACTACAAGCATATCTAAATCCTCACACCAATCCCTAGCCACCTCAAGCACACCCAGTTTAAGATTTTTTTGCATTTACATTACACTATTACACAAAGCACATTAAGTGGGAGAATTACACATTGCTTGATCCCTCTTTAGAGTATTGGTATGTAAGCAACATGCCCATATAAGGGGTGTGGATACACATTCAATACATCTTACACACACTAACCCCCCCCCCATCTTTCTTAAGTTTTATCAAAGCACAATGAATTCTAGGGTTTGAAGACTAAGTCAATTCTACAAGGAGTTCTATAGACTTTCAACAACCAAGATTTCATAGGCAGACTCACACAAAGACAATAAAAAAAACCCAAAAAACTTAGGTGTTTACAAGTAGTTTGGACAACAAAAGTGGAAGAGGACAATAACACCAGACTTTTGGGTATCCTATTTTGGTGTTCATATCCTTTCACAAAACAAAAGCCAAATCTTGATTTGCGATGCTATCCTAGTCTTGTATAGCCAATATCAAACCCTACAATAGCTATGTCAATTCATTTTAAGCTAAGTCTTATTTTCTCCATATTTATTACTATTTATAGAAAGGTTAAAAATACAAATAAATTATACAAATCAGTAGTTAAATTATTTCAATATTATTTATTGATTTAGTCAACCCATACCCTTAACTAAATTAGGAATAAAACTCCAATATTCTCAAAATAGTTAAATCAAACTAATTTTTATTTTGAAGTTTAAATTGACCTTGGTATACATTGAATTTTTAATTGGGTTTGTTAATGTAAATGTTAAATTAGAATAGTTTAATAAAATTTTATCCATGTAAGTATCCAAATAGGAGAAGTGTGTGAATCAAATTTGTTTCCAAAAGGGTGCATAAATATTGGTACATCAATAGCTTTTAACAAGTTTCATTTTGGTTTAGAACATTGGTTTGAAATACCATTTTATTTTTTTGTAAAAATTTACTTGGGCTTTGAAAAAGTTCATTTTTGAATAGTGGTTTGATTTGAAAATGTGTAAACCTTGGATAGAAGTTGGCTTTAGATAATGTTTGGCCAACATTAGTTTTGATCATTAGAATTCAATTGAACTTGATCTGATTTGGAAATTTGATTGAATTTGAACTTTGGAAGAAGATTTAAATGTCATTTAATTTGCATTTGAGTTTTGGAAAAGGTCTAATTTGATTTGATTTAGGTTGACCTAGTCAACCATGTTTGGCATTGGACTTGTCTTAGACTAGAATTGGAATTTGGTATTTGAATTAAAATTAGTTTTTAATTAGAAGACATAGTGGCATTTGAATAAGTATTATTTTTTGAATTTGAATTGGTATTGGCCTTGGTTCAATTTTGGTAACCTAATGGCATAATTTGAATAAAATTTGGCATTTGGATTAAAAATTGTTTAACTTTGAAATTGAAACTTAACTTTGAAATTAGAATTTCATTTTGGAATTGGAATAAGGTTTGAACAAAATGGATGAAAATTTTTAATTGTAACTAGGCCTTGATTAAAATTAGATATCCTAACGGTATGTTTTAGACATGAAATATAGACATTTGGATCAATTTTAACATGTCATTTTTATTTGAGCCAAAATTTTGGCAGAATAACACCTCATTTATTAGAGGTACAATCACTAAGAGGGGAGTGAATCAATGATTCAATATATTTCAAACTTCAATTGTAATCATTTCAAACTCTTAATCAATGATCATAAGCATTTATAAATCATACAAGATGTAAAGAATAATGAATAATAAATATGATGCAAGATCACACACATAACACAAGATATATGTGAGAAACCCTCTTGGGGAATAAAACCCACTCTCAAGCCTAAAAACACATGGACTAATTATACTATAATATGATCACAAACATGAGACATTTTAGTGAAGCACCCACTTCACAAGGATCACCCATCCCTAGGTATGAACAAGCACTCACTTATTCTAAATGTTGATCATCCACACAACACCTATGAAATCAACAGATCTAAAACTCTGATTTCCTTTCAATCTAATGGAGAAACAATGTATAATACCTCTCTTTCAAATCTTCATACACACTCAAACTTTCTCATACAAGTAATATATCCAAACATCCATTTTAGATCACTGTAGGCTTCTCTACTTATCCTCAATCTACTATGTACTTTAATCCATCCATTGATCACACTCTTTATAATCTCTTTCCTTTGTCTCAATCTTTTTCTCTATCAACACATCCACATCCAAGTCTAGAAGCCATTACATTGGTCTTCACTCTTTATAGAGTCTTCATGAATATCAACTTCTAAGTCAGCCAAAATACTTGCCTTAACCCTTAAGACATATAACATGCTAACACATAGCTCAATACCATCCTCACAGGTCAACCATAACATTCATAGGTCACACTTAAGTAGATACACCTTTCAATTAGGCCTTAGTAGCCCTTATAGGTCTCATACGGACCTATTACCCTTTTATCATTTCATCAAGAAAAACAAGAATACAATATCACTTTAAAATACATGGGTCCACTCCATATGACCTCTAAGAGATGAATACTCCCACCAAAACACTCTTCTACTAAAGAAAAAAATTCTTAAACAATATTTTATACACAATAACACCATGAATGAACAAATAGTCAACTTTAAAGCTTAATATCTACATATTTACAAATAATCAAAACTTTTAATAAACTTTATTGGATGTGCCTTAAAGTCCTCTTCAACTTTTCTTTTTACTCCATTAGCAAATTCTACCATATTCTCAAGATATAGATCAAAAACCCATCATTGGTTTTCTTTCACAAATTTGAATATTTAAATTCCAATGATCACTGTATAAATACTAAACATCCGACACTTTGTCATCATTTTGTGCTCCATGGCAACTTTAAACAAATATGCACCATCAATATCCTTATAATTATCTTGGTCTTTACCTTGTAATGCTCATCATTGATATTCGATCTAAGCTTCCATGATTGTGCCACTTGGTAGCTCTATATGCCTTCTATGCACATTAAATATTTGACTCAATGCACTCCATTGATATCCATCTATAAGAACACCCGTGTGTTATTGATCTTTTGTCAACTCAATGAGATTGAGACATATGTCACAAGTGCATGCAATCTCAGGAACCTTTGACAAAATAACTTCATGCATGTTGTTGATCTCTATCTATATGATCATACACCCACCATTAGATATGTCTTGACTATTTAACCCCAGACTTCAACATAGTTAAACTTGATGGTCTTTGGCCTAACACAGTTTATAAGATTAACTTTGAAGGTTTATAACTTAAGCTAGAAAACACTTCAAGAGTCAAATATTTAGGGTACCTTCTTGGCACTAGAGACAACATCTCCATGAAAACCTTTGACCTTAGTTGACTTTTTGAGTACCTAGATTAAATACACAAACTTGTTGGTTCTTTTATATCTACATGACGTGAAGTGACGGTCTAGATTCTCTTAAGATAGAAGATGCATGTTTCTCTTTCTAAATGATCAAGTGACACACTATAACTTCACCAATACATCTATGGATGCCTCACAATTTCTTTGTCCTTATAGACATTCGAATGTGCCATATCTCACCAAGCTATCAAACACAATTTCTTTATCATTCATGCACTAATACCACATGCTCTCTTTGACATCAATGACAAACTAAGATATCAAAGACCATGTACAACATCATTATGTGTATAAAATGGTTTGGACTTGGCCTAGGGCTGTTTGATTTGGTCTCAAGTATAAATAAGGTTTCGATGCAATAATCAAGTAGTGACACACAAACATTACAAGGAACATTTAGTAACTGATGTGGTTTTACATCACATCTATTAAACCTTTGAAAATCTCACCTTGAGAGAGGATTACAAAATTTAAATGTTCATTAAATAAATTATTATAATTATTGGTGGTATTTAAACCCACCCTTCTCTCAAAAGGTTTGATGAGAAAAGTAATCTTAGGGGGTTATTCCCTTTGCACCTCTACATCAATGAATGATCCATGACAAAAGAGGCTTCTAAGAAGCAATCCAAGATCAGGGCATTCATAAGAGGGTCTTTTCCCTTCACAACCACTTCAGTTGTAAGGGTCTCAATAAAGTGCTACTAGATTTGGTATTTGATTAAAATTTTACTTGAGCTTTCTAGATGATCCCTATATACCTCACAGTATGTGGGAAAAATATCATCAATGAAGTTAAATCTCATTTCAAATATTTCTCCTTTCAAGGGTACCACACCTTTTCCTAGGATATTAGAAAGAAATCCCTTGGTTACTTTCCTTACATGATAATGTGCAAGCATAAATGTAGGCCTTCACGATGGCAATGATCCTTAATTTTTAAACCTTATTAGATAAATAGAGTTTAGTATGATGTTATGATGTCACTTCTTAGGTCAATGCACCCCTAAAGACTTATGGTAAGGTAATGAAATCCACCCCACATAGTCAAAATGAAAATAGGGTAAAAATCAAATAATAACTTGGTGTTTCTAAGTCACCCAAAAGGGGAGAGCATGCATGCAAAATAACCCCACAAGACAATCAAGCAACAAACAAACTTTCAAGAAAGTAAAGAACTTTGAAAATAAACAAGTTTTTCTTATAACCCAATAGAAATGTGAATTTATTTTAATGTTAAAATTGAAATGGGAAGTAAAATTGATTTGTTTGACTCAAAATACCACTTCTTTGGCTAAGGTCCTACAACACAAATGATTATAAGTTTAATAAATATGGTTTTGAGCCAATAATGAGTTTTAAAATGGGTTTGTTTAAGTCTTATCCTTATTATAGAATTATTTTACAAAATCATAAGCTAATTTCACTGCTAAGTCCACTAATTTCACAATTAGGGCCTGCACATAGAATAGAGAATAGTTAAAAATAATTTTACTGCTACTAAAAATGATTTTGATGTCAGGGTCTATAATTTTACTATCAAGGTCTATAATTTTGATGATATGACCTGCACAAAAAATAAACTAAAATGATTTTATTACTAAGATAAACAATTTTACTACTATGAGCCATAATTTTGATACTGTTGAAAAGATAATTTCACTAGAGTGTAGCATGATTTCATTGTTGTGAGCTACGATTTTGTTGCTCAGTCAAATGATTTCCTAAATCTATATAAAAAATTTAGAATAGAAAATATAAAGAAATGATTTCATAGTTTATAAATGACTTCTTCATAGTGAAATCATTTTCACTAAAGATACATAAAATTTCATAAATGGTTAGTAAATAAGTAAAAAAAGATAATGACAATTTTGCTACTACAGGTAATGATTTCACTGATGATTGCTATAATTTTTTAGTTTTGATGATTTCAATACTATAACAGATAATTTAATTCAAGATTATGTTGAATTCATAGTTACACAAGAATGAATTCACTGTTTTGTTTGGAATGGACTTTAATGGAATTTTGAAGAAAAAGGATTGAATTAACTTATTTGGAAGGCTAATTATGGTAATTAGAAGAAGGTAAATGGTCTATAAGAGCTTGTGGGATGTGTCTAATCCTTTAGATCCCATCAGGTGTGTAATTATGTAGATCAAGAATTCAAGATAGGTTAGTCAATTATTAGTGAACAAAACCAAAACAACTTGAAGATATAACATCTTAAGCCTAATCCCTAGGTTAAGTTATGAGGAAAACAAGCAAGAAATATAATTGGAAGATAAATAACCATGCATTTACCTCCATTGAAGACTTAATTGAAGACTAGATTAAAGAGGTTGAGCTTAGATTATAGATGTAAAAGTTTTTGAAAATGCTTGATTCCTCATGTGGGAAGCATCTTTCCTTGTCTACACTTGATTTTGGCTAAGGCTTGGCTTTGGCATGAGAATTAGTTGAATGATGGCCTTGAGATTTGGTAGGGCTTAGTTGTCTTCATTGAATATTATGAAAGAGTATGTAGACCCTTTCATTTATAGATTTGGAAAATGATTATGGACCATCCATATTGAGAAGAATTTCAAGGGCCCAAGATTATTCCTCCATTCTCATAAATGAGAAAGATGGAGTGTTGAAGAAAAGAGGTACGGCATGTCATAAAAATGTAAGAGGTTCAAATCACTATCCCTTTGTGTGTAAGAGGGGTGTAAGAGGAAGAGTGTGTAAGAGGGGTGTAAGATATTTTAAGATCTCTTACTTGCACACTTGGTATGATGTCACCTTAGGTGAGGCAACAATTCAATTTTATGTGTTTACAAAATAGGTAATTTCAAATCCATGGAATTTTCCATTAGGAATAGATTAGATTAATTAATTAGGTAATTAATTAACTATTAGAGGAAAAGTGTTTTTGATAAGGTTGAAAGTATCAATAGAAGACATAATTATAATCGACATTAATTGTATGATTTTAAGTGTCTACACTATGCACTTAATGTTTTTTTTAACTAATTTGATCAATGGGATATTATGATATGTTTATGTTGGTTGCTTATTATTTCATTTGTGCACTTCCTTGAGTGTCTTACCTTGTTATATTCTTTATTGTTTGAGCATTTGAATATGCTCCTTTGTTTATGGCCCCATGCCTATGTGTACTTTATTTGACATTTAAACATGTCATTGTTTGTTGTATAGACATTTGAATATGTCATCCTTGATTTTTTGGAAATTTGACTAACTCATGTCCTTTTAATTATTAGGAATTTGAACATGCCCCTTGTTTGTGGCCTTATTGGACCATTGTCTTTTGACTTGATTTTGATTACTCTTGTGTGTGTGCTTGATTTGCTTATTGAGCTTATACCATTACTATCTAGATGTTGCCATGATATTTATTATGTATCTTAGGTTGTCATGTGATCACATTATTCTATGAACTCTAATGCTACATTTACCTAGATATGTTCTTATATATACTACACAGTTCCATTCAAGATTATATAGTTGTCTTATCCTTTTGAGGTGAGGTAACTACCAATTTCTATTCTTCCCTCACCTCAAAGGAGGGACATATTAGTGGGGTCATATCATAGAGGCATGTTCTCCACATTTGGCATAGTTTTTAGATTTAATGGGGGCATGTTATATGGGCATGGCTTCAACACATTCATAGTTTTAGACTCAATGGGGGTATGCTTTGGAAGTATGTTCTCCACACTTATTCAATATTTAGCACACCCAAATTTAGTGGGGGCATGTTTTGGAAACATGTCCTCTACATTGTAACTTATTTTAGTTTTCATATTTCTCCTTATCTAGTGGGGGAATGCTTTAAAAGCATGTTCTCCACACTTACACAGTTCTAAATTGGCCAAAGCACATGGTTATATAATTTAGATTCAGAGTTGTGTAGAATTATATACATTGGTACCATTGTTATACATAGTTTTAGCATGAGACATATCTAAGGTGCATATGTTATGTAATGTGTACTTAATATTAGTAAATTCAAATTAGTTTCATATTTCAAAACACTCTCAAGGACTATCATCACCCACCAATATGGAATTTTATGTACTATATTAAGTTTACTACAGTAGTTGGTTCACTTTTTGGTATGGTTGAGGTGATTAAATCAATTAATCTTTCCAAGTTTTTGGGTTAGACTTGATTATATAATCTATCCTCACTAGTTTGATAGTATGAGTTGATTATGTTCACTCATGCTCATCAGGTTATAAGTATGATTGGGTTGCACGATTAAGCTAATCTTAACTTTCAGATGGAAACTCACATTTTATAAAAGGTTGGGATCATTTTCCTTCCAATATCTCTATCTCCTTAGATATATGCACATTATATATTTATATATTTATCTTAATCTCTATTTTAGAACGTTAAAATGATATATCTTTTCAAATCAAGTTACCAATAGGAAAAGCAATTGCATTGATACACAGGTGTACTCTTAAACGTTACTCTTTCAATTTCAATCATTTCAAATGTTTTCAATTTCACATTATATGAAATGATTATATACTATAAATTCTCTTGGTTGTAAGTCAATCACTAGAAAAGCACTCAAGTTGGACTCACGTAAAGGTAAGGTGTGTTATACACACCTAGGTACGCATTTCTTCTCTTTTAAACTAGTAATTTATTTTCTATATTAAATAGAGGTAAATGTAGAAAATATTTATGGATTATATATAACCTCGGTCTTGTACACTTAGACAAATCAAACCTTGGTTATTCCTGTCAATTCTAGACCTTTCCTGCTTCCAAAATTCTTGCATCTACTTTATCTTGTGCCCCTTGGCCTATCTCTTGGTTTGACCAATATTATGTTGATGATCCAAACCTTTTATCTTTCCCATAATGCTTAAAATATACTTATCTTATTCCCCTAAAAGTTTTGAGCATGTACTTATTTTCTAATTTCCATGACATAAGTGTCATTCCTAGACCCCTACGTCAATGCTATTCTTCTACCATGATGTAAGTGTTTAGCTCCCTAAAGTCATCTAATTTTCAAATTAAATGTATCATAATGGTTGACCTAAGTTATTTAATGTGAGATATTTCTTGATAGGAGTGGTATATATTCACAATCACTTCTCATTCATACCTCACCTAGGACAAAACTTAGCATTCATACAAAAGAGCATTCAAAGAACATTCAATTGAGAAAAGCTTCCCTATTTATTCCTATGTATATATACATCATAAGGAATACAAATATACATGTATGAGGTATTGAAAGAGTATCCTTAGCTCCCAATTTACCAAGTTACAAACTAATTCATTATTTTATTTTCTTTACACACAAGCCAACACATGGGGGAGAACTACATTAGTCTGAGGCCCTATTTAGAGTATTGGATATGTAAGGAATGCTCATTGATAGAGGGGTCTTTGGGGTTACCTCAACACCATGTACCCACTAAACCATTTTTTCTACAATCACTATGAAGATAAAGAACTAGTGTTTTCCATTTTCATGAGGATGAACAATCCATGACCCAAATCTAAATGCACTAGAGTGAAAGCAAAGATAAACCTAGAAGCATCTAGGTAATCATATCATTTTTTAGTATGTATTCTATATAGTACAACTACATCTAGTTCAAATAGTAGCATCGATGCAACTATCCCATGATGACACTAGTTTTTGTGGATTGAAATGCACTTAATCCAAAATTTGATAATTGTTTTATAACCCTCTTCCCATCTACTTCATACTTGTTCTAGATCTATAATTATGTCATCATAAGAACCAACTAAGTGCATTATTTATTTATCATTTCTATATTATAGATAATAATTTTTTATTATATAGCACCTCAGTTTTGTACACTTGGTAAACTTAAACCTTGGTTATTATTCACAATTCTTAACCTTTCCCACTTCCATAAGTTTTGCATCTATTCTATATTTCTTCCCTTAGACTATATCTCTTAGTATGACTAGTCTTATATTAATGACCCACGTCTTCTATCTTTCCTATAATTCTTAAAATGTGTTTATCTTCCATCTTTGTAAGTTTTAAACATGTACTTATTCTCATGTTCCCTAGACACTGACATCTGGGTCAGATAGTAGTGTCAACATTATAATCCTATCCTAATGCAAGTGGTTAATGCCCTAAAGTCATCTAATTTTCAAATGAAATGTGTCTTCATGGTGAACCTAAGTGTTTTAATGTGAGTTATTACTCTAAAGGGATTTGATATAAATACAAGATCAACCCTCATTCATTCCTCACCTAGAAAAAGACCAAAGAAACTAAGGAAACTTATCAAAAGCACTCTATAAAGCATTCAATTAATCAAAGCTTACATGTTTCCATATTGTTGTAGTTAACAAATCCCACTCTCAATTTTTTTTGAATAGGGGCCCAATATTGTTTGAAATCCTAGTTTCTAATTTGAAAATCCTTTTCATTGGTGATCATGTGGGTACTTAGCAAGATTTTAGGTTTCAAAGTTTTTAATTCCCATGTTGATGGTTCTTGTTAATTGTGTTAATATATGTCAATATGATTTGTATTTTCCCCATATCAAGGTTTTTTCCACTTTAGGTGATTTATTCGAACTAACCTATTAATGGTTTTTGGAGTTGTTACATGTATGCAAGTTTTCTTTTAATTTGCAAGACAATTATAGTCTGAATATCCTAAGTGTTTTGGTCTTCACCTGCTTTGGTGTTCATGTGTTTTGAACTTAATATGTTTTAGCCTTTGGAAATTTTGGCACTTTGTAAGTTTTAGTCTTTGACTTTTTATTTTCATGCATTAGAGTCTTCACAACTTTTGGTTGTCATAACTTTTACACATCACAAATTTTGGCATTTCACAACTTTCATACTTCATGACTTTTGGGTTCTTCCTATTTTGGTATTCATATATTTTGGTACCACTCAAATTGGTCTTCACATATTTACATATTTCAATATTTTTTACGTTTATCTTCACGCATTCATAAAAAATGGTAAAGGAGTATTTTGACAAAAGTTTTGACATTTGAAAGCTATGAGTCTTTGTGTTTCACATATCCAAGGTGTTGTATGATTTGACTAAATACAAATTCACAAAATTTAAAACATAGAACTTCTAAGATAATGTCACATGTCATAACTACATCAACACAAAACTAACAAGCATGTGACACTTGTCTAGTGATGATAACATGGTATTTTATGAATGCATTATAAGTCTATGTGGCATACTTGCCAAAGTAAGTTGCCAAATTTGAATTAAATGAGTAAAACAAGCCTAAAATTATTGGACATTAATGATGCATGAATTGGAATTAAAGTAGACATCATTGAGATATATGATTAAATTTTGAAGAGACATCTCAATTATTGATTATCAAAGAACCTAAGTGAACTTGCATTCCATGAAGAGCTAAAATCCCTAGTTTTATGTGTTTGCCTATGAATTGCTTCCATCAAACTATTAGTTGAATTATCACATGAATTTTGTAAATACATAAATAAGAAATGGATTCATCATCTAGGGCATACAAAATAAATGTATCACCATCAAATTTATCCATTAAATATTCAACTGAGTATATGGATACAATCTTTAACTCAGTTGTGTTCGACAATAACTATGTAAAATACATAGATCTATGCGACATTATGGAGAATTTACGTACCCACTCTTATAAATAAAAGTTAAAAACTAAGGAAAAATATCTAGTTTCATACTTAATACCCTTGAAATGTCAATAATTGCATTTGATAGTAGCAAAGCCCGAAGTGATGCCTTGCATCGACCTACTTTGGGACATGTTGTTCATAGATAAGGTATCCAATGGATTATTGCCTCATGAAAACCACAAGATGGTCATAGATTGTATTTCAAGGGATGTTTTTCAATGGTACCTAATTATTCCCCTCGTAGATGCCACATATGATGGGATTAGGATCACATTATGGAGAAAGAGCAACACAGTTGAAGACATGTTAACAAGGTGGATAATATCAGGATAAAAGGTAAGCCTTAAATCCATTTCTCTAGTTCTAAATACCAAGTTAATATGGGGATCTCACATTGGAATGGCTTTACTAAATATATTTTATGGGTGTGCTAACATCCATTATCTTTGACTTTAATGGGTGCCACTACTAGACTTACTACTAACATCAAAATTGACCTTTGCTCTAAGTGAGATCATTAGTATCAAACTTCAAGAATAAATGTTTAAAAATAATAAGAGGCCAATCCAATGTCACTTATTATTGATATCTTACTTATTATATGTTATAATAGCTAATAATGGATCACTTTGGAGCCTAGCCCTAGATTCTATAAGGAATACGATATGTGATTTTTATTCCTTTTTGTGCATTTAATATTACATGCAGAATATATTTCAAGTTTCTAAAAACATATATCCCAAGCCTATAGTTCCATCCATAAGGAAATAATTACTTGAGTCTCAAATATTATTAAGAATACACTATGGCCAAGGGGAGACTACTAGTTGTATCTAGACTATATAGTGATAATGATTGAGGGAACCAAGGTGGAACCCTTATGCTTACCCGAGTATGTTCTAGACAAGATTGTAGAATAAGAGATGGCATATCAACTTTGGTGGAGCATATATGAAGATATATGAAAAAACATAAATGCCTTTTCCATGGATCTTTTTTTATTCTAGGCTGAATTAAATACACTAATAGGAATCACTTTGGTGTTGTTAGAGGAATAATAGAGCTTTATCCATTTGCATCATTGCCACACTAGGATTGGGACCCAAGTGTCAAAATTTAGAAGCATGTCACCATCTTGGTCATCTCATACAAGCATGTACCCTATGATCATTATTTCATCTTTCTAAATTCCAAAGATGATGTTGAGGTATTATCTAATATTCATATGGCTAGGTGGATGAAGGATCCTCTGAGGATAATCCAAAAAGACCCATCACTAACAATTGTGGATGTTAGAGTAATTAATGTGGGTTAATTACTTTTTAAGTTTACTTAGGTATATGTCAACATTATGTTGTCATTATGTTGAAATACCTAGCCCCACTCACCCACACTCTCTCTCCTATTTATAGACACTCTTAAAGTGCATTTCATAAGTAAGGAGTTGAGGACATTGTAATCTATTTTGTGATTAATATATAGTTCATAGTTTTGTGAAAAATGTGTTAATATCCATGGCTATGGAAATGGATTATTGGAGAGATCTTTGTTATTGAAAAATCTGACATGGTATCAGATAAATGACCTCCATCTGTACCATTGTGAAAACTTTCCAACAGCATGTCAAATTGACCACTGTCAACACACCTCAACAGCACACCATTTATGTCCTTTTTAAAAAGAACATTATTAAAAAGGATATAGGTAATGGTCTACAATATAAAGTATCTCCTTTGATACTTGCTCAAACCATTGGTACACTCACCATTTTGAAGAAAACTGATGATGTCTTATGTCCAGCTCCAAACTGGTATGTGATCAGCTGGTTGGGGGTGAACTTGGTTTATCAAGACCTCTTCTTTTGGATCTTGTAGATATGAAGCTACATTCCCACATAATCCTTGTCCTCTCACAAATTTTATCACCTTGATTTCCACATCATACTCTATTACCTTTGTGATCTAGCCACCTCTCTTTTCATTGAGGTCCTTGCTTAGGAGAAACTCTTTGGTGCTGGGATGAGAAATCATGACATGTATCTGATTTTTTGAGACCATGTGCCTAAATTTTTTCAATCCACGTATCACTATCAAATCCTACTTCTCAACAAATGTATATCTAACCTCATAATCCTCCTATCCTTAGCTGAAGAATGTAATTGGTTGATTTATCTCTTCATCATTATTTTACATAAGCATGGTTGAGATTGTATCAAGGTTGGATAAGGTATAGAGTATGAAATAATTGGAAAATTTTGGGTTTAAAAGAGTAGGGTATTTTTTAATTGCTTGCTTGATTGTCTCAAAACTATTCTTTCCCTCTTTTGTCCAAGTAAAAATGTGGTTCTTTTTTAGCATGGATGTGATAGGCTTTACCACAGCTACAAAGTATGGAATAAACCTTATAAAAATGTTTATTTTCCCCAAGAATCTTTGAAATCCCTTCTTATGTTGAGGTAAGGACAAGCCTAGGATAGCCTTAATCCTTTCGGGGTCAATAGATAAACCTCCTTCTGAAACAATGTGCCCCAAGAGTTTACCTTCATGAAAAGCAAAGATGCACTTTTTTGGATTAAGGGATATGCCATACTCCATACGTTTCTCAAACACCTGCCTTAGATGTTTCATATGATCAGTAACATCTTTTGGAAAAATAGTTACATCATCTAGGTACACACTAGAAACTTATTGATCAAACCTTTAAAAGCCATGTCCATTACTCTTTGAAAAGTGGCTCTAGTATTGGACAAACCAAAAGGCATCTTCTTATAGGAAAAGGTTCCCCAATTTGTAGTAAAGGCTATCTTGAACTGATCATCCTCATTTACCAATATTTGGTTGTAGCCTGAATAATTTTTAAGAAGTGACAAACATTGAGAACTTGAAACAACTTGCATAATTTGTTCTATGGAAGGTAGTGGATAATGATCCTTGAGAGACACTTTGTTAAGATCTCAAAAATCCACATAAATTCTGATCTCTCCATTCTTATTTTGGATAGGTACAAGATTAGCCACCCAAGTTGAGTGTTTGATAGGAAAGATAATCCTAGACTCAATTAGTTTGGTTAGCTCGTTCTTCATGAGTTATTCTATCTTGGGATTGATAGGCCTTTACTTTTGCCTAATCAGTTTAGCTTCAGGTTCTAACTTGATGGTATGATGATCTAGACTTGGATCAAACCCTTTCAAGTATCTATACTCCTAATAAAAGATGTCATGAAACTCTTTGCACAATTCCAAAAAAGCATGCCTCTCAGGCTGAGAACATATCTTGCCAATTTTCAAAACTTTGTCCTTGAAAATTAGGACTCTTTCATAGTTTTCTTCCTTTTTTAACATGCTCACTCTTTCTTTCTTCTTCTGATCATCCTCATTGAAAACACTCTCTAAGGTAATCAGCCCCTTAGGTATCTTGTTTGTCTTCATCTGAATGATTTTCTCTTCATATTGATCATGTAGTCTATTTTGGTTTCTTAAGGAGAAACCTGCCTCATTTTGCAAGTGTGTAATGTGTTCATCACTTTGAAAAATCTATCATGATAACTCATTATCTAGAATAGAAGGCATCATAATGATCTTGATATGAGACTAATCCTTCTCCTTCCCTACATCAGCAGCTATGTCAAATTGTTCTCATATGGCAGCCAATCTATTAGCATGTTTATGTGAACGCCTTGGTATGGGTTATATATTGAAGGCATGAAAGTCTTCAAGTAGGTCCATCACCCTATGATTGTAGGATTTAAGCAAGGGATTCTTAGTTTTATCTTGACTTCTCACTTAATTTATGACCAATTCACTATCTCCATAAGCCTCCAGATTCTTGATCCCTCTCTTCTTTACCCATTGGAGGCCAGGAACCAGGCCTTCATATCTACCACATTATAGGTGCAGCTAAAATGAAATTTATATGAGGAAGAGTATTTATTTTTTGTTGGAGAAACTAACATAATGATAGCTCCTACACCTACTTTGCTTCTTGAGCCATCAAAGAACATTTCCCA
Source organism: Torreya grandis (assembly GCA_037957365.1). Classification (NCBI taxonomy): domain Eukaryota; kingdom Viridiplantae; phylum Streptophyta; class Pinopsida; order Cupressales; family Taxaceae; genus Torreya; species Torreya grandis. Next base: position 288,947 of record JARHVA010007082.1, read on the forward strand.
TATACCATCAAGTTCCTCATCTTCATTAATGAGTGAAGGGATTGGAACATCCCCTTCACACATACAATAAACTCCGAAATCAATCTCTTCAATAAAAGTATATGGTTCAAGTCCATGTGTTTCAGTGTTATATTTTCCAAGGAAGATATCATAAATACCTTCAAGGGAGGAGGATACCTCACTGTCCATAACACTTTCTTGCTCTTTGCTAGTTAGACAATTTTTATTTGAGTTTATCTCCATGTATGGCTCAATATGAAACCTTGATAAGGGTTGAGTCCTTATAGTCACCTTGGTTCCATATCTTGTTTTAAAATCTAGGAAAGACCAATTAGTAAAAATTTACCTTCCTATCTTAGCTGTGAAGTCCCTTGACAAGCAAATAGCAAAATGAGCTGGAAGGTCAACCACCACAATATCTTGAAAATTTGGGAATCTTGGGCAATCATGTAGAAATACCTTCAAACCTTTTACCAGTCCCACTATCTTAGTTGGATTCCCATAAAGCTACAATACACCCTTGTTATGTGGCTCATATTTTAATCCTAGCTTATCAGCCACCACTTTAGGCATAACAGTGGTACTAGCTCCACTATCCAAAATACAATTATGGACCAACTCGTCTCCCACAATGAGGGTGAGATAGAAGGGTAGAGGTTTTTTATACTTGGTGGAGGGATCTAATACAAGTCTTAGATCATTGGTAAGGGTCCATTGTGCTTTGAAGTTTGGGGGGATGTATGGAAGCTTCTGAGTTGTTCTTACAAGATCTCCTTTTATCCAAGCATGTGTAAGACTTCCCAAAGAGTTATGCTTATCTTAGTACTCTTCAAAGAATAAATAATGTTTAGAGATGGAGCATTCACCTTTTATTTGACCTTTTAAGGTATAGAATGATATTGAACCTACTATGTTGTAGGCTTGACAGCCCAACTAGCATTCTAATTTTGTTGAGGAGCATGACATGTAGCAGGAACTGCATTAGAAGTCACACTTTGGGGCCTTAGAGAGGCATCACTTGGAGTTACTCATAATTCTTGATCTTATCCCAAAACTCTTTTCTTGGCTCTTATGTTGGCTGCAATTGACGTGCTCTGATTTAACACATAATCATCTCTTGCTTGGAAGTTCATCATGCCTACACTTTAGCTGCTACCTTCTCCATAGTTATCCCTTTATATAGGGTCCACTTCTTCTGAAGTTACATAAGGAGTAGTTTCCTCTTGTTCCACCAAATCTTGGCTATCTTCTCCACCATTATGCATAAACTAACCTTGAGGTTGTCCCCATTAGTCCAAATGATTCTCTCCTTGGACCAGATTAGCATGTACTAGAAAAATACCCTGCATGGAAGGAATAGGATTAGGATTATAGGCATTAGGCTGCCTACTAAAACCTTGTTGACGCTATCCTCTTCATTGGCGCTTGTATTGGGGTGGAGCTCTATATCCTTTTTGAGGATAGTATTGATGGTTAGGTGGAGCACTTGTCTAGAACTCAGCTTGCTTGAGTTGAGTTCATAATGACTAGATTTATTTATCTTTGTCCATAGCATTATCCACTATCTTGGGGAAGGATCCTAAATTGACATTGGTGTTAGGAATTTGAGCTATGCTTGGAGCTTCAATTGAACCATGAGATAGAAATGGCATGAAAACTCTTAGAGGGAGTCTTCTAACTTATATAAAGTTATTTTTAGCTTTAATAGCTATTTAATATGCATCAGGTAGAGTGAATCCTCCTATAGATTTTAACATCACTGCTACATTAGTACTAATACCTTTGAGATAGGTGGGGAACACAAAGCTTGGAGGAGGTCTCATGATAGGTGGTAATCTATGCCTTGTCCTTTGAAATCTTTCATTGAAATCCCCCATAGATTCATTAGGACCTCTCTTTATCATGTTCATCTGATGGATCAGTGAAGTTTGGTCACTCTTATTCTCAAATCAAGTCACCAGCAATTCCCTAAATCCATCCCAACTTGTAATGCAACCACCTTCCAAAGTCTTATACTAGTCTAGTGTTTTTCCTTTTAGAGACATAGAAAGCAATATAATGGCTATGTTGGCTTAGGTGACATTATAGAAGTTACATAAATTCAAAATGTCCCAAATATGCTCAGATCGAGTAATAGGACCCTCTCCATTGAAACCAAGGAGACTATTGGTATCATTGGGAGGAATAGGGTCATATGCAGGAAGGCCAATTAGATTTTGTGTGTTAAAGGCTAGGAAAGGTTGTTTTCTATCCATTTATCTTCTTTCCTCTTGATTTCCTATTTCTCCAACTTCCTCGACTTCTTATTCTTCTCCAAAACCTCCTTGCCAAGGATTTCTAAGCACTAGGAATGGTTCAAGGCATTATTCTTCAAGAAGAACTTCAACTAGAGGGGCTTGATCGGAAGTCCTAGATGACCTAGTGAGGACCATGAAGTATAATGTGGGAAAATTTATCTACAAATAGATATTCTCACCTTTTGGAGTTCTCAAATGCTATATTAAGAGTACAAACTCAGGTTTGTCAAGACTAGCATTCACCTTGAAATGTAAATAAATAGGAATTCAGGTCCCATCAGGCATGCTAGAACTATTGTCTCAAAATATTTCACCTTAGAAGAAGGTGTTCAATCCTTTTCTATATTTCAAAAATGTTGGGACATTTCCAGGCATTTGGGCATGCCTATAGGGGAAATAAACCTCTAGATTTAAAGGGCTAGTTCCTAGTATGTATTTTGCAAGACAATCTCATGTCTAAACTAACTTTCTTGAAGGGAAACAAGTTAGAAATTAAAGAAAAGGAAAACCTACTCTAATAATGGTGATACACCAATATTATCTTCCACATGAATATCATATTCTAGTGCACAATATAGAAAAACACATAGACCATTCCCAAACTCTAAGGATTCTAACATAAGTATTTCAACACAAAGGTGAGATGTATAAAATGACATAAGGAAAATGAACTAAAATGCAAACTTTACACATTTCAAAATAGTAATACACATGCAAAAATTCAATACACTTAGATAGACCCTGTGTGACCGATTAGATCCAAAATTCTTGCTCATGCCTGAAGGAAAAAGGACATAAGGATGAAAACCATCACTTGCTATCACTATACATCTCTTACACACTTAGATAATTGCACATAACTTGAAATAAAATATACTAGTACTTAATGCTTAAATGCAAAATGAGATATCATTCTAGTAGGGCTTCACCATACACTATGTGGATGATTTTAACTTAACCCAAGGGCTGTCTATATAGCATAAGAGATGTGAGAGAGGGAGAGACCTTTGAGCACCAAAAAGAGGAATCAATCTATTAGGAGTCATTATCTTCAGCTATAACCATCTTTGCCAATGATGCTCATTCCACCCATTTGATTGATCCATGTCATCTCAAGCAGTCACACATTTGGCCTACTCTCTCAAAGATGCTCTTCCAATGTTTATGCTTAACAGAATTAGGATATTCTTAGGCTGAGTCACAGCATCAAAGTGGTAATCCACCTATTTTATATTTTTCCTTTTCATTCTATTTGGCTTTATCCTTCTTTTATTGGTCCTCAAGGAATGACTCAGATCTTGATTGATCAATGGTGATATGGGCTCTCTCATTGTTTTGATGGATGAAGGATATGAGCCCTTGGATCTACTTATGAGTCCTTCTATTTGAACACCAATAACTATTTGTTGAGGTAGAATTTTGATGTTTGTATAACCATCTTTCTACAGACTCCCTTCTATTCTCTTTTGACCCATCTTTCTATGGACTCTCTACAAGTGTCCATACCCTTTGAACTGCTCAAATATGCCCTTCAGCGATCCTTCTATGGACTCTGCATGAATTTTATACCCTTCAGACTTTTCCCAAGTGTCTCTTCAGACCTTTAGAAGTGGACCAATTTCACTTTTTTGAAGGACACTTTTGAAGACAAAAGACCCTTCAAACTTTTGTGTAGGGCACTTTGCAAGTGAAAGGATCCTCTTGAAACTTGAAGTGCCCTTCAGAAGAATGGAATTTCCCTCTCAGACTTTTTGCAAGTGACCACTTCCTTGAAAGAGAGACTCTTCATAACCTTTGAACTATACCCTTCTTTGGAAGATGCCCTTCAAAAGGATGAAAGTGGACCTTTCTTTGATGAAAAGGCCCTTCAGACTTTTTGAAAGTGTCCCTTCAGACTTTTTTCGAAGGACACTTTGAAGAAAAGGACCCTTCAACAATTTGTAATATACCCTTCATAAATATTATTTCAAACAAAAAGTCTGAAATAATTCCTTCAGAAAAGTTTTAAAGATCAATTCTTTTAGACTTTTTGTCCGAAACAAAAATATTGAAAGAATTCCTTTAGAGAGTTTCAAAGGAGAATTCTTTTGTAAAAGTTGCAAAGGAGAATTATTTTGAACTTTTTGTCCAAAACAAAAAATTTGAAAGAAAGAATAAACCCTTCAAAAACTCAAAATTTCCCTTTAGAAAGGTGAAATTACCCTTTGAAAAAGAGAAAAGTGTCCCTTCAAAAAATTCAAAGTGGAATAATCCTTTGAAATAATAAACCCTTCAAAAAGATTATTTCAGACAAAAAGTCTAAAACAATTCCTTCAAAAATCCTGTAATAGACAATTTACAAGAGAATAATCCTTCAAGAAGCTTGAAAGTGACCCTTAGGAAAAATGAAACTACCCTTCAGAAAGATAGAACTACCCTTTGAAAAGATTGAAGTGTACCAATTCCTTAAGAAAGAGACCCTTCAGCAAAGTAAAAAGGACCAAGTTCTTTGAGAAAAGCAAATGGCCAATTCCTTTGAGACTTGGGCAAAAAACCTGAAGTAAAACCCTGTTAAAAGAAAAAAATGTTAGCAAGGAGACTAAACAAAAGCATTCTCTAAAGGAAACTTCACTTGACATTTTTCTATGGGGATAAACCATTATAAATGTTATATTTGGCCATAATGAAAAGGCAAAACCTGGGAATGAATTTTTGCTAATGATTCCTAGATCTTATATGTATGTATTTATTCTATAGGAATGATATGAGGTAGGGGTTATATGAAAACATGAGCTATTGCATCTAAATATATACGCAAGATAGTAAGCTCAATGAATTTATAATATATGAATGGTTGGTTATCAGTTGGACAAGTGTATAAATATCCATCATGTAAAAACTTGACACATATGTGTAAGGTAAAGGGTATGGCCTCCATGGCATGTATCCAAGGTATCCTGAGTAATAAATTGTAATTTAAATGATTAATCATCACCTCAAACTATGTGGATAGGGTTTTAAGACTAACCTTAATATCTAATGTAATAAAACCCAATGTCTATCAGGGAATATCATCAAAACCTCAAATGTTTTTATATGTATTCTAAATGGAGGATATATCAACCCCCATAGTTTATAAAAATATGAGGTTGTATATGTTAAGACCTAAACCACTATTAATTACAACTCATTTAAAAGCAGTGGTTTTAATTTTTTCCTAAATAAAAAGTGGTAGATTTTGACCAATAACTGTCTGTGAGGGCAAATCCTCATTGTCAAAATATATAACATCCTTGATGTCCTTTATAGTGTTCATGACATATGAAAAATAATTCATATCTATATCATGAGGCAAAGATGTGTAATTGAGTGTTTGAAAAATAATGTCTCTAAAAATGGTTGCCTTTTGAAGTAATTCCAATATAGAAATCTTAGCTAATGTATTTCTCAACTAATCCACAATATCATAAGCTTTGTGTAAATTTGTAAGTCTCATTGTATTATTTTGGGGATGAGGGGAGATCGTGGGATTATGTTATTCCTATATAAGCTAAGGAGGCATCTAATTCCATCTAATAATAACTCAAACTACATTATCTACTATTTACTAAAGTTGAGTAGTGGAGGTGGGATGTGAGTGAAGGTGGTCAATTAGTCTAGGTGGAGGAATAAAAAGATTCCTTTGAGATCATTGTCATCAAGTAGTAACTACAGGTAACTCAAAATTTACCATGAAACAATGCTTTCCATAGAAAGGGAGCTCAAGGTGGGGTGGACAAATGTGTGAAGTAAACTGAGATCTAATGTGACCCATGAGAGGAGTAACATACATGTGAATCATTCTATAAATGGTAAGTAGTAAGCATGCAAGAGAAACCACCAAACATTTTACCAAAAAGTAGAAAATGGCTTTTATCATGATAATCATGATGAAAGGCTAAAAATTAAAAACTAAGCAAATTATAATAATAAGAAGGGAAACACTAATGGTATAATAGGGATTTAAACAATATGTTTGAAGTAAGTTAGGTTCACCAAATAATTTAACATTTCTAAGGAATTTATGGAATGTAAAACCCTAGGTTGTTAAAGTGTTGAAATAATAAATCAAGGAATAAATATAGAAATATCAACATCCACTAATTTGTACCATAATTTATTTATCTGATTATTATATAAATAGCAATGAACTAGAAAAGGTCAACTTAGTTGGAAAATTGACTGAGATAGACAAGTGGCAGGCTCAAAACTAGTGTAGGAATAGTGCAAGTTGACACCAATAGGAAACATACATCATAAACCCTCCTAGATAGTAATGTAGTCCTCTGGTCAATAGCACACTACACAAGTGTCCCCTGTCTTTCACTAATGTCCTTGTGCAGTAGAGACAGTGAGTTTCTTGGTGGACCTTTTATGACTAAATGTTGTATCATTGTGTGTTCCCTATTTTGAATGATTTCAATGTGAAACCTTAAGCCTCTATGTTTATTAGGGTATTTGATGAGCACAAGTAGAAAAAGAGTGGTGTTATTAGGGTAGGTTGGATGTGACCTCAACACCCCATGTGTTGAGCATTTCCTACATACCAATACCTCGAAAGGGGATAAAACACAATGTAGTTATCCTAATCTCTAAGTGTTGGTACAAGTGTAAGTGAATGCTAGTATGAATGATGATTTGAACTCTTTGATTGTGACTTGAGATTGGAAATTTGAGTAATATGAGATCTAGGCTGATGTAGATGGATGTATGTAGAAGTAGGGTAGAATAGGGATCAATGACCTTGATTTTCACAACTATTTCTCAATTTTTTTGTGAGTATTTGCATCTGATCCCATCTAGGGGATAAATAAATGAAAGTAGCCTATATATAGCATTCTGGTACTTTTTGATACATAGAATGGGTTTAGGTTGACCCTAAGGTGCTTTGATAAATGGAAAGATAACCATTGGGGGTGAAAAAAACTAAGGGACAATAGCACTACCCCTTTGCCAATAATGTAGTGCACTATAATCTAAAGGGATGTGTGAATGTCCAGGTGGTGGGAACAAGTGAAAAAGGGACCTAGGTGCCAAAGTGAAGGCTTAGTGTTACTTTTGGTATATCTGGGAATGGGTTGGACCCACACAAAAGTTAGAAAATGGTCAAAAGAGGCCCTAAGATAGGTATATGGCTAAACTAAGGATAAGGTGGTCTCAAGTGACACTCATTGCACTAGAATGATATTTTATATGACTTTAATAGACAACCTACATTGTGCACCCTATTCCTCAAACTAACAACTTAGATTGGGAAAAGATCATCTTCCCTTATATTCTAGACCCACTCCAAGTGAGTCCATTAATGCTTTCTTCAGAGGTTGTTATGTCCAGGGGAACCAATCAAGCCACTAGATTAGCTGACATAGAGGTATTGATAATTCTATGATGGGAAAATGACTTAAGAGTTGAGGTTGTTCAAAGTCCAAATCTAGTGATTTTAAAACTTCCCATAGTTCCATTATTGACAAATCTACAGGAATGGTTCAAAGGGTTGGGAAGAGAAAGATAAAAGATGAATCTGACAGAGGCCTAATTATTGAAGAGAGACATGATGTTTTTTCCTTGTCTAAAATAAAGAATTGGATAATTGGGGAATCTCCATACAATAAATATTTTATGGATTACTTATAGACACATACAAAAGCCTTAATGGACCTCCAAAGAGGCACTAATCAGGATAGGTGAGAACTTCAACAAGAATTAAATCAAGTGTCAGAGTAACAATAGATTGTACATGTCTTAGGGCAATAGAAGATGATGTGTAAAATGCAACCCTTAGGTTCTATCATATTCTTGGCATTATTAATGTAATTAAAAATGAAATGTCTCCCCATTTAACTGAGACTATTAAATTATTTAATTATTTGAAGGAGCATGAAAATAAATTAAACTTTTTCATGACTTACACCACAAATAAGGCCTTTGTCCTTTTAGATCTGATGAATCTTCTTGAGGCAGCCAATGCCCTCAACTTGGTAGTTATTAGAACACAAGAGGCTCATGAAATGGTGACTAGTGCATGAGCCTTAATTCTAAAATTAGTTGAGCACGAGAGATAATCTATACAAATTTTATAGGAATTGAAATTGTCTCAAGCAAGGGACACTTGGGGAAAATTTATTAATAAAGCCAATTCTGAGAAATTACTCCAAGGAGCTGCTATAAATTTCAAGCAAGGTATACAAGGATGCACAAGGGAGGAGATTGAGTAGGAGATTGGTTTTTCAAGGAAGAAGGTGATGGAGGTTTAAATCATCAGAGTAGATTTTAGAACTTCTAAGGGAGAGCATGGATGACTACTAGTCAAAGTCTCTAGGGTGTGTAAACCATCTCTTCTCAACCTAGACATAATCAAAGCTCAATATGATCAAGTGTAAAAGTGTTATCTAGACTCAAAGATAAAGAAACAAGATATAACAACTACTTCTAGTTCAACTCTACCTACCACCCCTGCTCCATCATTTAATTAAAGTGTTACTCCCTCAGTAATGCAAGATCTAACATTGAGTAAACCTTAGCTTCCTAAGTTAATATTATATGTATTTCTTGCATAAGAATTAATGCATGTAACTAAGCTTGGTTCTATTTATATTATACTCATGATACATGTAAGTATTAACTATGGAATCTTGTAGCATGCATTTTTGCATGATTTTTTATGTGTCTTTTAGAGATACGGTTTTGGTTGCTTTGAATTATACATGCAGAGTCTACATTAAATTAGAACTATTGTTATAATCATTAACATGTAATTCCCACATTTTGAATGAATTTATAGGATGAGGTGACCCTTCCCTAAATCTATATATACTTGTAACTCTATCATTTCAAATGGAGTTTTAATTTTAATCAATACAATAAGAAATATTTTGGATTGTCATGCAACTATGTTAATGGTTTCTTTCTCCAAATTTATGTGATTCACTGTGATTGCTTCCCTATTGGTGATTCAATAATTTGAAGTGTGCAAATGTTACTTAGATTTATTTATTGTTATCATTGATATAGGCTAATATGGGATGTGTAACATCTATTTGAGGATTGGCCAATATCAATAATTATAAGCAATAAGGTTGATTTATTCATTTATTTAAGTGTGTAGAAGTGTCTTTCATGATATAGCCTTATAAAGTGAGAAAAAACTACTTTAAATACCTCCTTGATCTGAGTCATAATTTTTTGTTATAAGGGTGATCAATAGTTGCTCTAAACAAGAGCAACATTTGGCTAAGATTTTGGAATTTACTATATATTTTATCCTTTAGACTCCCTCATTGTGTTTGTGTGCATGTAAGCAATAGCTGCTAATTTCAAGCATTAGTTTAGAAGACACTTATCAATATATAAGACCAACTTAGAATTAATCCTTCTTGACTACATAACATTCTTTTTTTCTCTACCTTCCCTCTTTTTGAGTTTCTTTTAAGATCCACCCACCTTACTTTAGACTATCACCCATCCAACTCAAATAGGACTTTGATTTCTTCTAGATTTCACTCATCCATACACACCTAGTTTATAAAATACATGCTCAATTGACTATTCCACCACCTAATTATTTCAACCCATGCCTTGGAGTGTATTTTACCTCCATAGAGATCTCAAAACATTAGAGATTACCTCATTCATGATTTGATGTGCATAAAAACCACATAAATGCATATCAGTCATAAGAATAGCACATATATAAGTCTAATGTACTAAAGGAGTAGCCCAAGAGCTTAATTTTTCAAGTTACAATATAGCTCATTATTGTACCTATTTTACAAATATAGTTATGATTCACACACAAGCCAACATGTAAGGGAGAACTACATCAGTCTGAGGTCTTCTTCATAGTATTGGCTATGTAGGTAACCTCCTTTGATAGAGGGGTCATTAGGGTCATTTCGACACTATATGCCCACTAACCCATTTTTTCCAAAGGTCACATTGAAGAAGGAAATATGGGGTTTTGCCATTTCATAAGTCATGATAGTCCAAAACCCAGATCTGAATGCACCAAATTAAAGAAGTAAAACCAAAAAAAATTTAGGTGGTCATATCATATTTTAGTAGATATTTCATACATGACACCAGCATCAAACCCATATGGTATCATTGAAGTAACCATCCTAGACTAGTGTTACTATACAAAGATCCAAAAGCAACAGAACTAGAATATGATGATTTTTCCAAAATCTCCTTCCCACCTGCTTTCAACCTGTTCTAGATCTAGAGTTACATTAACATCTAAATAAGTTAAGTATTTCACTTATTTGTCATTTCTATATCTATCATAGTTGTAATTTATATATTTATACTATCTCAATATAATAAATTCAATATATACTTATATATGGCTTCAACATTTAATTAACATGTTATAGATTTGATTATCACCCTTGTGCCATTTCATTTTTATATACCCCTTTAATACAATCTAGATAACACCAACCTATATTCTATTTTAGGGTTAAACACATATCTAGCATAGTTGTACTTACTATTTTAGCCTATCTCAGTTTAATAAATTTAGAATATGTTATAATTGAGCTTAGCATTTAATTGGCCTATTATAGTGATAGTTTATCACCCTTTTACCCTAGGCTATCTCTATCTCCTTTAACCCTAGATTCCCTAATATATATTTTTAGGGTTAGATAGACTGATATATAAATAGGTAAGAATAGGGCAGTATAACTTAGTTTTGTAATTAATTGAATGAGCTTGAATAGTTGTTTGGTTGGTAGTTGTTAGATGTGCATTTGATAATTATGAATGGTCTTTGTTTTGTATTTATATTGCACCTTTTGAAATCATTTCACCAAAGGGTTATATAATACAAATAATTTGGGCCATAAATTTTGAAATATTTGTAATTTGGATGATTTTGAGATATAGATACTTGATAAGGAAATTGGACACTAGCATCAATGTTAATGTCCCTGTTTAAATACAAGTGTCCAATAGGATAGAAAAATGTTGAAGGTTTATAACTAATAGTGAAGGATATAGATCATATTTTAATATTTATGTAGTGTAAAGGTGATCTAAGTTATCATAATGATAGGGTCATACTATAAGATAAATATTTATGCAAAGTGAGATGGTGAATGTGAGCCTTTCAACAGCCAAAAGGTCTACTACTAACGGATACAACCCTAATTGGTATTTATAAAGTGTATAAGACTAAAATTATATATAAAAACATACTTTAATATCTATGTTCATTTCCCCTGAATCCCCCCACCCTTGCTTTAATATAGTAATGCATAAGAATGAAATTACTAGGTTAAATGAAATAAATGCATACCTAGGTGTGTACAACACACCTTGCCTTTGCTTAAGCCCTGGTGAAATTTGTTATTAGTGTATGGCCTATAACCAAGAACATTTTATAGTGTAAATTAATACATGTAATTTGAAATCAAATCATTGAGATGATTAAAAAGTAAAGGGAGCAAGGAAGGAGTACACCTATATGTTGATGCAGCCATGTTGGCCCTTGCTATTTTGTTTTGGTAAATATGCTTCCTTATGAATAATTGGATTTGAATGAGTTTTAGATTTAAACCATTGATATTTTAAGAGTAAAATTTTGAGGGTAATTATTCCCCCAATTTGGTGTAATGTTCATTTGTGCCATGGTGATTAAGATCACTGAATCTCAACTGTACAACTCAAATGAAAGAACAATTAAGCTAAGTTGAGTGGTATAACCAACTCAACCTAAAAGATAGTATTAGTGTTAATTCCATTTAGGTCATTGAATCTTGATTTCACTACTTAAATGATCCAACTAATATAGATATAAAATTCTCAAATTGGTGTTTCTTGGTAAAAATGGTTCTTATTGGTAAAAACAATGTTTTTTAACAAAGTGTTTTGAATCTATATTTGTATTTTTTGGTTAATTTACATGGAATATGCACCTATAATGTGTCTCAATATGAATTATCTAGCCAAATTTCACCTAGGTTCTATAAGTGTTTATAATATTTGTCATAATTTTGAAAAATTATGTCCCAAATTTGTAAAATTGGTGCCAAATGTATAGGATTTTGACCCAAATGTATATCTAAATCATGTAAACTATATCAAATTCTACTTTAAAAAGAGGAGTAGTGTTAATTCCATAGAGGGCATTTAATCTCAATCTCACTATTCAAAGGAGCTAACTGATATAAACAAAAAATGCTCAAATCGGTGTTTCTTGGTAAAAATGACTCTTTTTGGTAAAAACAATACTTCTTAGCAAAGTGTTTTGTAAATGTATTTATAATTTTTGGTGAAATTGCATGACATATGTACCTCTAATGTGACTCAAGCTAAATTATATGTCAAAATGTCACCTATGCTCTAGAAGTGTGGATAATATTTGTCACAATTTTGAAAAACTATGTCCCAAATTTGTAAAAGAGGAGTAGTGATAAGGCCATCAAGGGAATTGAATCTTGATTTCACTACTCAAAGGAGCCAACTGATATAGACATAAAATACACCAATCGAAGTTTCTTGATATGATCATTGTGATCAGATATGGAGATAGGAAAAGTGATGACTTGTGCATATTTTCCTAATCCTCGGCCATGATAACCAAAGTGTTGTATAGATTAGTATCCAAAACCATATTATTTAAAAAACTAAGTATCATTATTGAGAGGTAGATTTGGATCCTTTTCTTATTCTATTTTTTTCATTTGTAACTATTTTTGCTTTGAATTATCCTTTGGTACCTATATTTGTTGTTTTTACATTTGTGCTTTAGAATAGGTACTCATAATGTGAGTGGGTTTCTTGGCTGATGTATCAATGATAGGATCACCACTATCAATTATACTTTGTATTTTTTTCTTCAAAACTAAACATCAATATGTATCATTCCCATGCATTATATGATATGTACAATAGTATTTTGATCTCTTTAGAGGATGTAGAGGAGGTAGCTTGATCACTTTGTTTCAAAGCATTTATCTTAGAATTTCACTTGACTCTTATTAGCCTTGGTATAATATTTAAATCACTTGTTTTAGTTATATTCTATTTTAGCTTTTCATTCAGATATCAAACCTTTTTAGGCACAACATTGTTAGATGAAGATGAAAACACATGATTAACACTATCATATTTTAGATTCTATAGGTAGTAATCTAATTTTTCAATGAGGTGCTATTTGAATTGAAATTCATTTACAAGTCTTATAGTAACTTGTTCATAGTGATGATTTTATCTTTTAGGGCTTCAAAAGCACAAACCCTAGGTGCTTTAGGTTGAATATGCATACACACACCATCTAAAGTAGATGTGAGAGGTGGAGGGGTTTAAGGAAGGATATGTTGGTTACCTTTATATAAAATAATTGGATGGGATAACTTACCCCTTGAAGCAAGGATAACATAGACCTAATTAGAGGGATGGTAGCTATCACCATCCTTAAGGTGAGGAATACGTTTCTTTTTATCTATTTTAAACGTTCCAAAGATTAAGATGAGAACAAGAAAAAGAAGAGGTACAAATGATAGCAAATACTCCAACATGATAATGAAATAAAAATTAAATAATTATTATAATCAGAAAAACATTAAGTCAAGCTAGGGTTTGTATAAGAAGACATAAATGTCAGATTCACCAAATGTTTAACCCTTTTTTAGATTTAGGGCATTAAGGTTAAAGGGGTATAATAGTATAATCAAATGGATGAATAAAAATATTTTAAAACAAACCAATTAAATTAATCTAGATAACATAATATACTAAATTAGGTTAAATATGAAAAGTACAATGCCAATTGATATTATGATAATTACAACATATAAAAGAGATAATAACTAGTTGGTTTTTATATGTGCACATAGATTTGAGATGCACATTTGGAAAAACAACTAGACTAATGCTCTAGATCCCATTGTCAGATTCTATAAATGTTATTTCTTGAGACCTCGACACTTTTGTCAAACATCAGACACCACCATCAATGTTAGTGTACTCACCTAGACATTTTTATCATGCCCAAAACATGAACTCTATTCTATATCTGATAGTTTCACTTTTTTAGTTTTTTGTCACCTTTTGTATGTTATGTCTAGGTCCCATGCATGGGTTTTTTATGATTGTATATAGCTCAAACCCTAAATATTCACCTTAGGTCATGTCACCTTGCCAAAAATGGGTTAGAGGGCCCAAAAAGTTACATTGACCTTAATGGCCCCTTTATTAATGAACATTTCCTGCATAGCTAATACTCCAAGGAGGGCATCACATATATGTAGTTCTCCCCTAGGTGTGGGCTTGTGTGTGCATAAGGCTTTAATATGTTATATACAAAGGCATGAAATGATTTATCTTGTAGCTTAACAAATACTACTCATGGGTTGTCCTTTGAATGCTTTTGAACTATAATATGATTTCTCCTATGAATATTATACAAATAGAGAAGAATAGGGTAGTAAAACTCAACTATGCAATTGATTTCACAAGCTTAAATAGGTGTTTTCTTGGTATTTGTTATATGTGTGATTGATAATAATGAATGGTCTTTGTTTTATATTTATACTGCACCTTTTTAAATTATCTAATGAAATGGTTAGACAAGACAAATAGGTTGACCCATATGTTTTGAAATATTTACAATTTTGATGATTTTTAAGGTACAAACACTTGATAAAGAAATTGGACACCAGCATTGATGATAGTGTCCCTATGTAAACACAAGTGTCTGGCATAATATAAAACTATTTAAGGTGTGTAATTCATAGAGAATGATGTATATCATATTTTAAGCTTTATGTAGTTTACATGTGATCTGGGTCATCATAATGATAGGTTGGACTATAAGATAAGTAGTTAGGCATAGTGAGATGGTGAATGCAAGCCTTTTGGTAGCTAGAAGGTTTAAGAATGAAGGGTAGAGCATTAATTATTATTTTTCAAGTGTACAAGACCGAGATGCTATATATAATCAAATTTTAGTATCTACATCTATTTCACCACCTCACTATATCCTAAGTACTTGTATGGACCTATCCATTTCTAAGTTAGTATCTTATGCCTAAATAAATGTTATCAATTTCTAAAAACCTCTCTAAGCATTTGTATAGGCATCCCAGATCCTTAATTTCAAATGTTACCCTTCAAGATAAAATCAACTAGTATGGGACAATAGTGGTAATCGATTTTGACCCTATGGGTCAGTCTTGTCCTTCACCCTAATAACAACTAGTTTTCAAAGATAAACCTTCCCTTACATGTTGGTTCATATTTTTAGGACATGTAGCATGATTTTTTCCCATTTTGGATTGTCATAAAGACATATTTTATTCATTTATTATATCACTTTACAATTTCACTATAGAGGCACACCTATACTATTATAAATTGAGCAAATTTTTCCTATTATTTCCAAATTTGATTCCATTTATTTAAATCAACCTTTATCCAAGTTAAGTTCCTAATCTATTCAAGTCAAACAAATCAGTATTAAGTATTCAAGTGATCTCTAAAGGAATACATGTAGCAAAAGGATCATGATTGCACAAATCACTCTAAGTAGGAGAATTACATGGGCTTGATTTACCTATTTAAAGTATTGGATATATAGGCAACAATAAATCATCATGGGGATGATGGAGTCAACTCAGCCAATTACATTCCCCCCTTTTCTCTTTGTAGGTTTTCAACTATTGCAAGACCTATTAGGGTTTCCACTTTGAAGAAGTCATTAGGTAATTCATGCACAACCAAAGGCCAAATTTTTTCACACATGCGTATTTTAAATAAGTACAAGTTATTATGCCCTAAATTTATTAATTTTTAGTAGAGGATAAAATTTACCAATAAAGGAAATTAGTGGTAGTTGATCATGTCCCCTTTTAGTTGATCTTAACTCTGATCAATTATAATTATAGTTTCTATTACATGCACATAATCAAATATGTTTAATCAATTTTAGCCATATTTTTATTGCACATAGGTAACCTAAAAGCATGAAAAAACTAAGTCTTCTTTTTCTATCCATAGTTAGTTTCTTTCAGTCATTTGTGTTTTTTTCATTTCAATAATTTACTTTCATTATATTAGATGTAAGTTATTTTATAGAATTTGTATCTTTCTATTCATTTTATCTTAATTAGAGTTAATATACCAATTAATTCCAAATTTATATTAAACACTAATCAATTTTTGAATAACAATGACAGTTCCAATGCTTCAATGTCACTATTTTAGTAATATCGTACAACCTATGTAGAGATTGATATAGCTAGGAATAAGAATTTATAGTGGGCAAAGAAGATTGGAGGATATTAAAAAATGATTGAAAATAGCCTATGCTCTGATACCAATGTTAGGTTAGGAATGGACTATGAAAATTAGAAAATGAAATTAATGAAAACAAAATTATATCCATTCATTAAATGAGATGGAAGAATACATATAAATAAAAAACTATTTGACTGTTGAATTTATCTTCAAGATGAATGTTTAGATTCTACAAGAAGATAAAATATATTAATCCTAGGATTATATACATGTTATTACATTGCACACACAATGAGTGTTTGATATCTCACATGAAGATAATGTATAAGCACGCATAACACTTTGTGTAAAAATAGTCGGGGACTATTTACAGGGATGAATCTAGTAGAACCCAGACACTTATGTCATGACACAAGCATACAAATCTTGATGCACTTGTCCAAGTATATTTAGATACTTAGTTACCTAATATGAGTGACTCCTAATCCATTTCCAAACCTTGTTATCACCTACATAAAATTTTAGTCTTGCACAGACCCAAAAAAAGCTAAGTATCTTAATCCTCTTAGTGTTTTTCATAAATAGTAAATTTTAATAATTTAACCATACTTTATTATAGCATTAAAATTTGTGTGTTATTGTTATATATTATAAAATATAAATAGTTACAATTATTTATGGTTTTTTAGATAACTAATCCAAAATAAGATAAAATAATATCATCTAAAAATGTTTTTTTAGATAACTTGTCATTTAAAAATGTTTTTTTATTAATTATTATTTTAAAAATAGGGCTAAATTTAGGGATCATACATCACACAATCTTAATATGTTTATTGATAGGAGAAAAATAACCCTCAAGTCAGCTTATATATATATATAAGGAAACATTAAAAGAAATAAATAAATAAATTTATATAGATCTGATATTAATATCAAATTTTGGGTTTTTTTAGATCTATGGAATATGGTGAATAGGAAAAAAAAATATACAGTGATCAAAAATAATAAGGATAATAAAATTAAATATATATATACACTTTCTAATCTGACTGTTGAGTATGTACTCATTAATATTCAATTTCATCTTTATCTCCAAACTTGAAACATGAAGAGTTTCAAAAAAAATAGATAAAAGAGAGGAAGAAATGAATCCCTAAATTCTTTTAATCCTTACTAAAGAGAAAATTAGGGGTTTTTTTGTAAACCTAAATCTCATGGTGGGGATGAATTTAATCTTAAGGTGGAGGATTTTTTTTTTGATGAAATATATCCATATATTAACTAAATATAAATATATAAATAATTCACAAAAAAATATAGGTGGTATGAGAGCATGCCACACAGTCACACTAGGCAAAGCCTAGGAGCCAGAAATGAAAGCATCACTAACAACTAGGCAAAGCCTAGGAACAAGTCACATAATAAAAGAGAAATTTAAGCAGTAAGAGCAAGGCTATAAGGTGGAGGATCCATATCATCTAGACCCCATTTTGAGCTTGGCAAGTCATTGCCTATTGGAATAGGCTCTCAACTAGTAGCTTAAGTTGTGTCCCTATCATTATCTTATTCATATGTCTAAGTGGGTGAAATGGACACAGAGAGACTAGGGAACTTGTCTAACATGTTTGATCAGCCTCCAGGTGGTACCCACCAAGCATCTAAGTGTAGAGGAAAAGGAATATCATCCCAACCATCCTATCCAATTAGTGAAGGAGGTGGTGGTTGTTACCCTCACTGCTACTTAGGAGGGGTCATGCACTGGTACAGGATGTCACTATGAGAGTGATGCCAAGAATAGTTATGATGATTCCCACCATGAGGTAGTAGAGCCACTTTATCCTCTATTCTAGGATCCCTAGGCAGAGATTGTGGAACTTGAGCCATTATACAAGGAGCATCTACCTAGTGAGAGAGGAGATCCCAAAGATACCCAAGCTGTATAGCCATTTTATTGGCTTGGACTTGAATCTCAAAAAAAAACATTGGAGATTATAGAGGACTTATTTATATCAGAAACATTACAATCATTGGATACATTATTAAACATAAAATTACTTTTTCTTTCCAAAGTCAGAAGAGAATCTTCACTCTAAAATTATGCCAGACTTATGAGTATTTAAAGGGCATCATGGGTTTATCTCCAAGGAGGATGTGCCAAAAATGAAAAAATTTAGGATAAAAAGGTATAAATAGATCATGGATCTAATTCTAGACCCTTTGTGATTTGGAATGGTACCAAAAAATATACGAAAGCATCTCAAGGTGGCCATAGAAAGGGCATGTAGGTAGGTGGACTCCTAGCTAGATGAGTCTTCTACCAATGGGTAATCCTTGGTGTAGTATACACCAAGAAAAATGAGTAAGCTTGGGTTCCACATAAGCCCCCTAGATAGTTTTGAATCAAAATTTCCACGTATAAATAGATGAGTACAGCCCCCAATAGGCATTAAGCTTGTCCACCATGGATAAATGGGGGTTGAGCCATCCATAACCAAGCCAAAGAGTGTAATTTCAAAAGGGGGTCTCTACATACCACTTTCCACCATGGTTGAGGGGAGTGGACTGAGATTTTTTAGAGCATGGAGGATGGTATGGCATTGAGAATCTTCTAGTAGGATTCCTAGTCTGTATTGGCTTACCAAATTTTGACTTTTACCACCTCTTAAGATAGCCAAGAATGATATTACCTGCAAAAAATATCTTGGATAATATGAATTCCTCTATATAAAAGGTTGAGACATTGATCTAAGGGACTTCTACTAAGGGCACTTCATTGAGATTAAAAATCAGAGACCACCAAAGAGAATGGTTGTTAGCAGATAGCCCATTACGGAATCTAGAACCATTTTAAATAAGCTACGGCTTAATATTTTCCTAGGCCTTCCAAATTTTTTTGGCCATAAAGGACCCTATGATTTGAATGGAAGACTAAATGAAGAGAAAATTAGGGAAGTCAAGCCCTTTCTAGGCCTTCTTACCCTTAGGCAAGCTTGGGGAGATACATTATCAGAATAACACCTTCTAAGCTTCTTGGTCCTCAATGGCCAGCACAATCCAGTTGGCACATAAGGCAATTCCTTTTTAGGCTATGTCAATGAGACCCATCCCTCTAACATCATGCATGAGGTAGCAATATTCCCAAGCCACCCTGTGGATTCCTTTACCTTGAGGGGAAGTGGCCTAAAGGTAATCTCTGAGTAATTTCTCTAACTTCTTGTAAGAGTTTTTAGAAGGCACCCAACATGATGAGTAGCACACATGGGTAGTTGTAAGAATTTCTTAGCAGATTTGAAATTATGTTGCTAATGAAAGAGACTTGGTCACCTAGTATTATAGCTTCTTAGAAACCATATTAACAATATATTACCACAAAAAAGGTGGAAAAGCATCAAAATCAAAGAGGATGCCAAGAAATTTAAAGATCTCATCATGTTGGATCCACTTATAATCAAATTTAGCAGCCTAAGCCAGTGGAGGGAGGTAAGATTGTTTGTATTAATGATTTCTCTACCATTGGATGTTGGATCCAAAGGCCAATTAGAAGGTGTCAAAATACTATAAGGCATTATCCACATTGGATTCATCCTCAATGATAGTAAGGAAAAAGCTATCTGAAAAGTGGATATTAAATAGTTTCATATATTCTTATGGGTTCATAGCATCAGGAGGGAGATTAATTCCCTTAATAAGGCCCCTAGCTTGGGCATTGCTAATAAAATATACAAAACCCTCAGTTTCAATCACATATAAGGTGGGAGCCAGTGGGCACCCTTGATGAATGGAGTAAAACAAGCTGAACTACTTAGAGGTGCCTCCATTAATGGAGAGGATGGTTGAAGCATCTGTAAAAAGCATCTAGATGGTTTGGATAAAGATGGGTGTGAAGCCCAGAGCTCAAATCATGGCTATAATGAATGGCCATTTGATTTTCTCATAAGCTTTTTCAAATTCAATTTTAATGAACATAACTTGTTGCTTAGATTGTTTAGCCCAATCCATCCCTTCCTAGATGGAAATGATGTTATCCAAAATATAACAGCTTCTGATGAAACCTATTTGTTATGGATACATGATGAGAGGAAACATATTGTACAATCAAATTTCTAGAACCTTGGATATGAATTTATAAGAGACATTCAGGAGGGTGATGGGCTACCAATTGCATATCAACTCGTGATCTCGCTGCTTAGGTATGAATTTAATATTTCCTTTATTTATATTTTTACCTAATGAATGTGTGCAAAATGCTTCTTAATAAACCTTATGCAAGTCACTGCCCATAAGGTCCCAAATGGATTTATATAATTCTTAGGGGAATCCATCAATGCCAAGAGCTTTATCATTAGCTATGTGAGACACTGCCTCATGTAAATCATTAATAGTGAGGGGCCTATTACAATTCACCCGCTAGGCAGGAGTGAGTTTGTATGACACCACTACGAGGTATTGCTAAAGGGCATTTTCATACTCAAATAAAGACACTTAAGCTTTGAAAACTTATTGATAATGGTGGATAAAATCTTCCACAATTTATGGGGTCTCTATGAGTCTATTTTCAACCTCAGAGATGACTTGAATTTACTGCTTTGAGTTCTTGGCTCATAGCATTTGGAAGAACTCCTTTGAATCTTTTTCCCATATCTTAAGCCAATGAAGCCTGACTTTGACTTGGGCTCCCCAAGCATTTTAGTTGTCTATAATCTAAATTTGGTACCATAAAGATGCAACTTTTATCTTCAAAATCTCATTGAAGGGATCTTTTTCTAGGGCTAAAGCCATGCGACTCAGCTCTGAAGTAGTAGTAGAGTAATAATGTCTCCAAATTTTATCAAATTAGTGGCCATAGATTCATAAAAAGTGAGAGGTCCTTATGATGGCATCATCCCACCAAAGAATCCAACTAGATTCTTTAGAAGGACATGGATCCAAATTCTAAACTCTCCTAATGTGTGCCATCATGGGCCCATGTTTGAGCAAGGAGGTGTTAAGGAAGAATTGCATTTTGTGGACTTTGGATTTCATAAACTACCATGTCACTCTAAACTAAATAGGGGAATGGTCAGAAAGCCCAATATCTGATAGTGTTTGCACTAGAGGAAAAAAACATTATTAAAAGAGAAGTATAGTTGGGTGGACATCATTATCCTATCTAGATGCTTTATAATTAGATCAGGGCCTTCCCTAAAATTACTCTAGATGTACCAAAGACCCCATGTAGTGCACATGTAAAACCACACCTCCCTTTCACTAGCTACCCACCTCATAGGTAAGTGGCCCATTTTGTCCTTAGGATATGCCACCTTATTAAAGTCACCACATAATACCCAATGGGCATCAAGGAGATCATCTGCTATCCACCACCATAAATGGGAATACTCCAAGGCATCATTCAAGGCATAAATACTAATAAATCTAAAAGAGTGGCTTTCAATTCTAAAAATATCCCATACTAACCAGTTTTTGGGGTCCATGCCAGATTGCACCAAGTGTGGCTATCACCTTGGAGAAATGAATGTGATCACCCCTCCAGGTCTTATATCATGGTTGCTATGAAGAATTATATTATCATGATAGATCAAATTATTAATATCCATCAATAAAAAATCCACCACCTTGACTTCTTATAGATAGAGAATGTCCATCTTGGGAAACTTTCTTCTAAAATCATGCACAACAAACTTACATTTTGGGTTTGTGAGACCCTAAACATTCCATGAAAAACAATTCATAGATGATGAGTGTCAAGGGAAATGTCCTTCAAGTCTGGCCCTTACAGGGCATCATATTGATTCTATATAAATTGCCCACTATTGACACTTAAAAAATCATCCAATTACTTCCTCACAGTAGGGTCAACTTGGTACCTTCCTTCCTCCACCTCATCACTCCTTCAAGGAGGGCTATGAGAGCATTTGGGCATATCCCACCGAGCAGGAAGTGAAAGAGTGACTATATGTGAGTTTGAAAATATAGAAGAACTGAGCACAGAGGCCTCAAAACCCTGGGATAAGACATTAACAAACAAGGGAGTGTTAAACATTTTGGGTTTTTTACCAATTTTGGGGATTTAGCCTGAGGGGGCTCTTTCTCAGCAGGAGCTTGCTTCTACAGGCCATTTCTTGAAGATAACTTGCCTCCTTTGGGATCAAAATCTATGTTTATGAATTTAGAGTGGATATTTTTCTTCCCTACCATAGTCCATATGTCCTAAACTAGTTTCTTACTATCTTTAAGAGAGGGTTTGGGGGGGAGGATGAGCGGTTGGAGACATTGTTGTGAGCCAACTGAAGGAGACAATCTCGTATCTTATGGTATGTGGCTTGGTAGGGAAAGAAAGTGTTAGGCAAGTTGATATATAGGACTCATTGAGAGAGCATCACATCCCCAACTTGAATTTCCACAAACTCCTTGAGGTCCTAGGAGAGGTCTACCTCTACACAAACCCTTTTTTGTGGTCTAGCAGAGTAAAACCACTTTTGTTCATGACAAACCACATGACCTATGGAGGATTATATCTAGTGAATAAAGTACTATCATTAGAGTGGGAGGCCTATGAATTCTACCCAAACTAGGACTTTAACAGTAGTGTCCTTTGATACCATAAAGTCTCATGTCCAGGGGGAGAGAACCATAAGCGATTTCTTGACATACCAAGTGGTAGACCTATGGAGGATTCCTCCTACATGGGAAGGGTTAGAAAATTGAAAGAGAAAAAAAACCTTGGTCATGTTTTGGAAGCTCTCTAGCTCAATGATGTGAGCTAATCAGTGAGTTTTAACCCAAGACCATAGCATACTTTTAGTGGGTTATAAATCAAGGGTGGAGAGTCCCTCGATCCAAGGGTTGGGATTTAATGTTTCATTGAGTCCATAAATATATTTTTAATTTATTTTAAATTATTAGAGGAAATTAGATTTAGAATATTTTATTTATAAGGGTTTAATTAAGTTGAATTGATTATTTAATTTTTCTATGGGTTATTATACTTAAAAGTTGAATTAGCAAGTTTAATTATTTTTACCATAGATTATTATTAGTTTATAAGGGTGAATTGAATTATTAGTTAAATTTTATTTAATTGAATGAAATTAGATTGGAATTATTTTTGTGGGTGTTTAAATAATTTGAATTTTTTATTTACATTATTTTTATGGGTAAATTTACTTAAAATCTTACTAGCAATTTAATATTTCTTTTTATCATAGATTATTATTGTTTTGAATAAATTTAATTTAATTATTGTTTAAATTTAATTCACTAGTTGACTAGGGGTAATTTAAATTAATTTATTACTGAGATTTATATCATATAACATAAATCTCTTTTTTTTAAATGTGGTTTTGTGGTGGAGTGGTTTGGGCACCACTTTGGTATCAGAGCTCACTCCACATACAACTATAATTTATTTTTCCATTTCTTATGCTATTTTCCCATACAATTAAAAGTGTTATGAAGTTGCATCAAATTATTAGTACACATTCTAATAATAACATCATATGATTTTTAGTACCCCTAAACCAATCAACCAGTGATAATCAACAACTACGCACATTCGCATTTATAATTCATTTCCTATCGTATCTCATATAAGTGGCATGGAATGAATCATAACATAATGACATAACTTGATCATGTCCAAATCAACATGTCCATCATGGATTTATTATTGGATATATTTTGTGATGGACATGTTGATCTGGATATGATCACATTATGTCATTATGTTATGATTCATTCCATGCCACTTATATGAATAACATCATACAATCGTTTGTACCCCTAAACCAATCAACCAGTGATAATCAACAACTATGCACATTCACATTTTCAATTCATTTCCTATCGTATATCATATAAGTGGCATGGAATGAATCATAACATAATGACATAAAGTGATCTTATCCAGATCAACATGTCCATCATAAAATATATCAAATTATCAATCCATGATGGACATGTTGATGTGGATATGATCAAGTTATGTCATTATGTTATGATTCATTCCATGCCACTTACATGATATATGATAGGAAATGAATTACAAATGTGAATATGCATAGTTGTTGATTATCACTAGTTGATTGGTTTAGGGGTACTAACGATCATATGATTTTATTATTATAATGTGTACTAATAATTTCATGCAAATTCATACCACTTCTTATTGTGTGGGAAAATAGCCTAAGAAATGGAAAAATAAATTATAGTTGTATGTGGAGTAAGCTCTGATACCAAAGTGTGGTGCTCAAACCACTCCACCGCAAAACCAAAAATTTTTTGAAGAGATTTATGTTATATGATTTAACTCTCAGTAATAAATTAATTTAAATTACCCCTAGTCAACTAATAAATTAAATTTAAACAATAATTTAATTTAATTTTTTTAAATAATAATAATCTATAGTAAAAAGAAATATTAAATTATTAGTAACTTTTTAAGTAAAATTTCCCATTAAAATAATGTAAATAAACAATTTAAATTATTTAAACACCCATAAAAATAATCCCAATCTCATTTCATTCAATTAAATAAAATTTAACTAATAATTTAATTTACCCTTATAAAATAATAATAATCTGGTAAAAACAATTAAAATTTTTAATCTAATTGTTGAGTATGTACTCATTAATCTTCATTTTCATCTTCATCTCCAAACCTAAAACATGAAAAGTTTCAAAAAAAATAGAGAAAAGAGAGGAAGAAATGAAGCCTTAGATTCTTCTAATCTTTACTAAAGAGAAAATTAGGGTTTTTTTTTGTAAACTAGATCTTATGGTGGGGATAACTTTAATCTTAAGGTGGAGGGTTTTATTTGCTCATCATAATTATTTGTGAAGGGGATGATCGAGTCTGTTACCTTATCAAAAGGTCCTGCAAAAGTCACCTACTCACAATAATTAATAATTTTTTTAGATAGCACTAGTACTCATTATAATCTAATTTCACAAGAATCAACGTGAATGTGAAGAGTTAAAAATTTAAATTATCCTTTCTCTCTATCACTCTCCATTGCAAATTTTAGTCTCCATATTTCTATTCTTTTGGCTCAACCCAAATATGGACAAATTTGTTCATCTTGTTGCCTTCCTCCATTTCATCTATATTTATGGTAAAAAAAATATGTGTATTTTGTTGACATTCAGGTTCATATATTTTTATAATATTGGTTTATTTAGCATTTATGACTTCATATTTTATTATACACCTATAAAACTTAAATTCCTCTAGGTGCTACAATCCTATAACATTTAAGATCATAGTAACTGTAGTTTTAACTTGTAGATCATAATTCTAGTGTTGACTTAGGCATGGCATATTATCAGACACACAAAAATGTTTATACATATTTCAAATGCATTGCAACATAATTAATGTTAATCTGAATGGAGGCATTGTTTAGGGTATGTTCAACAATAATCTTACTATTTTATCTAGCTAATTTGGGTACTAAAATTAGTTATTGTGATATGTTAGATATTTGATTTTTCATGGTAAAATAGTGTTTGTGTAAGGATTTATTTTATTTTATTTTTTTTAGTTGATTGTTGTGATTGGGAATAATAATATCTTTACAATGTGACTAATTGGAAAGAACAATATGTTGACAGTGTTTATAAACCAAAGACTAATATCCCTTCGGCATCATACTAGAGGCATTCAAAGAGTTGAATTTTATATTATAATTTTTACTATTTAAGTTATTTAAGTATAATACATGAATTATTTGATTGTTTGAATAGAATGAAATAGTCTCAATAATAATTCAAACTTATTTTGAATGGTGAGAAACGAGGATTTTGTGCCTCTAAATACATGTGGGGCATCATGTGTCATAAATAATGAAAAATAATTCTCATTTATTTTGTGTAAAAATCCACTTTTAGAATATTTTATGGTTTTGAACATAATTTTTTTTGTTAATCCTTATATGTGGGGGTTAAATTTGATATCCAACCCTAACTATCACATAAAAAAGTTATTAAAATTATCCATTCAATATTTCCCTTCAAAGTAATGACAACCATCTTTAAATAAAGAAACATCAAAGAGTGAGTATTTATGTAATCATTCAAAAATATTTTTATAATCCTTAAAAAATTGAGAGTTCCCCTAAAATTTACCTTTTCATTCCATAAAGTCTTAAAACAATTTCTACCACATGTTATTATTAAAAAACATAAATACATTCATACGACTCTAAAATTCAACCCTTGCAAGTTATAAGGGGTTCAAAGATGTCCTATAAGATGAAGTCTATAACATATTTATTTAAGAAGTGTGTATTTAGTTTGCTCTTCTCAATTGAAGTAAAACTCTTTTTTTAACAACTTTTGATGATTAAAATATTTTTTTTACAACTTTTTACCATAGAAATGATAAATATATACTCTTCAACTTAAAATTAATCATATCACTGGAAGTTAGTGTACATGAAAAAAAGTACAACAGCTTTATGCAAATTTGTGTCGACTTTAATCGACCACTTTTGTTACTGAAATCAAATGTCTCGCTAACAAACATGCAAGAGTTATCATGAAAAACATAGAAGATAAGAACATGATACTAAGAAATTGAAGGTTTCTTAAAGTTACATATATCTACCTATATGAATACTTAAACCCCATACAACCAAAAGAGAGAAGAAAAGAATGGGAGAAGTGAAATCACTAAGAAATGAAAAAAAAAAAGTGCATGGTTACATAATGGAAAATCCCAAATCAATGATTGAATGAAAAATGAGAAATAGGGACTCAAACCCTCCCAGGAGAACTTGACCATGGTAAGCTATAATTGTATAAGTTACCCTTTGAGTATAGGTCCTAGGTTGTTGCCCATAGCAGAGGGAAAATGCATTATCATTCTTACTAAAACTCATGAGCACAAAAGTTGTAAAGCCCCAAATTTTGAAGTATATAATAAAATATTAGTTTAGAATGAAATGAGTGAAATTGGCAAGGGGCATGGAAGGGTTATAGTGATAATCAAATTTGCATGGTGTGGAATTATAAAATTAGAGAAAAAGGAACCAAATAAATAATACATATCACTGACAATGATGGAAAACAAGTTAATAATTAGACTTGTTGCTTGATACTTTGCATCAAAAGGCTCAAAAACATATAAGAGGAAGTTAGATTATAAACACACATATATGTCATTAAAAAGTGACATTTTAATATTTATCACCTTGGAGGAAGTCAAGATAAAATGGGAAATCAATTCATGAACAACAAACAACTAAGCCCTTAAGATGAGAAACAAGGATGGAGTGAGTACCAATTTGTTATAGCTAGTGTTTTATCAATAATGGAAAAACCTGACAATATGTAGATTACCCTAAATGATCGACTACTGCACAAAACTAAGAATTATAAAAGTGAAATATATCAAGCATTCATTGATTTGAAACTTGTTAAATTTTAAAACTTAATAAAATAAGGAAAGTGCAATAGAAAAACTAAAAATTAATTATAAAATGAAGTTGTGGGAGGTGTAGACACCCCACTCTGTCCACAACTAGATTCCAACCAAACTTTAGATTGATTCTTACCAACAATGCAAATTAAGCCTAAGAATCATTGAATATCCCAATTTCATCTGCACATTAGATATTAGTCCTTATAATCATGTTGATGCATCCCTATTTGGGGTATTATCCTATACATAACAATAACCTCTCACATATTCATCTCCTATCACCTTACGACCTAACAATTGGCAGTTTGGCCTTTGGACCCATTAAGCGGAGCACTTGAATAATTTTTAAAGTGTTAAAATGATAAGTAGAATGAATCAAATAATTAAACCAAATTAAATTCTTAAGTGAATTTTACATGTGCAATTAGTAAAAACAAATTTTGTAAAAATGAAATTTCAATAAATATGAGGTCATAATGATATCATCATCCTCAAAGTCAAGGAATTAAAATATCTTCCTAAAGTGCCTTAAATGTAGAAATGGAGAACCAAGCCTAATTAATGGGATCTTTATGCCAAATATTAATTACATGTCCCCTCATTAACTTAAATAGGGTTAGTTCAAACTCAATCATGGTTAATCTTAACCTATCTACACTTGGGTTAGAGTTAACTTTGGAGGTTATAAATACAAGGCCTCACCCATTGGAAAATAAACTTTCTAGTTTAATGTTATTATGAAAAAATACCTCAAAAAAGCTTCATTATTGTAGTGTTTCCATGCCCATTTTCCAAGCCAAATCAAGCCAAGCCAAGGTGAACAAAGGGAGATGATACAAGAGCGTCATTGATAAAGACTCCACTGTCCACAAGTTGAGTAAGCCAACTACCTCAACAAGCAAATTTGGAGCTAAAAGGAAGTTCAAATGGATTTTCTTGTTTGTGATTTTAGTTGTGTCTTAATTATGTTCTTATTATTTATTCTCACCTAAGTAATTAGGCAAGAATTGTTACTTTGTATTGAAGTTGTTTGGTTTGAATTTTATTCACTAACAAGAGACTAATGATCTTCTTTGTAATCCTATGTTACATAATGGCACACTCGATGGGATGTGCAACCCCACAAAGCTCTTCCTATGGCCTATTAGATCCTTTTTATATCATTTTTCATGCTCAAATTTTTACTTACTGACCAAAAAAGTGGAAAATTGAAGCTCATAATTGAGATACAGGAAGTTGTAGTTTTCCACCAGGAACATGTGATTTTGCTTTATAGAGTTTCAATATTGTAGAGGTAGTTTTTCCTTTCAAGTTATGATTTTTCACTATGTAAGTGCATTATTACATCATTAAATTTCATCATGCTAGAAGGTTGTGGTATTGCATTGGGTAAGTGCAGTTTTGCCTTCAAATAGTCAATTTTGCATTTAAAACTATAGTTTTGCATTGTTAAAATTTATTTTACCTTATAGTTGTGGTATTGCACTCGACTTATGCATTATTGTACTTCTTATGTGTGTTATTTCATTCATAACATATAGTTTTTCACTAATAATTTATTTTGAAGGTAAAGTGCAGTTTTGACTTCGACATGCGGTATTGACCCCTTGAAATGTAGTTTTGCACTAATAGTTGCAATTTTATAGGGAAGTGTAGTTTTGAGTTGTGAAAATGCATTATTTCCCTCACAAGTTATGATATTGCACTGTGTAAATGTAGTTTTGCTTTAATAGTCTATTTAGTCTACTAAAGTGTGGTTTTGAGCTAACAGTTGTAGTTTTGTAAGGGACATGTAGTTTTGTTTTGTGTAAATGTGGTATTGCACTATGTGAAAAATAAAAGAGACCTGAGAGCTAATTTTAATTGTTGTTTGCTCAATTATCTTTAAGCTTCTAAGTAAAAACCCACTAACACTTTTGTAGGACCCAAAGGTGAAGGAAGAACTTTTTGTCACTTTAAAATTTCAAATCACATTGATATTTGGTGTCTAAAAATGATTTAGACACTTTGTTTTCATTTTTAAAAGTTCACAACTCAAAACAAATCCAAAGGGTTAAATTTCATATCACATTCCACTTGATGTTTTTAAAATGAACTCAAATTTATCCTAAGTACTTTTAAGAGCTTGCTTATTTATCATTTTGTTTGTTTATTATGTGATTTTATAGAATAAACTTAGCATGTATGTTCTCCCCCCATCCCCTTTAAGGACTCAGGTGACCAAAAAGCACTTTATCTATTAATTTTATCACTTAGTCCAAATCATAGAAGGAATTTTGCTAAGGCACTCTCTAAGATCTGAATGACTTGGGTGATCCTAAAATGACTTTAAAGTCCTATATTTATTTCTTGCATCTTGGATTGTGGGTGGGATTTCATCACCTCCCCATAAGTTCTTTAGGGAAGAATTGACCTGGGATTTCATCTCCTGACATTATTTCAACCCCACTCCATGGTGGGGTGTATAAATCAGGGCACAGGATACTACGATTACTAGGGGTTGAGTAGTTAGCCTCTCTCATCATAATGAAAACCTAAGTCAGGTTTAGCTAACTAAGGGACTCCACTAAGAATTACATGGATGAAGTCTCTATGCAAAGGAATAGACCTTTATAGAGTAATTTATCCTATATTAACTCAATTTACATGATTGCATCTCTATTGCTCACCACACTTGGGACCATCTAGAACGTGCAAAACTTATAGTTTTAGACAAACCCCACTTGTTATGGAAAAATTATCAATGCAGGGTCAGTAGCCTAAAGTTTCATGTTACCATATGAACTCTTAAGAGAAGAGGGAGCCTAAAAACCCTAATTTTCATGTGCATTTAAATTTTTAGATTTATAAATTATTTCCTCTCAAGGAGTATATAGATGATATTTGATAATATGAAGCCACCTTATTAGTTTTTAAGAATAAGATGATACATTTAAGTGTTTTTGTGTCTTTTATTTTTAATTTCATTATTTTTTAGTTAAAATCAATTTTGTTTGTCAAAAAACATGTCCAAACCACATCCAAGTCAAGTCATGTTAATACACCCCTTTTGTCCTAAAAGAGGTGTTATGTCATTAGTTTGATGCCACACTTTGCATTAGTCATTTTTGCAAACTTACATGTGTGTGTCACTTATTTGAAAGGGGAATCATTATACTTCCCATTTCATTTCAAGTCTTGTGTCTTAGATTTTTTGAAACAAATCATTGTCATACCTTTTGAGAAAAATAGCATCATTACGCTACTCATTTTTTTTCAAATTATTTGCCTTGTGTCCAATCAAGTTTTGAATCACATATACCTTCTGGTTTATGCCTAGTATTATTATGCCATCCATTTTGATCTAACTTATTGTCCATTTAAGAAGCCAAGTCTTTTAAAACTAAGTTTGAAATTGGTCTTATGAAGTTCAAATTCAAATGTTGACTTTTTCATGCCTATGCCTCACTTAATTTTGGCTTAGACGTTCACCTCTCACTTTTGGATTGTGCAACTTGGACTAATTCTTTGTTTGATTTGAAGATCTTTTGTACCTAGATTTGGGAAGTGGTCTATTTTTTGTGTGTCTTGTATCTCTTTTGTTGCTTATAACTAAATTCAAAACTCTCTCTCCAAGTACAACCTTAAGTGTAATTAGTTTACCTTTGAGTCTTTCTCTTACTTGGGCTTGAATGATTTACTCCTCGTCCTTATTTTTGCCTACTTGGAATTGATTTTTCCAATTAATTTTATTCATATGCCTAAGGTCCAATGTATTTTACCAATGGTCAAGTTTGTGTTTGAATCCATATGCTTAGTTTTAGTCAAAGTGTTTCAAATTTTTAGATTAATTGTCTCACCATTTTTACCTCAACCCAGTGTGTTTTCAATTCTATCTTTTGTGTCATGTTTCTAAAAGACCTAGCATTTTACCATTTATTTTTAGACCTAGTTTGTTATAAGTCTATATTTTGTGTTGTGTTTCTAAAATACCTAGAATTTTATTTTTTGTTTTTAGACCTAGTTTGTTCCAAGTCTAGATTTTATGTCATGTTTTCAAAATACCTAGCACTTTACCATTTGTTTATAGACCTAGTGTAATGAAATTACTTATATGTTCACACAGAATGATTTTATATAGCATAAAATAAGCAAATATGAGAGATTACACAACAATATTTGATAGTAGAGTAGAATACTAGATAATATAGCAAAGCCACTTCAAGGGGGAAACCTCCACAATAACACAATAATAGCAAAATACCTAACATAATGAATAAATACTAACCACTACCTCCTATATATAGTCTACTTAGCCAAGGTTATTCCATAGGCCAACCTATCTAAGAATATAGAGAAATGTAACAAGTATATAAAAGAGGTATGTAAGCCACAAGTCAGCCACACATATCCCTAGACACACAAATGATTAAGGGCATAGCAAGCCCCTCCCCTTCAAAACAACATTGTCCTCAATATTGTGGCAACTCTGGATGTTGCTACATAAATGTTTCATCCTCCCAAGTGGCATCTTCACATGGCAGATTATTCCATTTGATCAAGTACTCTATAATCACTTTGGAATGTAGTTGCTTAGTGTACATGTGAAAGATCACCTTAAGATCAAGAACAACTCTGCCTTCCTCATCCAATTTTATTTAAATGGCAACTCTATGTCTAATAACTTTCTTCAGGGATGATACATGAAATATTGGATGTATACGAGTGGATGAAAGAAACTCTAACTTGTAAGCCACACTACTAATTTTCTATAAGATCTGATAAAGCCTATAATACTTAGGTGACAACTTGCTATCCTTTTTTTTTGCTTCAATGACATCTACTTATATGGCTACAAGTGAATAAAGACCCAATCATCAATGTCAAAATGCCTCTCACTTCTGTGTTGATTTGCCTGTTACTTCATGTGATTCTGGGCCATAGCTAAATTTTCACACAAACTTGCAAGGACCTCTTGTTGATGGTGAATATGTTCTTCAAATGCATGAACCTTATGATGGACCTTCAATGTTGAAGTGATGGATGGAGGGTGGTATCCATATAGTGCCACAAAGGGAGACATTTTGGAAGAACTATGAATAGAAGTATTATACCACCATTCAACAAGTGGTAACTAATAAACTCATTTAACCTATTTTTCATAAATAAAACAATAGAGATATCCTTCTAAACATTTGTTGACTACCTTAATTTGTCCATCAGATTAAGGATGATAGGATGAACGATGAGACAACTGGGTGCCCAAACATGTAAATAACTCAGTCCAAAAATTACTAGTGAAAATGGGATCTCTATCACTGAAAATGATCTTAGGGGTCCCATATACTTTTTGAATTGTATTGAGAAAAGCAGTAGCTACTGTACTAGCAACAAATAGATGTGATAAAGAACAAAAATGAGTATACTTACTGAGATGATTCACAGCAACCATGATAACATTTTGACCATCAGATCTTGGTAACCCTATAATGAAATCCATATTACCTCTTCCCAATGCTAGCTAGGGATGGATAAAGGTTGTAAAATACTTGGGGTTTTGATGGTTTCACCTTTATTTTGTTGATAGATCATACATTCAGCCACATATTTCTGGACATCCCCCTTGAGTCCTTACCAAAAAAAATCTTGCTTGATTCTATGATAAGTTGTTAAAAATCCTGAATGACCCCCAATTGGTCTAATTGCATGAAGTTCCTGAGGATTTTTTGTTTAAGAAGAGAATCCTTACATAGGTACAATCTATATTTATACCATAATGCATTACCCTTCCATGTGAATTTTTCAAATCCACCTAAACCTTGCTAAAGATTTTGAATCAAATCATGGGTAACACTATCATGTTCCCATTATGATCATGATTCATCTAGCCAATCTGCCTGTAAAATGGTTATGGCACATATCAATGCCTCAACTAATTCATCCTTTCTAGATAGTGCACCTACCACCACATTATCCTTGCCTTTTTTGTAGACTATTCCAAAATCATAGTTTAAATTCTTAGTTGCCCATTTTTGTTGTTCTTCATATGACAACCATTGTTCTAAAAAATATTTGAGACTATCATGATCAATCTTTACCTAAAAGTGATGACCCATCAAATAAGGTCTCCATGGTTTGATTACATGAAAAATGGGCATCATATATTTCTCATAAATGGGATTGTGTTGATTTTTACCTTTTAGTTGACGAATTTCAAATGCAAGTGGTCTACCTTCTTGCATGAGTACAACACCCATGCCATACCCAGATGCATCACATTCAACCATAAAAGTCATAGAAAAATTAAGAGTGGCTAATACTGGAGTAGTGCACATAGCCAATTTCAATTGTTCAAATGCCCGAGTAGTTAAGTCAGTCCATTGAAAGGAGTCTTTCTTCAACAAAGAGGTGAGTGGGGTTGTAATACTACCATAATTTTTGACAAACCTACGATAGTAACCAGTTAGCCCCAAAAATCCCCATAGTTGCTTGAGTGTCTTAGGAATTGGCCAGTCCACCATTGCTTGGATTTTTTTAAGATCTACTTTCACTCCATCATAAGAAACTAAATGACCCAAATATTCAACCTCACAAGCCCCAAAAGTACAATTGGAAGGTTTGGCATACAATTGATGTTCCAAAATTAAGAGTACCCATTTCACATGTTGGAAATGGTCTTCCTAATTTTTACTGTAAATGAGGATATCATCAAAGAATACTAGAACAAATTTCCTCAAAAATGGCCTAAAAATAGTATTCATCAAACTCTGAAAAGTAGATGATGCATTTGTTAGACCAAAAGGTATAACCAAAAAATCATAATGGCGCTCATGAGTCCTGAAAATTGTTTTGGGTGTGTATTCATCATGGATCTAGATTTGATGGTACCCAAAACATAGATCTAACTTGGTAAAATAAAAAACACAATTCAATTCATCTAGCAAATCATTAATGACAGGAATAGGAAACTTATCTTTGATAGTGTACTTTTTGAGTTCTTTATAGTTAGGGCACATCCTCTAGGTGTCATCTTTCTTTCTCACCATGACAACTGGTGAAGAATATTTTCTTTGGCTATGGTGAATGATTCCTGCATCCAACATCTCCTATACCATCTTTTCAATTTTGCTTTTCTAGGAATAGGGATACTTGTATGGCCTGATGTTAGGTGGTGTACTTCCTAGAATAAGTTTGATAGCATGATCATATATGAAGCTAGGTGGAAGTCCTTTTGGCATGTTGCCAAAAATAATAGAATGGGCATCAATCACTTGATGCAAATCAAGAGGTGGAGATGGCTGAGTTGGTTGTACTTCCATGGAAAAAAATCAAGCTATAAATCCTTCAGCACCCTTATGAAGAATCTTTATCATTTGATGGGAACTAATAAGTTGTATAGATTTATCCCTTAATCCCCTTAGCTCAAATATCTTATCTTTATAATAAAAATGCATGAATAATTCTTGGAAATTCATCTCAATAGTGCCCAAGGTGGTGAGCCACTATACTCCTAGAACAATATTAGCTCTACCCATGGGAATCATAAACATAGGACAATCCAACAAGTAGTCTCCCATGGCTAGCTTAATACTATGACATTTTCTTGAACAGATGATAGTACCACCATCTATAACCATAACTTAAAATTCTAGAGTTGGATAAATGAATTAGTTCAAATGAGCAACCAACTTACTATTGATGAAGTTGTGTGTGATCCTAGAATCAATCAGATAATGACCTTCTATTTCTTAAAGAAACCCATCACCTTAAGATTTTGGGGAGTACTAATACTTGAAAGGGCATGACAATAAATAGTAGGTTGCGAGTCTTCAAATTCTTCCTCATGACCTTTTACATCCTCACCATGTACTTCTACATCATCTCCATCATCATTGGCACCTTCAATGTAAAACAACTTCTTTTTATCACAATGATGGTATTTGTTCCATTTTATATTGCAACCATAACACAACCCTTTGGTTTACTTCTCAATTTGTAATTGTGTTAATCTAGTGGGTTATGGAAATGATGGTGTTGGAAAGGTGCAATCACAACTAGTAGTGAAAGTTTTCCTTTTGACCATCTCTTTTTCTTCTACCATACATGCCCTAGGGATAGCTTTTAATACAAATGTTGGGTTAAACATTCAAACCTCAAATTAGATGTTATCTTTGAGGCCACCCAAAAATAGATCAGTCAAATTGTTCTTAGTGATATCTTCCACCCATAAAAAGAGATTCTGAAACTGATGAATATAATCCTTCATAATTCTTGATTGTCATAGTTTGGCTAATTAGCTAAAATAGCTCTCAGAGACATTATTTTGATAATGAGACAACTCCTCAATGAAAATAAACCATGTAATAGGAGCACCATTATTTTTCTTTTGAGCACATAACCAGTAATACCAAATGAATTGCTTAGGTTCCAAATACAAAGATGCCACTATCACCTTCTGAGATCCAAGGGTTTGATGCAGCTCAAATAAATTCTCAATTTGGGTAATCCAAGTGAGAGGATCCTTACCATAAAACTTACACATGTCCAATTTTAGAAACATCA
Organism: Torreya grandis; assembly: GCA_037957365.1. Taxonomy (NCBI): domain Eukaryota; kingdom Viridiplantae; phylum Streptophyta; class Pinopsida; order Cupressales; family Taxaceae; genus Torreya; species Torreya grandis. Next base: position 325,466 of record JARHVA010007082.1, read on the forward strand.
ATTTCATACCAACATGGGAGTTGTTGGTGTTGAGAGGAGAATTTGAATGTTGAAGAGGAGGGTTGTTGGGCTGAAACTGAGATGTAAGGGCAGCCAATTGCATAGTGATATGATGCAATTCATTTTGAACCCCATTAATCTCTCTACACATTCTTGAAACATCATCTTGGACTGAAATAAAGTCATCATGCTTCACCAAGTTCTTTATGTCTGCCTGAAGCTAAGAAATCACCATATCTAAAGTACCAAATTCCATGTTATTGGCAAAAGTCTTAGGAGTTTCTTGCCCCCCTTTTCTTCCTCGAGTATTAGGACCTACCATATAAAAACCTTAAGAGGGTTTTTACCCCAAAAAAAGTGTACCAATAGATGGTACCATTGTGATTGCCTTGCAAAGATGAATCTAACGACTACCTTTGCACACTAGGGTAAAATTTTGGCACCAAAAAAGTATACCAATAGAATATAACATTATTATCATCTCACTGAGATGAATCTAATGACTACAATTGTGCAAAGAGGATTCTTTTTTAGATTTTTTTAATATTTTTTTTCAAAAAAGCATTTTGAGCAATACTGTACTAACAAAAAAAAGTAATTCTTCCCGGATTGCAAGTTATGTTTTTTCACTCCCACCACTCCCAGAAGTCACACCTCACCAGATCTAAAAATAATTTCATAGGAAACTTGCCCAAATTGAAGCTATGATACCAATTGTAATTAAATTACTTAGATGTTCACATAGAATGATTTTATATCACACAAAATAAGCAAATATGAGAGATCACACAGCAATATTTGATAGCAGAGCAGAATACTGAATAATATAGCAAAGCCACTTCAAGGGGACAACCTCCACAATAATGCACTAATAGAAGAATACTTAACATAATGAATAAACACTAACCATTGCATCCTATATATAGTCTACTTAGCCAAGGTTATTCCATAGGATGACCTATCTAAGAACATAGAGAAATGTAACAAGTATATAAAAGAGGTATGTAAGCCATAATTTGGCCACACATATCCCTAGACACACCAATGGTTAAGGGTGTAGCACCTAGTTTGTTCCAAGTCTAACTTTTGTGTCATGTTTCTAAAAGGCCTAGCATTTTACCATTTATTTTTAGACCTAGTTTGTTCCAAGTCTAGATTTTGTGTCATGTTTCTAAAAGACTTAGCATTTTATCATTTGTTTTTAGACCTAGTTTGTTCCAAGTCTAGTTTTGTGACGTGTTTCCAAAGACCTAGCTTTTACCTCTCATTTTAGACCTAGTTGTTTTGAGCCTAGCTTTGTTCCTTATTCCCAAAGACCTAGCAACATTTTATGTTTTTAGACCTAGATTAGAGTTGTTTAAAACACTTTTACTAATATTGGCATTTGGATTTGCATTTCACTTGAATATTTGTGTGAGACATTTGACATTAGACCTTGAGGACCTTTTAAGACTGAGTTTATCATTTAAAATCTTGAAGAACAATGCCATTCCTAGGCCAAAATTAAACTGAGTTTACCATTTAGACAAAGTTTGGACCTTTTTACCATTTAGACTGCATTTTTAGAGTTTGTAAAACTCTAGACCTCTTTTTTATGATACATTGGTCATGTATTTGGATATATCTCATTACACTCATAGTGGAACCATGTACAATCTAGGTTATGATAACACAATCATGAATGATAACTTTGTTCAAGACCCATATGTCAATGATGTAGTTTATGAGATGGATCTCTATCCTCCTTACACTACTCAATATGTGGAACAAAGTCAAGATCCATTAGCATATTACTTCGTTAACACACCTCCCTATTTAAAATAAGACCAAAAATAAATGACTCAATATCTCACTAGTGTGACATCGATTGTGGAACAAGCTCAATAATAATTATACTACATTACTAAGCCATTAACATATGACCCTTATTTGTTTGATCATCACTTGTTATAAAATAAGGATGAGGTTTTAGTCATATTCATGGAGGTAGGGGTCAAGTTTCCAATAGACTTCCCCCATGAAAAGCTACATAGTCTATTTAGAGTGCCAAGAAATGTATCTTACACCAAAATTATGGAACATGCCTCTATTAGTTATCCTCAATCACTCATTTTGATGTCATACCAAGACTCGAATACACTTGCAAGAGGAAAGGGCCCCATGGAGGACCAATTCACATAAATGAAACAAACATATTAGACCTATTTAAACCTCATGTAGAATTTTAATATCATAGCCATATTGAATGTTCCTCTCATAGAACTAACTCCTTCAACAGGAGTAGTAGTTGATTTTATAAGTCAAGCTAATCAAGGTATATACCCATTCACCCAAAGTACATCAATAGGGGAAATGCTCAATGTCCCACTCATCGAATAAGTGACTATGGATTCCACTCAAGATAATGCGTCAAATACAATGGATAACACACAAGTGTCTTCCAATCCAAGCTAAATCTAGATTAAAGCACCAATAAATACTTCACAACAAGTGCCTCTTACCAATACCATGAGTGGTTCACAATAACAAAGGGAAAGTATTCCTACTTCCCAACCATAATAGATTATTTTCAATCCTCAACTAGTTGCTTCTTCAAGCATACAATAATAGGGGATAAACAATCAAGTACCAGCCAATGCTTTACCTCAACAATAAGTGACAAATATTATCCCACCTCAACAAATGAAAAATAATATTCCATGGTAACATGCACAATCCAATTTACCACCATAATAAAGGTAGAACACTATGAAACCTCTATAGTGTTGTGTTTATTAGGTGTCACAAGCAGATCAAATGTTCTTCAATAGCGACAAATATACCTTGATAATTACAAACCAATGTACCTTTATAATCACAAATGTTACCTAATAAACAACATATTTCCATTGTTCAAAGATAAATTTTGAATACCAAAAAATCATCTAGTTCATAAGAGGTGTTTATACAACAAAAAGGTACCAATGTCTAACAAGTACCCATTAGGTAACAACTTCCTTTTACTCAACATGTGTCGTAGATTCAAAGATAGGGCCTTGGTTAACAACAAGTTCTCTTTACTCAATCGGGTTTGACTAGTCGGAAGCAAGTCCTTACTTAACCTCAGTAAGCACAATATAGTTCATAAATCAATATTCTTCTGTCACAACCACAATTACCTCAGACCTAAAGCCACATTCTAAATCTAAACCAGAATATCTATCAATAATGTGTGTTATTTTAGCAGCCACAACCCAATATGTGGATGCATATTCCTAGTTGATTCACTCATCAAACTAACATTCTTTAGCATTCCATTCCTTCATTATACCCCAGTCAAGGTAACCCACCTTTGAATACCCGACCACAACTAAGTGTACCAACCAATTTATTGGCTCAAGATCTCAACAAATGAAGTATGTGATTTCCATCATTCAACTATAGAAACAAACCAAGAAATTCAAATTAGATCATGCGTGTTCATACCCATTTAACATAGAGTATCTTCAGATACCATTTCCTCTAGGTTATGAACTATCAAAATTTGATAATTAAAAGGGTAAAGGAGACACTAAGGCACATATAACATAGTTCTTTGTCACTTTCCATTCATTGACTTATAGTGGCATTTACCTACTCATTTTGTTTCCTCAAAGTCTAGCTGGATAAACTTTGGTGTGGTTCCTCAAGGTACCAAAAAATTAAGTATCTAATTTTGATGATCTCTTAGACAAGTTTGTGCAGCATTTCTCCTCTAATCTTAATCATGAGATTTAAATAGTAGATTTGACTCAAGCCAAGAAAAAAGGTGGTGAGACCTTTGAAAACTACTTACAAAGATGGAGAGCACTTGCTAGTTGATTTACCCATAATTTACCATATAAATAATTGGTCATTGTGTTTATTAAAAAAATCCATAGCAAGATATATTATCATCTGGAATTTCAGTCTGTGCATGCCTTTAAAGATATCATTAACAAAGGCTTACATATTGAAAAGGCCCTTATCAACAAAGGTATTATCAAGTTGACCTCCTTAAATTAGAATCAAAGCTAGAGCTAAAATGTAAGCCCAAGTCAAAACCCTAATCCAGTCCAAGCATAAGCATCTGCACCATCTTAATCCAATAACTATGAAAAATCCAAAACATACAACCATAATAATAACATTACTAGTAATGGAGTAATTGAGTCATGCCATATCCAAATGGTGCAAATACCATCTACTCAACGCATGTTGTAAATGTAGCTTGTTCCTTATCAGCAACCTAAATATCAAGAGCAACTTACATAACAATATAGACGCGCAACTCAAATGCCACAACAACTACCTTTGCAAACCCCTCCTCCAAGAAGAAGTCCCACTCCTTGAGTCTTTAGTGACCTTGGTAGACCCATTAAAGTAGTGTTTTTTAAGCTAGTTGTGGCCAATCTAATTAGTTGGATGATTCCAAAACACTATCATGAGGGTATATTGTCTCTATACTAATACATAGAGCATTACTTCTATGAATACCACCATGTTTATGGACATTTCATACATCATTATGTTTAGTTAAAGTACCTTATTCAAAATATGCTAGAAAATGGGGCAATCCAATTGGATAATAGAGTGTCTACATCCCATCAAAACTTATGTATCTATCAAAATCCTTTTCCATAGCATAATAATGTCGATCAAGAATAATAACAAAGACTAGAATAAAAACAATAGTATCAATAATAGCCATAGAAAAATTAGTAGTAACAACAACATCAATCTAATGGTAGAAACCAAGGCCAAAATGATCCCAATAACCAATAGACCTACCATGAAATTGTACATGATTATAATAAATTTGTATGTCATATTACGGGTGGGAATGTTTCTACCATTACCATTAATCCTAGACCAAGTGTCAATAGACCAAGACCATTACTTAAATATATCAATCATGCTACCTATGTTAGTAATCCTTCCTTGACCTATGACCATGGCCAAGCACAGTAACAAATAAGGATTACCATTTTAGGACCATATATTGATAACTCTTCATTACCCTATGACCACAACCAAGTGAATCAACAATCAAGAATTATCCTCTCTATCCCATCGACATATTTTTCTAGTAGTAACGGTCTTATATCCAATCTCAATTATGCAATCATAACTTAACGGTCTAAGATTACCATTCTAGGCCCATAACCTCCTGCTAATGAACCAATCCAACCCACTGTGCTGGCTAGAAATAATCCATATACCACTATTAAGGAAAATATATAAAACATTTTGGAACAACTCTAAAAGACACCTACACAAATATTCATTGTGTATTTATTATGTACATCTACTATCCACAAGAATATCATAATAGAACTCTTAGGTCAATCCCAAGTTCCAAATGACATAACCCCAAATAAATTCTAAGATTTGGTTGGACACTTAGCCCCAGACCAACAATTGACCTTTGACCAAAGCAATATGTCATCCCTTGGCCCTCACCATAACAACCCATTATACATTGAATTTGTCATCACATAAGACAAAGTCAAATGTGTCCTCATAGATAATATATTAGGGTTGAATATTGTGTGAAGCTCATCAAGCATCTGGGATATAGAGTATCTAATCTACAACTAAAAATGATAACCACCAAAGCCTATGACAATGAAGAATGGGAATCTCAAGAAACTATAAATTTTTCAGTGATCATTGGGCCCTTGACCCATGATACACTCTGTTATATATTAGACCTAGACCTATCATAAAATTTTCTCTTGGGTGGACCATGGAAACATGAAATTCATGTAATCCCTTTGACATTGCACTAATGTATCAAGTTTCCTCACTCGGGGATAGAGGTTATTATCCATGGATATATATAACCTTATGATCACAACAAATATTTGGAGGCTGAATATGAAAATTAAAACTGCCAATTTGACCTAGACCCAGTACCCAAGAAGGATAAAGACAAAGAAATACTTGTCCAACTACCAAAGGCCAATTATACAGACCCTGATAGCCTTACCTCATCTTCACATACTCCTCTTGAAATGTCTAATCATTTTACCATCTTGGACAATGATCCTAGAGAATATTTGACCCATGATACATTCCATATTCTACTTGCATGGAATGGCAATGAAATGGAAAAGGCAATATTCATATCTCAACACCTATTATTTTCACACTAGCCACTTGCCAAGAGGAAGACTCGCTAGCCAATGATAATTCTTGGATATACAATAACAAATTAGTTGATTGCTATAATAGTGACAAATATCCCATCCCTAACAGGATCATGGATAATTAAGCCTATGAAAGAGGCAACCTAGGGTAAAATTGGCAAGGTACTCTTGAACCCATTTTTATAACTTGGTAAAAAAGAACTTATGGTCTTAGTTTTAAATTACTTGGGGGTGACCCACATATCTTATTCGTGTTCTAATTCTAATTATTAGTGATGACAATGTTGATAGTGAAGTAGAGTTAGATCATAGCATTTATAAATACCTTGACAGTACTAACCTATTTGACCCCCATACCATTTGCACTATTACCCCAATAATCTAACATTACATGTTCCCCCTTTATCATCCTAAACTTAGAGACTGGGACCAACAAGAATCCATAGTGCCTATAGATGAGTTTGAAAATGATGAGGCCTTTTGAAAATTTCTAGGCCTAAGAGATAATGTTCCATTGGGAGATCAAAAACAAGGGTTTTCTATCAATCTGGATCATGTGGCCTATTTTGGAGAATGGGTGAACACCTTAGCCAAAAACAAAAAAAAATAAAACATTAAATCCCAAAGTGAAAACCTCTTTGAGGCACTTTTGGACAAGGGTAAAAGTAAAGAGAAAGGTCGGTCTTTTGGTGAAAACATGTTTTAGATGCCACTAAATGGGGGTGTTCACCTTTCTTATAATGAAGTTCAGGAAGCAACCAATGATGAACTTAATTTTGGGTCTGAGTTCAGTTTAGTAGAACAACATGCCTTTGATCGTATTGCCTAGGAATTTGCTACAGTATTTGAGACATGGCCATCATTACCACTAAGGGATTCAGGTTCATTCTATTTAGGAGAGCTCAAAGAACTAGTCCAACTAGAGGAATTTGTCATTATAGGTTAATTCACATCCTTTCCAACCATTTTAAAGGATGTCTTAACTCTCCTAGTAGAAAATACTATAGAAGTCAACATTGGGACTCCAGATGACACAAAATGGATCAAATTAGGCACGTCCCTCACTAAAGATGAACCCTAAAGTTTTTACATCCCTTATGAGGGAGTTTGTATGCATTTTTTCTTGGGCTTGTTGAACACACCTATCTACTGAGAGGGGGGATGAATCAGTAGATCTCAAAAACTAGTTCCTTAAAAAATTTAAGATGAATCTTAAACATATGCAAGCTTAAAGAACAAATGAAAGATATCACATGTACAAAAGCAAAGCTCATAACACTAGATTTATACATGCAAACCCAAAGGGAAAAAACTAAGGTGAGAATGCTACTATAAGCTACTATTCTAATCTAGCCTCACAAAATTCATCACACTAATTGAACCTCACTAGTTACATTCTAGGACACCAATCCTAAGGAGACACCCATCCCCTATTCTGAGAACCAACTCATAATGACCTCATTTATCATATATTTAAGGGTGACAACCCTAAGGAGACACCAATCCCCTAACTGAGCACCAACTCAACCTTACTAATGGCAACAACCAAATAGTTGTTTGGAGTTACAACTCCATTTAAAGAAAAACAAATTAATAAATAAATCCAAGTATGTTCCTTATTGCAAGTCTGATCTACAACTCCTCATGCTCTACACAATACTTGTATGTGCATTCTCCCTCTTAGTCTCTCTTTCTGTGTCTAGATTCTTCTATTTGACACTCTGCCTAACTCCCTTTTTGCCCCTTTTTTGTGTCTGAATATGTCTAATTCACACTCTAAATAATTTTTTTCTATGTCTCAATTTTTCTATTTGACATAATATTTGGCTCTCATTTTCTATCATATCATCAAAAAAACTTAGATGAGCCTCTTTACTTTATACATTCTGCATTTATGGCTTGACTATTCTCCTTCCAAGCAAAATAACTATTTGTCTTCTTTTTTCTCTATCTCTTGGAAATCTACCTTAATCTCTTTGATTTCAACATTTTATATATATGAATGATTCTAAGATTATCCATTTTTTGTTTACAAATCGTTAAAATTACTAACTGTTGATTTCTTTCAATCATCACGCTAGATTCTTGTAACTCACTTCATCAGATCTTCAAATGCTTTCTAACTTTAAAACACATCTGTCAGATCTTAAGACTCTATCTCCCACAAGATATTAGATCTTCTTATATGCATTATCCTTACTTAACACACTGGTTAACTATCAAGCTCCTTGGATCATCTTCATGCCTCTTGTGTCTTTAGATCACTTTTGCCCCATTGATGCCCTCAAAGATGCTCGATCTTTAACTAATCGTTGTGTCACTAAATAGTGATCACTTTGTTCCATCTGGGTCTTTACGCTTCATTAGATATTTCTTATCCAAGCTCTTACATACCATTAGATATTAGTAGATGCATGATCCTTAACTAAGTTAGTCATTAACCTTCAGCATGTAGACCTCATCTTGCTTATTTTTATGACTATGGATTTCTTCCACTCCGATGATCTCTTCAAACTTGCTTGGACTTTATCTCACCTCTATGCCTTTTGAGAGTTTATCATGGAAGCCTTTTAGTGTTTTCAAAGTGACCTTATGTCCTTCAACACTTGTGAAAGTGCCCTATGTCCTCTGAGGTTACTCTTTAGCACTTTTGAAAGTGCCCTATGTCCTTTAGAATTTTTGGCATGTACCATTTGAGGATTTTCAAAATGCCTTTCAAAAACTTTGCAAGATACCCTTCAGCACCTTTGTTTTAGACCTTTTACTTCTGGACAATTTTTTTGATGAGATGTCAAGTGTGCTTCAAGAACTTTGAATTGCCCTTCAATTCTTTGTTCATATATTTTGAGACTTTGATTGGGACACATACCCTTTGAAACTTGTGAAAATGTACCCTTTGAAAACTTTGTTTGGGTCACTTACCCTTTGGCACTTTTATAAAGCTCCCTTCAAAACTTTTGTTTGGGACCTATTTCACTCAGGACATTTGTTTAGGAAAATTTTTATAAAAAATTGCCCTTCGAAAAGACTTAAATAAATTCCTAAAAAAAATCATCAAAGCACTCTTTCCAAAAGAAATCCCCAGTACATTCTTTTTTAAAAAATCCCAAATTGTAAAATTGACTAAGTTTGGAGACCAAACATTTTCCCGAAGGACACTTTCCGAACAAATGCAAATTTGTAGAAATGACTAAGTGTTTAAACACTATGCAAATGCCTAAGAGCCCTACTTTGCACTTGCATAACTTTTTATTCTCTCATCCTCAAGACATGAAACTTGGTCCACCAAGACTAGGCACAAACTTGAGTAGCCTAGTGTGATTATTTCTTTTAGATGCTGCCATGTATGTAAATGTTGTCACCAACAACTTGTGTACTCAGCCATATCTAAATAAAATTGAAAAGGCATTCATATGACTATTCTAAGAATTCAAGGTTCACATACAACTCCATGAGGTCTCGACAACTTGACCATCTAGCTCAACACTTTTGTCATTAATGCATGCACATACATCTTTTATCAGCAATGACAACCATGACATAAATCTCTTCTTGAGACTCTAATCTCAACCATGACTCTCAGATTGCCAAAAATCTCCACCTTTGTCATTAATGGCAAAAACATCCTCTAAAAAGTAGCACAATCTCTATTTTACACCTGCATCTTGCTCTTTTCTCCCCCTTTGACATTAATGATAAAGCATCTCTACCAAAAAATCAACTAGCTCCACCTAAAGTGCACTTTCTTCAGGTATAACATTGTTCTAATCCTTAGACCTGTCAGATAAGAATAATTTATGAGAAGATCCCCCTTAAGCCATGAAACAATTACCTAAACTCTTCTTCTTCCAAGATTTAGTGATGTTACTTTTATACTCCCCCCAGAGAATTTCCTGATCACTAGGCACTAGTGATGTGGTGTAGGAGCTACCACTCCCAACCGTTGTCTCAGATATTTAAATTAGTCCTTAGGCAAAGGTTTAGTGAATATGTCTACAATTTGATATTTTGTTGGAACATATTCCATTGTGACCTTTTGATCACCAACCTTTTCTCTTAGAAAGTGATAATTGATTGATATGTGATTTGTTTTGGAGTGCATCACCAGATTCTTGGATATATTTATAGCACTTGAATTATCACATAGAATGTGAATTGGTCCTTTGAACTCCACTTCAATGTCTTTTAGTGACTACTTCATCCACAACACTTGAGTGCAACATGCCACTGCTGCAACATATTTTGCTTCTATTGTAGATAGTGTAACTAACTCTTATTTTCTACTCAGCCATGAAACAAGTCTGTTACCAAGAAAGAATGCACCATCACTAGTACTTCTATCATCTGTGCTTCCTGCCTAATTAGCATTTGTGCATGTTGTCAAAGTGAAATCATCACTTGAAGGATACCATAAACCATAGTCTATTACACTTTTGATATATCTAAAGATTCTCTTTACTACATTTACATGTGTTTCTTTTGGAGTAGCCTAAAATCTAGCAACCATGCATACAACCTGCATGATGTGTAGTATTGATGCAGTGATATATAGCAAACTACCAATCAGAGACCTATATATTATATTATTCACTTCAAGAGATTCATCACCTTTGCTTAATTTACACCTAGTTATCATGGGAGTGCTAATTGGTATGTTGTCCCCCATACCAAATTTCCTGAGCATCTCCTTCACATACTTGGTCTGGGATATGAATATCCCTTCTTTAGATTGTGTAACCTGTAAACCCAAAAAAAATGAAAGTTCTCCCAGCATGGATATTTCAAACTCTTTGCACATATTGTTGTTGCTGCCATAAAAAATGATGTCATAAACATAGACAACTATGATCAACATATGTCTATTTTCAGACTTAACATAAGAGTTGCTCTCTGCACATCCTTTGATAAATCCTTGTTGTTACAAATATTGATCCAATCTTGAATACCATGCTCTAGGTGCTTGTTTTAGACCATATAGGACTTTCTTTAGTTTGCACACATACTCTTCCTCATTTGTTAGCTTAAAACCTTCAGGTTATTCAATATAGACTTCTTCTTCCAAGGTTCCATTCAGGAAAGCTGACTTAACATCCATCTGATAGACATTGAACTTCTTAAAGATTGAGAATGCTAAAAACATTCTGATGGCTTCCAATCTTGCAACTGGGGCAAATGTCTCCTCAAAGTCTATTCCTTATACTTGAGCATATCCTTTGCAAACAAGTCTAGTTTTGTTTCTCACAATAGCTTCATCTTCATTCAACTTGTTTTTAAAGACCCATTTTTTGCTTATGGCATTCTTGTTTGTGGGTCTTGGAACTAGTTGTCAGGTTTTGTTCTTTTTTATTTGACTTAGTTCTTTATCCATGGCCTTTTGCTAATTCTCATTTTTGCTAGCCTCAGCATAGCTTTTGGGCTCAATTTCAGATATTAAATCAAAACTTACCTATTCTTTGCTCATTATAGCCCTTCTCTTTGTTTAGACTCCTTCATTCATGTTACCAATGATATACTCCTTAGGATGATCCTTTTGAACAAACCTTGAGGGTGCATTTTCCATCCTATTTATCTCTTCTTCATTATCTAATATTTCATCCTCAGCTTCTTCTTTCAGTCCCTCAATTCTGATCTCCTTTATAGGTTGAGTTTCTTCCTAGATGATCTCTTCAACTTTAACATGGATGCTCTCCACTAGCTTATGCAGTCTTTTGTTGTAGCAGACATAGGCTTTGATATGAGTGGAATAACCAATGAATATTCCCTGATCACATCTTGACTCAAAACTACCTAGCTTTTTCTCCTTCCTTTGAATGTAGCATTTACTTCCAAACACTTTGAAGTGCTTTACTGAAGCAGGCTTCCCATACCATAGTTCATATGGAGTCTTGTCATTGTTTACTCTCAATTAAACTCTAGTCAAGATGTATATTGTTGTCTGGGCTGCTTCTCTCCAATAGCCATCTGATAAGTTGGCTTCTTTCAACATCATTCTATCCATCTCCTTGAAAGTCATGTTCTTCCTCTCAACAACTCCATTTTGTTGTGGAGTTCTTGCAGTAGAGTATTATCTCTTAATTCCATGCTTTTCATAGTAGTCTATGAATTAATTTGAAGTGAATTCACCACATTTGTTAGATATGAGGCACTTAATCTTTCTACCAATTTCATTTTCAACCATGTCTCTAAAAATCTTGAATCTCTCAAAGGCTTGAGAATTGTCCTTTAAGAAGGTTACCCATGTCATTCTAGTGTAGTCATCTATGAACAACATGAAATAATACACTCCTTTGGAACCTATTGTCTTGGTTGGTCCACAAAGATCAATATGAACTATCTATAGAGGCTTTGTAGTTACATATTCTTTAGTTTAGAATGAGACCCTGGTCTATTTACCGAGCTGACATTCTCTACAAGTTGTGTCTGCAGGCTTGGTTATCTTAGGCATGTGTCTTAAACACTTGTTAGAATTTACTTTGACTAAATTAACAAAGTTAACATGACCCATCTTTTTGTGACATAACCAACTCTCATCAATATTTCCCATGAGATAATTTGTATCATTTACCTCAATCAGATTATATATGTTACTCTCAATCCTTTTTCTTTGTGCAACAATTTTTCTAGACCTTCTTAGCTCATAACCTTTAGCATCAAATATGACTTTATAGGCATTGTCACACATCTAACTGACACTCAGAAGATTATTTTTTATCCCTTTAACATAAAATACATATGTGTAGGGAGCTCTCCATCAATATGCAAGGTTCTTTTACGTCTAATTTTGACTGTAGTATTATCCCCCAAACTGACAGTCCCTTCTTTACATCTACTCAATTTGGTGAACTTGCTCTTGTCACTAGTCATATGCTTTGAGCATCCACTATCTATGACCCATATATTTTGCTCTTTAGCATGTAGCATATTTTTAGTAATCATAGATTGATTCTTCTTTTTCCACATCTCCTTTAGCTTCTTGATTGTAATTTTCTTTGTTATGTCACTAATTTGTGAGCCTCTATTCACTTCAAGAGTCTCAACCCTTTTAGCATTATTAGATTTTGATTTAACAGGATTTGTTCAACAATGCTTTGCAATATGCCCAAAATTATTATAGTTATAGCATAAAACATATATATCGAATAGAGGGGAAAATGAATTTTTGCTTAAGAAGCTTATCCTTCTTTTAGGTACAACTTTAGAATCAATTGCTCTATGGCTAAAATGATCATAGCTAAAATAATAACCATAAAATGATGAAGAATACTTGTTTATCATTCTCCTTTTAGGATATAAGGGAGGTCTTTTGAGCTTTGTTTTATTCATGTTTCTTGTTGTTATGTTGCTTTTTGTAGCATCAACCTTGGTCTTTGTAGGAATAGAGTCATTGTTTTTATTCTTCTCTTCAGGAATGTAAGTTTTTTCTTTTCTGATTCCTGACTCTACTGTTGTCTTGAAGTTTTCATACAGATTCCTAGTTGTGCTCAACATGGGACTCTTACCTTTTTCATACCCAAGACATAATCTTTCCTTAGAGGGCTTTGGTGAGTTGATCAATTCATCTAGTATGATATATCCTCCTTTCAGTTTCAGGCCTTTATCAATCTGTTATTTGGCCTTTTTTAGCTTTACTCTTAGGTCCATGATTTCTTTTTCTATCTTTAAGCATTCTAAGGAATTCACTTGTAGGTCAATTTTGACCACATCCTCTATCCTCTTTGCCTCCTCAACTTGGGTCTTCAATTTTACTATCATCTAATTTGATTCCTAATTTCTTTTAGTCAATTTCTCAAACTCCTTTTGACTAAGGTTCTTTTGTTTAGAATTTTTTTTCTAAGCTTGTTAATTTCTTTTAAAGCATAGATAAGTTCGCATTCAAGATTTACTTATCCTTCATCTTCATCTAAGTCCTCTTCATCTTGGCATAAATAAGTTGATTCAAATGTCATGAATAGGACTTCATTTTGTTTGGCCATAAAATCACTATCATGCTCATCACTTGAGCTACTACTGTCATCCACTGAGTCACTATCATCTTTTGAATATAGCCCCTTTTTATTTTTAAAGAAGTTTTTCTTCTTCTTGGGATAATAATATTTCTCTTTTTGATTTTTATCAGTTGAATCAGAGTCATCCTTCTTTCTATGTGGACATTTAATATCAAAGTGACCTATCTTTCCATAATTAAAGCATTTCAAGGGTAACTTCCATTTGTATTTATCTGATCCCTTCTTCAAATTTTTGATGAAATTGGCCTCTACATCATCAACCTCCTGAGATTTAGAATCGGGAGCTTCTTCTTCTTCTGCCTGCTTAGAAACCTTGAAAGCAACTTCTCTCTTTGATGAGTCTGCATCTCCCAGTCTCATCTCATACGTAGTGAAGGTTACATGTAGTTCATCTATTGTGAGCTTATTCAGATCTCTTACCTCTTCAATTATAGAGATTTTATAGTCATACTTTGACATTAGAGATCTCAAATCCTTCTTGACAATGGTTGACTCTTCCATTGTCTCTCCAAGTCCTCTGAATGCATTTATAATCTCATCTACCCAGAGGAGGTAGTCTGAAATCTTCTCTTTCTCACTCATCTTGAGGCTCTCAAAATATCCCTTATGTGTTTGGAGCTTGGCTTGTTTTACTCTATCATCTCCTTCATAGATGCTTTTCAATTTGACCCATATGTCCTTTACACTTTAACAATGCATGACTTTGACAAACTGATTGTTTAACAATCCATGAAGAATAGCATTCTTTAATTTGGCATTATTTTCACATTTCTTCTTCATTGCTTGATCAGTAGGAAAAATCACAGGGAGTGTGTATCCATTCTCAATGGTCATCTAGACATCAAACCCCAAGGAGGTCAAATACGCTTCCATCGTTATGCTCTAAAAGGCATAGTTAGACCCATCAAACAAAGGTGCCTTATTTGATGAAGTTCCTTCATGATTGGCCATTTTGTGTTCAAACTCCAAGATCTACCTGAGTTGATTAAGCTTCTCTCTAGGAACCCTTGACTTTGATACTAATCTTTTAACACACCTAACTACTGAGAGGGGGGGTGAATTAGTAGATCTCAAAAATTAGTTCCTTAAAAATTTTAAGATGAATCTTAAACATATGCAAGCTTAAAAAAAAATGAAAGATATCACATATAAAAAATCAAAGCTCATAACACCAGATTTATACATGGAAACCCAAAGGGAAAAAACCATGGTGAGAATGTTGTTAGAAGAAACTATTTTAATCTAGCCTCATAAAATTTATCACACTAACTAAACCTCACTGGTTACATCCTAGGACACCAATCCTAAGGAGACACCCATCCCCTATTCTAAGAACCAACTCATACTAATCTCATTGATCATATATTTAAGGGTGATAACCCTAAGGAGACACCAATCCCCTAATTGAGCACCAACTCAGCCTCACTAATGGCACCAACGAAATAGTTTTATGGAGCTAAAACTCCATCTAATGAAAAATAGATTCATAACAAAAGATGGGTTTGTTCTTTGTTGCGAGTCTAATCTACAACTACTCATGCTCTGCACAATACTTGTATGTGTATTCTTCCTCTTATTCTCTCTTTCTATATCTAGATTCTTCTATTTGACACTCTACCTAACTCCCTTTTTGCCCCCTTTTCCTGTGTCTTAATATGTCTAATTAATAATCTACATAACTCTTTTTTTCTGTGTCTTAGTTTTTCTATGACATAATATATGGCTTTCATTTTTTATCATATCATCAAAAAAAACTTAGATGAGTCTCTTTACTTTATACATTCTGCATTCATGGCTTGACTCTTCTCCTTCCAAGCAAAATAACTATTTGTCTTTTTTTTCTTCATCTCTTGGAATTTTGCCTCAGTCTCTTTGATTTTAACATTTGCAATATATGAATGATTTTAAGATTAGCCATTTTTTATTTATAGATCATTAAAATAACTAATTGTTGATTTCCTTCAACTGTCATGCTAGATTCTTGTAACTAACTCACTTCATCAGATATTTGAATGCTTTCTAACTTTAAAACACATCTCTCAAATCTTAAGACTCTATCTCTCACAACCCATTGGATCTTCTTATATGCATGATCCTTACTTAACACACTGGTTAACTATCGAGCTCCTTGTATCATCTCACCACCTTATGTGTCTTTGGATCACTTTTGATCCATTGATGTCCTCAAAGATGCTCGATTCTTAACTGACCATTGTGTCACTAAATAATGATCACTTTGTTCTATCTGGGTCTTTATGCTTCATTAGATCTTTCCTATCCAAGCTCTCACATACCATCTGATCTTAGCAGATACATGATCCTTAACTAAGTCAATCATTAACCTTCAGCATGTAGACTTCATCTTGCTTATTTCTACAATTATGGATTTCTTTCACTCTGATGATCTCTTCAAACTTGCTCAGACTTTATCTTGCCTCTATCCTTTTATGATTTTATCATGGAATCCTTTTGGTCTTTTCAAAGTGGCCTTATATCCTCCATAATTTTCCTTCAGCACTTGTGAAAGTGCCCTATGTCCTCTAAGGTTACCCTTTGGCACTTATGAAAGTGCCCTATATCCTTCAAAACTTTTGGCATGTACCCTTTAGGGCTTTTCAAAATGCCTTTTGAAAACTTTACAAGATACCCTTTGACACCTTTGTTTTGCACCTCTTACTTTTGGACAATTTTCCCGATGAGATGTCAAGTGCCCTTCAGGAACTTTGAATTTCCCTTCAATTCTTTGCTCATATCTTTTAGGACTTTTGATTGGGACACATACCCTTTGGAACCTTTGCAATTATACCCTTCAAAGACTTTGTTTGGTTCACTTACCCTTCGGCACTTGCAAAGCTCCCTTCAGAAATTTTGTTCGGGACCCATTTGTTTTGGGACTTTTGTTTGGGACAATTTTTCTGACAAAATTCCCTTCAAAAAGACTTAAACAAATTCTTGAAAGAATTTTTTGAAGCATTCTTTCCAAAATAAATCCCTAATACATTCTTTTTGAAATAAATCCCAAATTGCAAAATCAACTAACTGTGGAGACCAAACATTTTCCTAGAGCACTCTTTATGAACAAATGACAATTTGTAAAAATGACTAAGTGTTTAAACACTATTCAAATGCCTGGGAGCCCTACTTTGTACCTACATAACTTTTGCTTCTCTCATTTGTAAGACATGAAACTTGGTCCACCAAGACTAGGCAAAAACCTAAGTAGCCTGGTGTGATTGTTTCCTTTAGAATGTTGCCATGTATGCAAAAAAATTCACCAATAACCTATGTACTCATCCATATCCAAACAAAATCAAAAATGCATTCATATGACTATTCTTGGAATTTAAGGTATACACACAAATATATGATGCCTTGACAACTTGACCATCCAACTCAATACCTTTGACATTAATGTATGCACATACATCTTTTATCATCCATGACAACCATGACACAAATCTCTTCATGAGACTCTGATCTCAACCATGACTCTCAGATTGCCAATAGGGCTTATTTAGACATGTCAAGATTGGACCCCACCTTGGTTGTACACCACCTTTTTGTACATCATGATGCCAAACCTATGAAATAGAAATTGCATAAGATGCATCCTCATATTTTTGTATTACTGAATAAAGAGTTGGAAAAAATCTTAGCATCGAGATGCATATGATTGATTGACTATTCAAAGTGGATATCAAACATTGTGCCTATCAATAAAAATCCATAATGAATCAAACTCTACACTAATTTTAGAGACAATAAAAGGGCCTACCCCAACGAAAATTTTTTTCTACTGAATATCAACATCATAGTTGACTCCACATCCTTGTATGAAATTTTATCCCTCATGGATGGCTTTTCAAGGTACAATCAAATTAGGATCGCACTAGAAGACCAACACAAGACAACATTCACTGCTCCTTGGGGAATGTTTTGCTATCAAGTTATGTCATTTGACCTTAAGAATGTTGGGGCCATATATTAGAGAGCCATTAAACTCATATTTCATGATATGATGTATGACATTATTGAAGATTATCTTGATGACATATTGGGTAAATCAAACACCCGTACAGATCATCCAGTTGTACTATGAAGGATATTTGAAAGGCTTTATGAGTATAAGGTCTGGCTCAATCTTAATAAATGCCTCTTTAGTGTCACTCTAGGTAAATTATTATGCTTCATTATCTCTTTCTAAGGCATTGATGTTGATCCTTCCAAGGTACAAGCCATTACCAATATGCCACCACTTTCCAATTTGAAGTAGCTCCATAATTTATAGGATAAAATTTAATCTATTAGACATTTCATTTCATAGTTGGCTAATAAATACCATCATTTCACTCACTTGTTGAAAAAATTTTTTACATTTCTTTGGGATGAAGAATTTTATAATGCCTTTCAGCACCTAAAAGAATATCTTACTAGTTTATCAATTTTGTTACCACCAATGCTAGGGAGGTCATTTTTGTTATACCTATCTACCATAGACAAAGCCTTAGGGGCACTTCTAGCTCAGCATGATAAAAAAATAAAATAACATGTCGTGTACTATCTAAGCCATACATTGGTCACATATAAGTATAATTGTATGCCAATATAAAAATCTTGTTTAACTATGGTTTTGTAGCCCAAAATTCATGTCATTACATTCTTAATAACAAGACCATAATCATTGCCAAAGAAGATCTGCTCAGTTATCTACTATCAAAAATAGCTTTACAAGGTCACATGGGTAAATGGGTCATGTTGATAAGTGAGTTTGAGAATGAATACATCAATCAAAAATCCATAAAAGGATAACTACTTATAGATTAGCTTGTCAAAGCTCCACTTGCAGACACTAAACCACTTACTTTCACATTCCCAGATGAATCCTCCATGACCATCATAGAAAGACCTCTTGAGGAGTAGCATTGGAAGCTATATTCTTAGGGTCATTTATATCTCATGAATCAGGGTTAGGCCTATTATTTATTATATCATAGGGAGATATTATTTCCAAATCATTTTTTATCAACTTTCCTTGTACTAATAATATGGTTGAATATGAAGCACTCATTGTAGGACTTCATCAAGCAATACAATGGAATATTTAGCATCTCACAATTTATGGTGATTTTTAGTTAATCATCAATTAGGTTAAATACCACTTTCATAACAAATATAACAATATCATACCATATAAGGCCATGGTGGACACTCTCAAACAACAAATTGCCCATAGACAGTTTGAACACATACCTTCAGCTAATAACAGAATAGTGGATGTCATGGCCACTATCAGTTCTTTGATCCATAGTATAAACAAGTAAAAAGAGTATCAATTCCTCGTTAAACATATTTCATCACCTACTCATGAACCTTCGACCATTATAATGATTAGTGATATTGTTGGTCCTAGTTCTATTTGGTACTCAAACCTATATAATTACCTTCATGATCACTTCATTCCATCAGACCTATCATGTAAATAACAAAAAGCCTTTATATGTCAAAAGGTATTTATAATCATCGACAAAATAAAAACAATGATTTTCCCAAAGGCGATTATAATCATTAGCATAAATAAAAATGCCCCTGTTGGGTGGATAGAGATAATTATTTGCCCAAAGGTAGTTATAATCATTAGCACAATGAAAACATGCCCTAATAGGGCAAGGAAATGATAATTATTTGCCCAACTGGGGAATCTCACTATGTCACTGATTATAACTGCCTTTGGGAAAATCAATCTTTTCCACCCCCTTTACCTTTAGGTCCCATCATTTCCTAATTTTCAAGAGAATGATCGTTGACATTATTTGTTGTTCGCTTCCTCGAAGGGGCATCTAAGGCTCATCCATTACCTTATGGGGTATTAGGCATTAAGGAAATTTTCATTATTTGAGAAGATGTTACTATGCCTATAGCTTGCAACACCTTCCCAAATAAGGGAAAATTGTAGACACCCCATTCTGGCCACAACTGGCTTCCAACCAAACTTTAGATTGATAACTACCAAATACTAAAAATAAAGCCTAAGAATCACTAAACATCCCAATTTCATCATCACATCAAACATTAGTGCTCAAAATCATGTTGATGCATCCTTATTTGGGGTACTATTTTATACACAATAATAACCTTTCATGGATTCATCTCCAATCACTTTGCAAACTAACAACTAGCAGTTTGGCATTTGGACCCTTTAAGTAGGGCACTTGAATAATTCCTAAAGTGCTAAAATGCTAAGCAAAATGAATCAACTAATTAAACCAAATTAAATGCTTAAGTTAATTTTACATGTGTAATAAATGAAAATAATTTTTTTTAAAGTAAATTTCAATAAATTTGAGGTCATAATGACATCATCATCCTCAATGTCAAGGAATTAAAATATTTCCCTAAATTGCCTTACATGTATAAATGGAGAGTCATGCCTAATTAATGGGATCTCTATCACAAACTATTAATTATATTTCCCCTCCTTAACTCACATAGGGTTAGTTTTAACTCAATCATGGTTAATCCTAACCTAACTACACTTGGGTTAGAGTTAACTTTAGAGGTTATAAATACAAGGCCTCACCTATTGGAAAATAAGCTTTCTAGTTTAATGTTATTATGTCAAAATACCTCCAAAAAACTTCGTTATTGTAGTGTTATCATGCCCATTTTCCAACCCAAATCAAGTTGAACAAAGGTGAACAAAGGAAGATGATGCAAGAGCACCATTGATAAAGCCTCCATTATCCAAAAGCCGATCAAGCCAATTACCTCAACAAGCAGATTTGGAACTACAAGGAAGTTCAAATGGAATTTATCTTTTATGTTTTAAATTATATCTTAATTATGTTCTTATTATTTATGTTCACCCAAGTATTTAGGCAATAATTATTAGTTTGTATTTAAAATATTCAGTTTGAATTTTATTCATTAATAAGAGACTAATGATCTTATTCATAATCCTATGTTACAGGAGGAATCAAAATCTAAAACTTGAAAAGTGGTTGGATTTGGTGACTGTGAAACTAAATATTCAACTAAAATGAGCCCTAGATAATAGTGCCCTAAGATAGATAGGAGGGGGCATTATTGTCCTCTATGAGGTCAGTCATGTCCACAAATTGAATATCTAGGATTTTTGGGTTTTGTTTACCTTCATCTATATGTTATGTGTTCCATGCAATAATTTATGATCAATTATGGCAACCACCATATGACTATTCTTTTTAAACCCATAGCTCCTTGACATGTGAAGGCTAATGTGAATCACTGAGAGAATAAGGGGTCAATAGTTGAAGTTGGGCATGACCTCAACACCCCATGTGTTAAGCATTGCCTACATACCAATACTCTAAAGAGGGATCAAATTTCATGTAATTCTCCCATGCTATGGTGGTGTGTGAATAACTAGTGTGAAGTGTTATATGTTGGTGTAATACTTGTGTCATTAAATGACTTAACTATGACTTGTGAACTTGGATATGTATTCAGACTTTAGCTATGGGCTACTAGGGTTGTATGTAATCAAATTTGGAAGAAATAAGGAATTTACTAATGTGAAATTTGAATTTTGGTGTTTTTTAGTGTGGAAGCCTCTTGTGTGCAAAATAGTTTGAAATGTGTTTATATAGTCATATCTTTAAAATTCCTTTAAATGAGGCTTATAGGGGACATAGGTTGACCTTCACATAACTTTTGATTTTGTAAATTAGTCATTATTTTGTGGGAGGACAAGAGAGGGGGATTGGATAATAGAGTGGTGCACTCCTATCTAATAGGGCATTATTATCTAATGGGGAAAATAAGTGTTTCTAAGGGTCTATCATGGTTTGGATGATGGTTGAGTACAATAGTATGATGGATAAGTGCATTTTCAGGTTGTCAATTAGCTTGGAAGAGTGAGTCCTCCATGTGTAAGGTGGTCAAAAGTGATCAAAAGGGCCCTAAGATAGGTCCAGAACTAAGTGGGTAAAGGAGTGGTCACATGTGAATTATTTTAGTTTAAATATTAATTTATGTGCCTACATTTTTTCCCATTTTATTATAGTAATGCAATAAAGTGAAAGTAGTATATTAAAAGGAAAAGTGTGTACCTAAACTCACGTGTGAAGTGTACTCCTGAATGTAGGCCACAACATTGAATTATGTTCCACACAAGCCTACAATGAAACATGTGTAATAATAATATTTACTTAAGATGAATATCAAAAAACCAAAAGACTAGAAACTAGAAAATGAAAAGGAATGATTGCCCTTGATGGGTATGTGAACCATTGTGTTTTCTTAATGTAAAAATTGGTGACTGTAGAGAGTAGGACCCTTGGAGATTTCATATGCATTGAATAACTTAGATTAGATTTTGCCTAACCCAATCCCCATAAATAAGAGAGTGTGCTTAAGAATTCAAAGTGTGTTTGACTCTGTCATCACATACCTAGAGTAGTAAAGTAATTTGGATTCCCTGTATGAATCCTAATAGATTGTCCTGGAGTAAAAATGGTGCAAATACTGATGTAAATAGCAAACTAATCATTACAAATAGAATAAGGTTCAATTTTAGTGTAAAATTGATGCACAAATTGGGTATAATCTAGGTCTGATGTATACATCATGGATAATGACATGGATTTTCCATTCCATTTAAAAAATTAATGCAAAACTGAGTAATGAGGAAGCTATGTATCGCACACATGCCCCCAAATATATCTAGTGTATATGGATTCTAAAACTAAGTAATCATAACTATTATTATGAGCAAAACCTATGTGTTAACCTAAAATAACATTCCATGCACGATGCCCCTAAACTGAATAAATCTAAGATAAAACCAAGTAATTTAAAAATTGAGACTGTAAAACTATTGCATAATATCCTAGGTAAAGTGAGATTATGACAAATTTGTTAGGAACCCCTTATCCAACGAAAGCACAATTGATTACTTTCTTATAAGCAATTAAACACGAAATTATACCAGAATGATTAAGTAACTAGAAACTTGAGACAGCAAAGAATTTGAGAGACAATACACACTCTTGTATTAAATATTACTAGAAGAAAATACAATAAGGAAGATGCCACTTCTTCCTCCACCTCAAAGGCTTGCCACACCTCAAGACCTTCTTCCCTCTCTCTCTTGCTCAACCAAAACCAACTCAACAACCTGAGTTGTTATCGCCTCCTTGAATGCTTCAGCTGATCTCCTTGACCTTGCTTGTAGATCTCCTTGACCTTGCTTCAATGCTTCAATGCTTTACTTGCCTTCTTGATGATTACAATACATGCCTCCTGGGTCTTTAAATAGAATCCCATGCATACAAAAATAGACTTCTAATTACAATAATTAGACACGCAGCTCGAGACTATAATTATCCCCTTAACATGCAAACACTCAGTTTAACTAACTAACTGTTCATGCAATGAACAGTTCTAGAACACACAGGGGACTGACGTCAGTCCCTGCTTGCCTGGTACTACCGACGTCGGCTAACTTCTTGCCGACGCTGGTGCTTCTGGGTCTTCAGCAACCTCTCCATGTCTGCAATAGTTGAAGCTTTTAGCTCCACACTCTAACAATCTCCCACTTGGAGATAAATAGCTGCAATTGTACTTGTACCTATACTCTATCTAGTTTGTTCCCTTGGCTTTGTATCCCTCTTCAAGCTCTCCCCTGAAGACCAACCACCACACAACCTATGATGCTATACCTGTCACTTATGCCAAAAGAATTTTTCTGCTCCCAAATTCTTCATGACATACCTCTGAACTAACTCTACCCTTAGCTCAGAAACTCCCTGTATATGAAACCCTGCAACAAGCAACACAATATAGTAATAGGATAATGTAGCTAATATTATCCAACCTGGTAAAGATAAAATACAATGGTTAAACCTCCATTGTCCTACAGCCTAATCAAGACCATATACCATAGCCTTCTGTCTCACGTGTCCATTCACTCTCTTCTCTAAAATGGGAATCCATCCCTCTATCCAGTGCTTTCTTCCAACTGACAACTCTACCAACAAATACCTATTTGGTTCTTCTCTAAGGACTCACACTCCTCATCCATGCCAAGCTCCCACTATTTTTGGACTCTACCTGCATTGCTTCTTCCATCTTCCTAGTTCTTTGACCATCAGTAAGCAACATAAAGAAGGTGAACAATTAATATGAGGTTCACTTACCCTTTCTGACCTCCATATGGGCATTTGAGACTCCTTGACAGCTTGTTGTCTGCCCAACATCCGTTCTAGTGACCGATCTTGGCCATCTCCCAGTCTGCTCCCGACCGATGTCAGTTCCCTACACTGACCCTGACTGCCGATGTTGTTTCCCTGGCCGATGCCGGTGTCCCCTCTATCGACATTGGTTCCTGCCTAACCGACATCGGTCTTCTCCTACCGACTCTATCGACCCTGCTGGTCTGCACATGATTGATGTCGGTACCTTCCTGGCCGACGTCGATGTCATGGGAGCACCGACGTCGGTACCTGTGTTTTCCTGTAAGTGATGATTTCTTTATTCGCGAGCTCATCTTGGATCAAACCTCTATCCATACTACCCTGCTCAGATTTATTCAGCCCCTGTGACTGATCTCTGTCCATCATCTCCTTCGTAAACACCAAGGCTTCTTTGTTCCTGTCAAAAGCATCAAATTTCCTTTTCCTGCAATGAACTCTATCTATGCTTTCCGAATCTGAACACATACCTTTTGAATCAAGAACATCCATTCCCTTCTTATTCATGTGACCCAGCCTATTAAGCCACATCTTCGAATCTACAGCTGAAGTAGATAAACCAGAAGTAGAATCAGTAATACAAGTAGATAGATAAAGAGTACCTACTTTCTTACCTCTTGCTAGAACAAGTGCACCCTTGGTAACCTTCCAAGAATTCGCTGTGAGGGTTATTGTGCATCCCTCATCACCCAACCTTCCTACAAAAACCAAACTCTACTTTAGAACTGGGACATGCATGACCTACTTCAACACCCATGTGTTGTCTATCTGCAATTTTAGCTGCACTTTCCCTTTGCCAACTATTTGACAAGGCGTACCATCCCCTAAATAAAGCACTCCAAAGTCTCCCTGGACATACTCATGGAACAAATCTCTGTTTGGGGATGCATGAAAAGATGAACCAGAATCTAAAATCCATGATCCTACCTGACTATCCAAAGAAAGTATGAGAGCATCCTGTACCATAATATTTGCATCCTTTGCTTATTCTTTACCTTTAGTTTGATTCTCTTTATCTTGCAACCAACACTCCTTCTTTGTGTGTCCTTTCTTTCCACAAAACCAACAGGTAATACCTTTGGATTCGGATCTCCTTCCCGACCTTGATTTCCCTTGCTCGATCTTCTCTCTTTGCCTCCCCCTGCTTTCTGCACTTAGAGCATTCCCTGATGATTCACCTGTGCTTTTCCTACGTATTTCTTCATTCAAGATCACACTCACAACATCATCAACTTTTAAGATTTTAGAAGCAGATGCAAAATTACTTATTTCCATAACCAAACTATCCCAACTTTCAGGTAAAGAGCATAATATCAAGACAGCCTTTACTTCATCATCAAAAACAATATTGACTGAAGCTAATTGGTTTACCAAACCATGGAAATCACTAAGATGAGTATATACCGATCCACCTTCCTGCATTTGCAAAGTAAATAACTGTTTCATAAGAAATACCTTATTTGATGCTGAGGGCTTATCATATAAATTTGCCAAAGATTTTATCAACTCTTTCGTTGTCTTACACTGTGATAAGTTGGAAATCACAGACGATGCAAGGCTCAACCTTATGGAACCTAGAGCCTTCCTATCAAGAACGTTCCATTCTTCATCCTTCATATCTATAGGCTTGCATGCAACCCCACCCAATGGTAAGTACAAATCCTTCTGATACAGATAATCCTCTATCTGCATCCTCCAATGTTGATAATTCTTGCCGTTAAACTTCTCCATTCATAGCTTACTTTCTTTTGCCATTGCTGAACTCCCACTCAATCAGAAACCTTGTGAATGACCTGTAATCAAACAATAACCTGCTCCCTGCAAATCGTAGCTCTGATACCAACTGTTAGGAACCCCTTATCCAACAGAATCACAATTGATTACTTTCTTATAAACAATTAAACACAGAATTATACCAGAATGATTAAGTAACTAGAAACTTGAGACAGCAAAGAATTTGAGAGACAATACACACTCTTGTATTAAATATTACTAGAAGAAAATACAATAGGGAAGATGCCACTTCTTCCTCCACCTCAAAGGCTTGCCACACCTCAAGACCTTCTTCCCTCTCTCTCTTGCTCAACCAAAACCAACTCAACAGCCTGAGTTGTTATCCCCTCCTTGAATGCTTCAGTTGATCTCCTTGACCTTACTTGCTTGTAGATCTCCTTGACCTTGGTTCAATGTTTCAATGCTTTACTTGCCTTCTTGATGATTACAATACATGCCTCATGGGTCTTTAAATAGAATCCCATGCATACAAAAATAGACCTCTAATTACAATAATTAGACACATAGCTCAAGACTATAATTAGCCCCTTAACATGCAAACACTCAATTCAACTAACTAACTGTTCGTGCAACGAACAGTTTTGGAACACACAGGCAATCGACATCAGTCCCTGCTTGCCTGGTACTGCCGACGTCAGTCTACTTCCTGTCGATGCCGGTTGCCTTCTGCACTGATCTTGACCGACGTCGGTCATGCTGCCGACGCCGGTGCTTTTGGGTCTTTAGCAACCTCTCCATGTCTGCAACAGTTGAAGCTTTTAGCTCCACACTCTAACAAAATTATGGAAATGCCAATTTTTAAGCATTTGGACAATGGTGAGAAGGATAGGATAATAATGTTCTCTTGTCTAATAGGGAAATCCTATCCAAAATCAGCTTTTGTGTACTTTTTGAGACTGAAACTATGCTAACTATGTCATAATTTCTAAATTATGTTTGTGTGCTGATTTAGGAATGCATGTGTGTTGATTTAGGAGGTCTAATTTTTAAGACAAACCTCTATAAATGCCCACTCTTTTGAGGTGAGTTTTTGAGCCTGCATAATAACTTAACACAAAGTAAAAAGATGTGCAATAGATTGTTATGACATAAATATGCAAATTTGAGTAATAGTGATTACATTGAGAAGCATAACATCATATAGATATAAATTGGGCATAGTCATAATGTGAGATGCATGTAGGATCAAGAATTCATTGTAAGATTATCTAGATAGATGTTCACATCTAGGCACAAAGATAAGTGATAAACTTGGTATTTAATGCTAAATAAAACTACTTAAGGAGAAATGCATGATATCCATCATGGTATTGGAAGGGCTAGGTCGATACATGATGTCTATCATGGGTTTCGAATCTGAGAAAAGAATCAAGGAAGGTGTCATTCCCATGGTGTACGCAATTAAAGAGTACACACAAAGCATGTAATAAAATGCCAAGGGGCACATACAAGGGACATATTCAAATGTCACTCACTCAAATAAAAGCATGCACAAAAACATGTTCAAATGTCCTCACATGGATAGAAGTAAGCAATGAAGGATTAGACCCACATAGAAGTACATGCTCAAATGTCTATATACACATAAAATACACACACAATGACCTATTCAAATTTCCTCACATGCATAGAAATATAGAATGAAGGCTTAGATCCACATACAGAAGACACATTTAAATGTCTTCAGTGGAAAAGAGAGAGTGCATACAAACTACAAAGCTAAAAAAAAATGGAAAGTAAACATGATAATATGTGATTGATCAACAAGAGCTAAGTTGTAACATGAATAGATTTAGTGGTTTAGATAACTAATAGTATATCAAGATGTTAGTGAGTGAGCAAGATTAGAAGATGTAATGTCATCTAAAGAACTGGGCTGTGAGTAAGACAAGGTGACCAAATAAGGATAAAACATGTGTATGATATGCCCTAGTGAGCTAGTTGATGAATGTACATACTAAATAAATCATATGCACAGTCTGGAACCAAGCAGTGGCAGTCTAATCTCATTAAGACAATAATGGGGTGAAGTTCACTAGAGTAGGGTATTCTTGTCCAATAGGGAACTCTTGTCTAATTGTATTTTTTAAATGTGTAACAATCATATTACTTGCAATTGAGTCTAAATTTAATGTTTTATGTAATTTACAGTTAGTCATGTACACTGGTGAAACATATGTGATATAGAACTGACTAGAACAAGTATTGAATAACTATGCACAAATGCGATGATGTATGACAAAGTACATATAAGCATGCATAGGTCTTGATTTTGGTATTTTTTGAAATATTTTACTATTTTTATGTGCACACACACACACACATAATAACTTAACACAAAGTTAAAAGTTATGTGATAGATTGCTATGACATAAATATGTAAATCTGAGTAATAGTGATTACATGGAAAAGTATGGCATCATATAGATATAAATTGGGCATAATAACAATGTGAGATGCATGTAGGATCAAGCATTCATGGTAAGAGTATCTAGATAGATGTTAACATTTAGGCATGGAGAAAAGTGATCAACTCAGTATTTAATGTTGAATAGAACTACTTAGGGAGAAATGCATGATATCCATCAAGGCATTGGAAGGGTTGGGTGGATGCAAGATGTCCATCATGGGATTAGAATTTGAGTAAAGAAGCAAGAAAGGTGTCATGGCCATGGTGCACATAATCGAAGAGTACACACAAAGCATGCAATAATGCCAAGGGGCACATACAAGGTACATGTTCAAATGCCACTCACTCAAATAAAAGCATACACAAAAACCTATTCAAATATCCTCACACACATAGAAACAAGCAATGAAGGCTTAGATCCACATAGAAGGACATGTTCAAATGTTTGTATACACATAAAATACACACAAAAAGACATATTCAAATGACCTCACATGCATAGAAACATAGAATGAAGGCTTAAAGTGACATAAAAAAGACACATTCAAATGTCCTCAATGGTAAATAGGGAGTGCATACAAACTACAAAGCTAAGCAAGTAACATGGAAAGTAAGAACGATAATATGTTATTGATCAACAAGATCTAAGGTGTAACATGAGTAGGTTCAGTGGTTTAGATAACCAATAGTATATCAAGATGTTAGTGAGTAAGCAATATCAGAAAATGTAATGCTATGTAAAGAATTGAGTTGTGATTAAGACAAGGTGACCAAAGAAGGATAAAAACTATGTACGATAAACCCTAGTGAGCTAGCTAATGAAAGTACATAGTGTAGAAATCTTATGTGTGGTTTAGAAATGAGTAGTGGTAGTTTGATCTCATCAAGACAACAATGGGGTGGACACCAAAGTAGTATGTTCCTATCCAATAGAGCACTCTTGTCCAATTGTAATTTTTAAATGTGTAACAATCATATTACCTGCAATTGGTTTCATAAATAATGTTTTCTGTAATCTACATTAACTCATGTACACTGGTGAAATATATGTGATATAAAATTGACTAAAACAAGTATTGAATAATTATCAAAAATGAGTTGATGTATGACAAAGTACATATAAACATGCATAGGTCTTGATTCTAGTATTTTCTAAAATTATTTATGGTTTTTATATTTTTACATATATTTGTGTGTGTGTGTGTGTGTGTGTATACATATATCTGTATGTATGTATGTATATACATGTATACATATAGATAGACACATATACATATGTATCTATATATCTATGTATGTATATCTATGTGTGTGTATGTTATATATGTGTATATATATACATATATATATGCATGTATATGTGTGTGTATATGTATGTATATGTATACACACATGTACATATATATGTATATATATACACATATATAACATATACATGTACATATATACATATATGTACACACACACACACATATGCATACACATGTAAGATCACATACATATATACAAAGACAAGGTTATTAATTCCATATCAAGTGGCATATATAAGATCACATGTGGTCCATCTTGTGCCATGTTTGTTTGTAGTCTAATAATTGGCTCAATGTCTATGTCTGATTCTATGAAAGGTGGTAAAAGTGTATGTGGAGTAATGTCTAGTTGGCAATAAATTTTATTTCCTTTATCTGTATTAACAATAATGGATTTCTCTATATCTATATGTATTAGTATGATTGGCTTGGAATCACCTTTGTATTCTCATGGGACAACTAGCATGAAATTCAAACTACATAAATAATTATCAATGTTCTTTGATGTTGCAGTTGTATCATCTACCAAATCAATATCAACATTCTTTATGTAAAATACATGTATTCATACGGGTCTTCTAAATTTATCAATAAAGGTGGTTTTTGTACATGTTCCTCATTAACCACCTTGGCTAGTGACATTTATGGTGTGGAGCTCAGCATGAAAGGTGGTTGAGGAGTATTTGTGCTAGACTCGCCAACATCATATGTGTGCATTTCATCTATAGGAATAATCTATGATGGTAACACTATAATAGGTTGGGGTACCTTGATGGTCATGAACTCTAAGTAGTAGATTTCATAATCTTACAATATTTGAAGGGTTGATTATCGGTTAGGAAATTATATGTTACATCCCAATTCACCCTATGTTTTATAACCTTAAAAGAAATGGATTAGTATGGTTAATAGTTGATTATTATTGCTTTGACTTGAGATTTATGATATATATTGGTTATGGGATAGTGATATGTTGTTTAGTTTACATGATATGATAGTTGCATTTTCTTACTTTGTACATTATGGATGTGTATTTATTGGTTTTGCATCATTGATTAATATATATTATGACTCAGACTAATTACCTACTTATTGCGAGGTGGATGCAGGATTTATCCTACCTTCAGAGCATGATGAGGGAGAGCATCATCAAAGATTATGTAGTAGATGGGATGACTAGGGGATGTCAGAGGAACTGCTAGTGACCCAAACTCAGACACCACCTTAAAATAACTTGTTAACACTTTAGTTTGATCTAGTTAACTAGTTAGTATGGTTCTAAGTTGAGTATTTCTATAGTGATCATATTTTAGTTTATGCAGAGCTTACGGTTAATTTCAAATGATGATTACTTTGTGATTGTTGTGTTCTGTGACATTATTGCTTAGCAAACTAGTAAGTGGTATTATTTAATGCATCTTTTTAAAGATAGTCAAGACAATAAACTAATCTCAATAGCAAATTTGATAAACAAATTCATAGATATAACATCAAAATGTTTGAAATATAGGTTGGGTAATTATTGTATGATCAAAATTAATATATTATATAGTTGGTCAAAACTGATAATGATGAAAATTCTCACTTTAAACTAATAAATAGACTTTTGCTAAATTAAAATGCTAATTTCCCTATGTGGACTATACTAGTTACATGTTGCAGTGTTTAAATAATACACCTTTTTATAAATGACTTGTTAAGTTTTATTTAACAATGGCTTTGTTAATAATAGGCATACTTATCTAATTTTGCATGAAGTCAACCTTTGAATGGTTTTTAAAAAATGATTTTAAAGTGGATAGCTTGGATAGAAAGGAATTATAGAACATTAATTGGACTTGAGTAATCTTTGGAGATCTCAAGTTTTTAAGTTTAATTGAGAATTGCATGAGCATGATAGAAGTTGGTTACTTCAAACTAAACATGCAAACTCAGATTAACATTAGCCATCGCCTTTGATTTAGGAGTAAATGGCATGTAAAGAAAGGGGCACAACAGAATTAGGAGGAGGAGGGATTTATAAATTAAGTATTATAAAATTAAAGAAGAAAAGGGAAGAGGAGATACAAAGAGAGGAGGAGGAGAATTGATAGAGCATTTTACAAGCAAGAATAACTAAGCAAATTCATCTTACCATAAGAAAATATCTTACATGATTGGTTTTGTACTTCATATTTCTATGTATTATACACTCAAATTTAGATTTTAAATTTTGTCTTTTATTACAAATGATCCATTTAGAATTGTAGTGATTGTGTATACATTGACATACCAGTCAACTATGTATTAAGAATCATCTAGGAGCATATATGTTTATCTCAAACCCATTTAAAATCACCACCTATGGTTATTTTTCAACTCCAGCCATGGTTAGTTACTTCAGTCTTAATCATCACCAGAGTCTAGAATATCAACATTAATATTCATTTGAATTAGGGAAGGATGAATGTCGTATAGTATATACATGTATAAATTCAAATGAATGAGTACCTGATCAACAAAATTTAACTTGTTGAAACACTTGGTAGATGACACATCACTCACAAAGGCAACACACCAAGAAATCAGAAGTTTGACTCTCGAGAAACTTGAATCATCGACTTATTAAGATCAAATACATGAAATGATTTTATTGTTAGATCATTGAATTTAAGGATTAAGCCAAACAAGAAGTTGAGTTAATAGTAGACGAAAACAAGAATTACATCTAGAATCATAGTGACTTGTTTATTTGGCTCCATATCAATTATAATCTGACTTGTATTATGAACTACATATTTATTTATTTATACATATGTCTTGACTTTGGACTACACGTTTATAAGTAATAGATTACATTATATATATATATATATATATATATATATTGATGACGACTATAAATATAGAGTGCATCTTAGTTTATGAACTAAAATATGTCTTAAATATTAGATCTAAAAATCAGGTGTTTGATTTAACTTAAGATAATTGAGCCTTAAGGTTATTATTTATTGATTTGTGTGTTCCTTATGAGTAATAATATGGTTATCTTAAATCTAAGTTTATAAATTGATCTGTACACTAATGTGAGAATTTATAAGGTAGATTTTTTGTAGTGCCTCTGAGTAAGGACAATAAATCTCTATATAGCTATTTTCATGTTTGTTTCTATTGATGTAGTATTTGATTAATATTATTAGACTTAATACATGCTGAAGGGATACAGATTAGTACTTGAGTTATCTATATGTATTAATTGATACTCAAAAAAGGATAGAATTAACCAAATATGTCATGTATTATGCCTACCTTTACTAGTGGATGACTAGGTTTACAGATAAAGGGATTACATAATAATGAACCATTATATTTTTAGTATGTGTAAACCATGCATCTATATACCCTACCTATATGTTAAATGTAAGTTTAAATGGGTGTATACAGGTGCATTGAGTCATTAGAGTCGTATCTTAAATATATTTGATTAATTGTTGTGATAATTCATAGTGTGTATATTGATATAGAATACGAAATCATTATTGTTAAGTGAGCTTGATGTAGCACTATTAAATATTAAACTGGAAAGCAATGTCATTGGAAGTATGAAATTATCAAATGACATATTTCTAGTTATTTAGTATCTAATTTAATGTTATTCTTTAGGAATTATATGAATATGGATTCATTGCATACCATTGGAAGAATTAAATGTATGTATTTGTATATTTCCATAAATAGCTTGTTTATACTACTATTAGAAATATTCTGATTGATTTCGTTGGTTGATAATTTAACTAGTATGTTACTTATGACATGCAAGCAATTATGGTCCTTGTTTAAAGCATACTCGGATGGCATGATCTTGTATGGACTATGTTTTATTATATATTTAATTACATGTTTTAGATTCACAATATGCATTTGATGGATAAAATGTAAGATTGTGATTATTTCCATACTTAGTATGTTCACACTTCTATTAATAGGAAGAAATTGTATGAATCTTTAAGTTATATATTATGTTATATGTTATAGTATATCCCACATTGATAATGTTAAGTAGGTAATGAGATGGACTTCACTAGTCTAGGTAGCACCACCAATGATGGATGTAGATAATCCGATCAGTGGTGTGTTATGCAAAATGTTGATTAGGTCAAACCTACGGAGTCATGTAAAGATGAAAACTCATGTGAAATATCTATTGTGAGATTATTAATAGGAGCAAATGATTAGAATTTTATAGAATAAATTAGTACATTGTGATGAGTTCCTAAAGATTATGTTTTCTTCTGATTATTATTTTTATGGAATAATTTAGGGTATACTTGGGTGGTATAATCCTGTACTTACTAGATTAATATTTATAAGTGTTAGATTGATTGTTCATGTCTGATTGGGTGCTCATGCACAAATATCTATGATATTATGAGATGTCATAGAGTTCTATAGTATTGATGTATGTTATACCTGGATGGTACATACAATTTTTGTTATGTCTAGACTCACACCTATGTAAATATATGTGTGTTGGTTATTCTTGAACAATGTGTTTTGTGATAGTTATAGGACATTATGTATATGTGCATATAACCTCGAGAGTGTAACAAATTCTAAGTTAGACTTGTATGTGTTTGTATGACTTATTTTGTTATATCTACTTACTTGAATAAAAGCTTATGGTTTCATGTATTTGAGACTACTTTGTATGTTTGATTGTGGAAAACTAGTAGTTATGTCTAAAAATACTAAACTATGATAGTATAGATTATCATGGAGTGTAGTTATTTAGAACTAAATGTGGTGGTTGGAATCTACAATTATATGTGTATTTTACTTGGATGGTATAAATTGTAGGCATTATTTTTAGTTTGAATTAGATAATAATGTAAGATTCATTCATATATTAATGGAATAAATGTATACTTTGCTTATTCCTATGTTTAGCATGTGATGTCATATGATTACTAGTAGGATGTAAATTGTATGAATCTTAGGGTAAAATAATGTATAGTGAGACATTATCTTTTGGTGTGTATGATTTACATGTTAGTGTGATATCTTTCAATAGAATAGGTTTTATATGATACATTGCATGTTTAGTTTTAATAAATCATACAACACATGGGTACTTGTTAGTTACTCTAGATTTTTTCATCATCACTATCTACTCATCCATGAAGGGAGGGTCATTCCCTGATGGGATTAATGCTAGAGATCATTGGTCTATGGTTGGTGTAGAAAAGTGCTCAGATGATGCTCTCACTCTCCATAGCAGTACTAATTTTGAGTCAACTCTTGAGATTTCTATAGATACTGGAGAGTCTGGAGACTCGTGCTCCAGGGAGCCTTGTATCTTATTTTGTACTTTGTATTATATTACTTTGATTATTGTAAACATTTCATGTAGAAATTTAATTGCATGTTTACTGTGGTTTGATAGTAGTGGTTGAGAAATGTACCAATAGTGGTTAGATATTTGTATTTACTTCTATGAATGTATTATGATGTGTTTCATATATTGATAGTGATTAATGACTATTGATATCATGTACTTAATTACAATTATCACTCTTGGAGTAACTTTGTATGGTCTGCTTAGATTCTCATGGTGTAATCTATTTATAGTTTAAGTGTTCAAAAAAACTTTCACATATTTTCTAGTTAGAACCTAGCAGGGTTGTTACATGTCATATCAGAGTTGTGGCTTGAACTCTAGGACCTATTGAGTTCATTAAAAATTTTGTATCTTTCTGTTTATCATAAAGGAGAATTGTGAATGTGTGTATGGTACATTGAGTGTGTACCTAAGAGCATTTGTAACCTATTAGAGTTGTTAAAGGGTTGGTTTATTAGGTGTCTCTATGGTGATGGTTGTATACGAGGTTTGGCTAGGATAGTACATAGCTTAGTTCTTGAGTTGAGAATAGGAGATTTCTACCATAGTTTGATCACTTAGATTGAAAACCTCAAGTATGATTATGTCTTTCTTATTAATTGAATCACCTTCACCATTTGTGTTTTGTGTTTTGAATATTTTTAAAAGATGGGATGCTTCTCACTTAAGTATTTATGCATTAGTTTTGTGTATTATATACACAAATCCTAGGAGTGGAAAATTTGATAAGACCATTTTAATTTGGTACCACCTAATGCAGTGGAAAAAATTTTATAGTTGAGTGTAGATGTCTTGGTTAAGAATTCATTTGATTAGGAGTTTGTTTATGTGAACTTGAGAAAACATGTCATCTCTCTTAGCTAGCTTAGAGGTGAGTTTTTATTATCTCACTTACACCATTTTAAGCTACCAAAAAGATTCATATTTTCAAGATGTCGATTTAGTGTTTCCTTCAAAGGAAACTTATTTATGAATGTTGTTTGATCTTATTCCCTTGAGTTTTTGGGATAGATTTTTCCACTTCTTGTTAAGAAAATTTATAGGATTGGATGGATTGATGCATCTTTGTGGTTAATATTTCCTTCCAATTATGGAAGTAGGTTGTGATACTACTCTCGTAAATTTTGGTAGATAGATAGTGATTGGCAACATGGATTGTGGTGTTCCCTTTTACCATGTGAAGGTATGCAGGATATTTATTTTTGAGATGTTAGCTCTCTAATTTCCACTTGTGACTTTTTAGAGTCACTATTTTATCCAACTTATTAACTTGACCATGAGGAATGCCAAACCTTTAATTTATCTTAATTCTAGTTATTTATAATTATTATGTTATTATATACCTTTGTTTAGACTAATTGTATTCTCTTTTTGAAGAACGTTATTTTGAAGAGAAATTTATGTACCTTTTGTCAGGAGTAAGTAGGGTATAGGATGTTCAAAACATCTTGGTAGTCTATAAGGGTTTAGATAAATTTTTAACTTGTTGAGTTTTAGTCGATCAAGCAGGGACATTGTCTCGCTTGTTCCTGAATAAGGGTGTAAGGATGGTATAATCCTTAGCCTTTGTATGTTATGTTAATTTTGACATTATTTCCTCTTAACTATGATTAAAATATTATAGGTTAAGCTATGAAGTATTATACTATTTATTTTTAGCTAGTGGTAACTTAATATAATTTTGGAATGATTGTATGACTTTTTTTCTTGTATGTATATTAGTACATCTAGAATCATCTAGCATATAGTATTGTTTTCTTTTATCTATTAGTATAGACTTATGTTTCTTGTAACCTTATGAACATTGTGAGATCATTAGGTCATGGAGACATAAGGGAATAGTGGTGAATTAGGAACATGAGTTCTAAGCGATAGGAGTGCATCTTACTTAGACTCACATTGACTCGATAGTTATTGAGTTTAGATCTGATAGCTAAACTTGTTGAATCCAATATTTGATAGATGGACTTGTCAAATTTAGTCATAAGGCCATATGTAAGTATATTATGGATGGGTATTCCATAATTTTATATACATTGGAAATGTAGTATTTCCAATTCCTATTCATTATCATATTTCTCAAGAGCTCCATGGAGTGGTGACAGTCTTGACATATTATACTTATCCAAAGCTACATGGAGTAGTGATAGTATTAACTTATACACATCATTATTACCAAGTTCCCTAAACACTTTTCTCTAAAATGAGAAAAACACTCTCTAGGTTAGAGAAATGTGTAGAGGGGATGGAAGTTTTATGGAACTCTCCCTGGTCAATTATTTTTGGATTTTGTGATAATCTCATGTGCTTTTGGGAAGTCAGTGAAACTTTTATCAAGATATTATAGGCTTGTCTTGTCAATTATAGACCCTGGGGTTGTCATGATAGTACCAAACAGTATAAGTGACATTTGCAAAACTTGTATGCATAATAGGAAATGTCACTGAGCAGGGTCTTTTACAACCAATACTCTGAGAATAGTGCTAATTGGGATAACCATGATAATTTATTCAAGTAAATTTTGCATTTAACTACATGATTTGATACTAGATACTATGTTTTTATTCTCCTAAACTTTGTTATTTAAAACTTTTGTTTGAATGAGCATCATCGGGATGATGACCAGTTTAATGAGGAAGGATGTTACATCCTGATTTCACCCTATCTTTTATAACCTTAGAATTCATGGATTAATATGGTTAAAATGTTATTATTATTGATTTGATTTAAACTTTATGATATATAATGGTTAAGGGATAGTGATATATTGTTTAGTTTACATGATATGATGATTGTATTTTTTTACTTTGTATTATGGATATGTATTTGTTAGTTTTATATCATTGGTTGATATATATAATGACTTAAATTAACTACCTTCTTGTTGTGAGGTGGATGCAAGATTTATCCTACCCTCAAAGCATGATGAGGGAGAGCATCATCAAAGAGAATAGAGTAGATGGGATGACTAGGGGATGTCATAGGAACTGTTAGTGACCCAAACTCACACACCACAATAAAATAATTTGTTAACTCTTTAGTTTGATCTAGTTAGCAAGTTAGTATGGTTCTGAGTGCTTGAGTATTTTTTAGTGATCATATTTTAGTTTATTGTGTTGTGCAACATTATTACTTAGCAAACTAGTAAGTGGTATTATTTAATGCATCTTTTTAAATATAGTCAAGACATTAAACTAATCTCAATAGAAAATTTGACAAACAAATTCATAGATATAACATCAAAATGTTTGAAATATAGGTTGGATAATTATTGTATGACAACAATTAATATATTCTATAGTTGGTCAAAATTGATAATGATGATAATCCTCACTTTAAAATAATAAATAGACTTTTGCTAAATTAAAATTCTAATTTCCCTATGTGGACTATACTAGTTAAATATTGCAGTGTTTAGATAATAAACCTTTTTCTAAATGACTTGTTAAGTTTTAGTTAACAATGGATTTGTTAATAATAGGCATACTTGTCTAATTTTGCATGAAATTAATCTTTGAATGGTTTTTAAGAAATGATTTTTAAGTGGATAGCTTGGATGGAAAGGATTTGTATAACATTCATTAGACTTGAGTAATCTTTTGAGATCTTGATCTTTTAAGTTTAACTAAGAATTGCATGAGCATGATAGAAGTCAATTACTTCACACTAAACATGCAAACTCATATTAACATTATCCATCACCTTTGATTGAGGATTAAATGACATATAAATAAAGAGGCGTGATAGAATTAGGAGGAGGAGGGATTTATAAATTAAGTCTTATAAAATGTAATGAAATTACTTATATGTCTGCACATAATGATTTTATATCACAGAGAATAAGAAAATATGAGAGATCACACATCAAAAATTGACAGCAAAGAATAATATTGGATAATATAGCAAAGCCACATCGAGGGGTCAACCTCCATAATAATTCACTAAGAGCATAATACTTAACATGATGATTAAAGACTAACCACTACCTCCTATATAAGTCTACTTAGCCATGATTATTCCATAGGCTAACCTAACTAAGAACATAGATAAATGTAACAAGAATATAAAAGAGGTATGTAACACATAAGACAACCACACATATCCCAAGACATACCAAAGGTTAAGGGTGTAGCATGCCCTCCATTTTAAAACAATGTTATCCTTAATGTTGAGTCAACTCTAGATGTTGCTGCACAAAGGATTCATCCTCCCAAGTAGCATCTTCACAGGGTAGATTTTTCCATTGATTAGGTACTCCTTAATTATTCAAGACCACAACTGCTTAGTGCACATTTGAAATATCACCTCAAGATCAAGAACAACTTTTCCTTCCTCATCTAATTTTGGTAACTCAATTTGGGTAACCACTTTGTGTCTAATGACTTTCTTCAAGAATGATACATGAAATACTAGATGTATGTGAGTGGAGGAAGGAAACTCTATCTTGTATTCCACACTACCAATTTTCTATAAGATATGATAAGGCCCATAATACTTAGGGGATAGCTTGTTATCCTTTTTTTGTTATTTCAAGGACATCTGCTTATATGGATGTAAGCAAACAAAAACCCAATCACCAATGTCAAAGTGTCTCTCAATTCTATGTTGATATGCCTACTATTTCATGTGATTCTAGGCCATGTCTAAATTTTCACGCAAATTAGTAAGGACCTCATGTTGATAGTGAATATGTTTTTCAACTGCACAAACCTTAGGATGGACCTTCAAGGTTGAAGTGATGGATGGTGGGTGGTATCTATATAGTGTCAAAAAAAGGAGACATTTTGGAAGAACTATGAATAGAAGTATTATACCACCATTTAGTAAGTGGCAACCAATGAACCCATTTATCCTATTTATCAAAAACAAAACAACAGAGATATCCTTCCAGACATTCATTGACTACCTCAATTTATCCATCAGATTGAGGATGATAGGATGAACTATGAGCCAAATAGGTGCCCAAACATGCAAATAACTTAGTCCAACAATTACTAGTGAAGATAAGATCTTGATCATTAACAATGATCTTAGGGATACCATGCAATTTTTGAACTATATGGAAAAAGTAGAAGCTATTGTACTAGCAACAAATGGTTGTGATAAAAAAACAAAAATGAGCATACTTATTGAGATGATCTACCAAAACCATGATAACATTTTGACCATCAGATCTCGATAACCCTGTAATGAAATCAATAGACACCTCCTCCCAACATTGGCTCAGGATGGATAAAGGCTACAAAAGACCTAGGGTTTTGATGGTTTCTCCTTTATTTTGTTGATAGATCATACATTCAGCTACATATTTCTAGACATCCCCCTTAAGTCCTTCCCAAAAA
The DNA here is from genome assembly GCA_037957365.1 of Torreya grandis. Lineage (NCBI taxonomy): Eukaryota > Viridiplantae > Streptophyta > Pinopsida > Cupressales > Taxaceae > Torreya > Torreya grandis. The sequence continues at coordinate 366,083 of JARHVA010007082.1, forward strand.
AAATCTTGCTTGATTGTATGATTGGTTTTCAAAAATCCTGAATGACCCACAATTGGAGTTGCATGAAGTTCTTAAAGGATTTTGTGTTTAAGAAGATAATTCTTCCATATGCATAATCTATCTTTATACTATAATGCATCACCCTTCCATGTAAATTTTTCAAATCCACCCAAACCTTGCTAAAGATTTTGAAATAAATCATGGGTAGTGTTATCCTTGTCCCATTCTGATCATGCTTCCTCTAGCCAATCTACCTGCAGAATGGTCATAGCATATAGCAAGGCCTCAACTAAATCATCCTTCTTAAATAGTGCATCTGCCACTACATTATCTTTTCCTTTCTTGTAAACTATTTAAAAATCATAGCCTAACATCATAGTTAACCATTTTTGTTGTTCTTAAAATGATAGTTTTTATTTCAATAAATATTTGAGACTATCATGATCAGTCTTTACCTAAAAATGATGACCCATCAAATAAGCCCTCTATTATTTAACTACATGTAAAATAGCCATAAATTCCTTTTCATAAATGGGCTTGTGTTGATTTTTAACCTTCAGTTGATGACTTTCAAATGAAAGTGGTTTACTTTCTTGCATGAGTACAGCACCCATACTATACCCAGATGCATCACTTTTAACCACAAAAGTCTTTAAAAAATTAGGAGTAGCAAACACTGGAGTGGTGCACATCACCAATTTCAAATGTTCAAATGCCCTAGTAGTTGTATCAGTCCACTAAAAGGAGTCTTTCTTCAACAAAGATGTGAATGGTGCTGCAATTCTACCATAATTTTTGACAAACCTATGATAGTAACCAGTTAGCCCAAAAAATCCCCTTAGTTGCTTAAGTGTCTTAGGAATCAGCTAGCCCACCATTGCTTGGATTTTTTAGGATCCACTTTTACTCATATATGTGAAACTAGATTACCCAAATACTCAACCTCACAAGATTCAAAAGTACATTTGGAAGGTTTGGCATATAACTGATGTTGTTCCAAAATTGAGAGTACCTATTTCATATGGTGTAAATGCTCTTCCCAATTTTTACTATAAATGAGGATATCATAAAAAAATACTAAAACAAATTTCTTTAAAAATGGCCTAAAAATAGTATTCATCAAACTCTGAAAGGTAGATGGTGCATTTGTTAGCCCAAAAGGCATAACCAAAAACTCATAATGGCCTCATGAGTCTTGAAAGCAATTTTAGGTATGTCTTCATCATAAATCCAGATTTGATGATACCCAGAATGCAGATCTAACTTGGTAAAATAAAGAGCACCATTTAATTTATCTAGCAAGTCATTAATGACAAGAATAGGAAACCTATCTTTGATAGTGTACTTGTTGAGTTTCATGTAGTCAGGGCACATCCTCCAAGTTTCATCTTTCTTTCACACCATGAAAACTAGTGAAGAATATTTGCTTTGGATATGGAAAATGATTCTTGCATCCAACATTTCATGTACCATCTTTTCAATTTCACTTTTTTGGACATAAGGATACTTGATGGCCAAATGTTGGGTGGTTTAATATAGGAATAAGTTTGATAGCATGATCATGCATGCAGCTAGGTAGAAGTCCTTTCGGCATGTCACCAAAAATAACTGAATGGGTATTAATCACTTATTATAGATCAGGAGGTGTAGATGGCTGAGTTGGATGAACTTTCATGGAAAATAAGAGAGATATAAATCCTTTAGCACCCTTTCAAAGAATATTTATCATTTGATGCGAGCTAACAAGTTTTGGATATTTAGCCCTTAATCCCCTTAGCTCAAATGTCCTTCCCTCAGAACGAAAATGCATGAATAATTCTTGTAAATTCATCTCAATAGTGCCCAAAGCAGTGAGCCACTATAATCCTAGAATATTGTCATCTCCCCCCATGAGAATATCAAATATAAGAGAATCTAATAAGTATTCTCCCATGGCCAATTTAATACTATGGCATTTTCCTAAGTAGCTGACAGTAACACCATCTGCAATCATGACCTAAAATTTTGTAGTGGAAAAAATGAAATAGTTCAAGCGAGAAGCCAACTTATTATTGATGAAGTTGTGTGTGCTCCTAGAATCAATCATAATAGTGACCTATTATTGTAGGAAACCCAAAACCTTACGAATTTGGGGAATACTTATACCTAAAAGGGCATGATAGGAAATAGTAGGTTGAGAGCCTTCATATTCCTCTTCAGGACCTTCTTCATCCTCATCAAGTGCCTCCTCATCATTGTCATCCTCATTGGTACCTTCGATGTAAAATAACTTCTTTTTAGCACAATGATGGTCTTTACTCCATTTACTACCACAACAATAACACAACCCTTTAGCTTGCTTCTCTTCAATTTATGAATGTGTCAGTCTGGTGGGTTGAGGATATGATGGTGCTAGAAAAGTGCGATCATGATCAGTAATGAAGGTTTTCCATAGCACCATCTATTTTTTCTCTACCATGTGTGCCTATGGGATAGCTTCTGCTATAGATGCTAGGTTAAACATTCAAACCTCTAATTAGATGTTATCTTTGAGACCACTCAAAAATAGATTAGTCAAATTTTCCTCAATGATGTATTCCACTTGTAAGGATAGATTCTGAAACTAATGAATATAATCCTTCATAGTTACCATTTGTTATAGTTTAGCTAATTAATTAAAATAGTTCTTAAAGACATTATTTTGATAATGATCCAATAACTCATCAATGAAAATATACAACGTAATAGGAGTACCATTCTTTTTCTTTTGAGCACATAACCAGTGATACCAAATGAACTACTCAAGTTCTAGATATAGAGACACCACTATCACCTTCTAAGAACTAGGAGTTTGATGCAGTCAAATAAATTCTCAAGTTACATAATCCAAGTGAGAGGATCCTTACCATCAAACTTACGCATGTCCACTTTGGGCAACATCAGTTTTGTTGGGTGAATATTTTGTCAATCAGCTAACTGATATTTAAAATAGATCTTATCAACCATAGCAAGGGAGATTAATCATCCAAGTGTGCAGGTTGTCTACATCAAAAGGGGACAAATCTCTCCTCTCATCAAGGGGAGGTTCCCTGTTAAATATGAGGAGCTATATACTATATATATAAGTAGAAAATATCACTCAGGGGTAGGGTAACATCATCTATCTCTCTTTTTCAGAGATGATGCTCACAAACAAAGGAGAAAATCTTGGTGAAAACACTGAAGGCACTTCTCTTTTTTTACAAGAGATCTTGCAGTAAATAGCAGGAGTTCTTTCAGGTAGTGATAAGAAACTGGTAATAAAGTGTAGTAACCAGCAGGATGAAATGGAACACAAAGTTTCCACCTCAATTGCCCAAAGAGTGAAATACAAAGGATAATGGGGGCACAAAGTCATCCCAGAGTCCTCAACACCAAAGGAAACTAAAAACACACACTAAAGACAACTACAACATCACAAAGTCTGAAAGTAACTGACTTTAGGACATTTTCCTTATCACTTCCACTAGTTCTGCCTATTAGATTAAATAAACAAGAATGCATCTAGAAGATAGACATAAGAACAATCTCCTAAAATGGCACAAGCTATAACAGCACAAAGTATGTCAGCCACTTGCTTTCTCATTCAGATAAAGTAATATGAACAACAATATGAGCTCAAAGTCTTAGTATTTGCCTTTCAATTGGGGTAGAGTTTTGCTTTTGTAAATGAAAAAGATCTCCCTCAAACAATAAAAGCGATTACAATATATAGCAGCCAAGAAAGACTTGGCACTTTATTTCATGGAATGGCCCATGCTGTGTATTCAATGCTTTGAATGCATTTTCAGTTCTGTCAGAGGGCCATGTTGGAATAGGGCAGTTGCCTTAACTATGGCATGTCATGTCATCTCAAGCATCTTCTCCTGGGTTTGGATCATCTGGTGTCTACGTAGCTGTCCATTTTGTCTTTACTCCTAGGGAGACAAATAGGTCGTGTCTTCAATGTTTAAGGGCTCAAAAATCTACCTTGTTGACTGTTCCACCTCCTAGAATAACTATTGCGTAGATATTTTGGCCTTTCCCTCTTTATGTTGCAATTTGAGCCCTCGAGCTATCTTTTCCCCTTTCTAGTTCTTTTGGTTCCTCCTCTCAGTGGTTCTTCCTTTTGACCTGAAAGTCTTTGAATGCCTTCAAGTCCGCATTTAAGCCTGCAAAGATCAATGGATACTTTATTGCCGTAAATTTGACATCTTTGAGTTCATCATCATTTGAAAGCTAATGGCTAGTTGGTTATCCTAAATTTGATGGTTGCGGGCCCATCATCCTCCTTAGCGATTCCCTCATGTCTTTCCTACTTACTTTGGCCACTTTCCATCAAGCTTCATCCTTTTTACTGTGTCTTTGAAATTTGTCACAGTCCACTGCTTTGAAACATTACCAACTTACAAAAAATGGGACCCACAACACTTCTTACCCAAGCAGCTTCAAAAGGGGAATGGGGATAGGTGGCACTTTCTACTAATCTTAACAAGTGACACATGGCATTTTCCACTGTGAAATAGGTGAGGACACTTGACAGCATCCACTTAACTTATAAAAGCTTAAGATATCTTTTGAGAGTCCTACGAAAGATGACACATGGTGACTTTCGCTGAGCTTTAGAAACACTATAGAAATATTTGGGACTCATTCAAATTCACATGGATGATGACACTTGGCATGCTCTACTTACTTTTAGCAACTCACTCGGGGCCCACCACAGTCCTTACTCGATAATGAAGCAAAAGGAAGGAACTGCGGATGTTGACACTTGGCAGCTTCCACTGAGCTTTTCAAGGGACACATGGTGACTTCCACTACATTTTAGAAAAATATTTTAAAACCTTTTGTAGTTGCCACTTGGTGCACTCTGCAGAACTCTAAGAGAAGCTTATTGAAAGAAGTTTTGAAGCTTATAAGAAACTTGAAACGCAGATGCAGACACTTATCGCACTCTGCTAAGTTATAACAAATTATAATGGGTCTCAGTAGATGACACTTGGTAGCTTCTGCTTGACTTTGAGACTTAGATCAAACTTTAGGTAAAAAGAAAAACCCATGCAAAATGAAAAACTTATGCCCTATGTCATAACCCCTACTGCCTCGAAACTAAAATGCGTAGGGACAAAACTTGGAGTGCACAACTGAAACTCAAAATAAAATGTAGAGTATTTTAATTTACAAAGAAAAGAGAGAAATTTTTGGTCTGTAGGACCAAAAATAGTTCATGTGTTATCCCAAAAATAAGTGACAGACTTTGGGAACAGCAGTTGGCTCCAGTTGGGGAACTTCCTTCAGTTAAAATTTTGAAACAACTGAGGGGAGTAGAGACCAGAATCTCCAGTGCCTTAAACTGTGCCATTGGGCTATGGAGTCATGCTAACCAACAATAAAGTGAGGTGCCAAAAATAAAAATGAAAATGAAAAGCACAACATAGAACTGAAGACTATACAAATATACACATGTACAGATGATCTTATTTGATACTTCAAGAGTGTGCCATTGTGAGGCAGAGAAAAGAGTGTGCCATTGTGATACTTCAATAGAAAGTTGTTTTCACCATTAAGCTGATGGATAATAAAAGGGTCTCTCCAAATGGAATCAAACTTCCCATGCATCCCCTTTGGTTCTCTTCTCTTGTCCCACAGTAGAACTTGATCTCTAATCTGGAAATCACGGTTCTTTACTTTCGGGTCAAAGAACTTCTAAACCAAACTTTGATGGGCAGCAATTCGGTCCACCACCATAGTTATCTGCTCATTCATCTCAGTCAGGCACATGATCCTCTTATCAATGGAGCTTTCATATGTCTAATTTTCAATTTCTTTAGCCAATTTCAATGCTGGCAATTCTAGGGTGATTGGTATCTCAGCATTGAGCCCATAAAGAAGTTGGAAAGGAGACATACCAATTGCCCTTTTTGGTGTAATTCTATCTACCCATAAAGCATCAACCAGTGCTCTATGCCATGTCTTTTGATTATCATCCATCAACGTCTTGATGATAGTCACCAGGGTCTTGTTACTTGATTCAGCTTGTCTATTCCCTTGTGGAAAGTAATCAAAAGAATGGGAGAGGGTAATCCCATAGTAAAAATAGAATTGAGTGATCTCTTGAGAAGTGAAACAAGTTGCATTATTAGTGACAATCTTGGTTGGGACCCCAAACCTGGAAATGATGTTCTTTTTGAGGAAACTACACACTACTTCTAAAATAACATGTTTGGTCAGGATAGCTTCCACCCACTTGGTGAAGTAATCTTTGGCTGTGAGGACATAATCATGTCCAGCACTTGAAGATGGGTTTATAGCACCAATGAAATTGATGCCCCATTATTGAAATGCCTCTTTTATCACCACTAGCTTGAGAGGCAGAGCAGCTAACTTGGGTCTTCCAACAAATTACTGGCATAATTCACATTTTCTTACCCACTTATACGCATCTTGAAAAAGAGAAGGCCAGTAATACATGGCTCTAAGAATCTTGTGGGCAGTCACAGGAGTAAAAAAATGTCCTCCACAAGCTAGATTATGGAAGGACCTCAAAATTTGGTTCTACTACTCTTTATCCACGCAGCGAAGGAACACTCCATCAAGGCTCCTCTTATACAGGTTCTTGTCCCAGAGGACAAAATTGGTAGCGTATAATTTGTTAGTCTTCCTTTCTTTATGAGATAGGTGAGTAGGACACTCACCATAACTAAGGAAATGAGCAATACCTAAGTACCACTCATTCGTGGTGGAGACAAGAGAACCATCGGTGTGTCTTCTTCTTCTGATTATTCATGCACTATTTATTCTGTCTTGTTATCAGCAATCAATTGGCATAGGCCTTTTCCCCACACCAGCTTCATTGGTTTGATGACTAAATAAAACTCTTGGATTTTTGCAATCTAATTGCCTCTTTTCATCCCAAACCCCTATTGAGTTAATATGGATTTAATCGTGGTATTAGGAACCAAGGCAGTAACGTGTGAATTCAAGATGTAGAAGCAGAAATACTTCACTGCATTACCACTACATAAGCATGCTTCTCCATGTTTAAGTATTTTAGCTCATAAGCTTTAAGAGGATAGCTCATGAAAGAAATAGGAGATTCCACACCTTCTTGGTTCCACTAAACCAGAATTGCTAAAAATGTGTGTTTGGAAGCATAGCTATATATGGTGAATTTCTTATTATAGTCTGGACAAACCAAAATTGGGGCGTGGGCAATAGCTGTCTTGATATTTTGGAGTGCCAATTTGCCTTCTTCAGTCCATCTGAAAGTGGCCTTTCCCTTCATCATGTTCACAATATGACGAGTCTTCTCAGCGAACTCAGGAATGAACATTCATAAGAAATTCATTTTTCTAAATAAAGAGTGAACCGCAGTCTTACTCATGGGTAAAGTAAGCTCCTGGATGGACTTGACTCTGTCTGAGTCAATCTTTATGCCTCCTTTGGACACAATGTGTCTGAGAAGTTTCCCTTCTATTACCCCAAAAATAGACTTCTTGGGATTTAAGAAAATGCCATTCTGGCAGCAACGTTCCAGCACTTGTTGCAAGTGGCGCACATGATCTGAGTGATGCTTAGAAAAGATAGTCAAGTCATCAAGATATAATATAATGAACTTTCCCATTTCATCCTTGAAAGTAAGATCCATTTCTCTCTGAAAAGCGGCGCCAGCATTAATCAAGCCAAATAGCATTCTCTGATAGGCAAAGGTGCCCCAAGGTGTGGTGAATGCAGTCTTATGGTGGTCTACTTCACCAACTTCAACTTGATTGTATCCAAAGAAGTTGTCTAGCATTGATAACATCTCTGAACTGGTCACCATCTGAAGCACTTGATCCATGATGGGTAGAGGATAGTTATCCTGTAAGGATGACTGATTCAAATTCTTGAAGTCCACACAAAGGCAAATTTTGCCATTCTTCTTTCTTACATGCACTATGTTGGAAATCCATGTAGAATGATGGATTGAGAAAATTATTTTAGCATTCAATATTTTCTATATTTCAGACAGAATAGTACTTGATATCTTTAGATTGTACTATCTAGATTTTTGCCTATAAGGTGTTGAATCACTTTTGAGAGAAATGTCATGGAAAATCTCATCAGGCCTAAGTGACTTCAAATCATCATAGGAGTATGCTAAGACATCCATGTACTATCTGAGCAAATTAGTGAACTTAGATCTCTCCTCAGGAGTGTAGCACTTCTAAATGTTCACCATCTTGGGATCTTCCTTGGTACCCAAATTTATCTAATCAAACTCTTGAGAGGAGCTTGAATCTATTTGTTGTTGTTTGATAAATTTGTCATGCTTGTCAAACAACTTCTCAAGAGAAACCAAGCCTTTGAGAATTTTATTCTCTTTAAGTTGTAGGAATTCATCACTTTTGTCTGCATTTGATTCAGGGGCTGGTTCAAGTTGTTGAGGCTCATTACCTTCAAAGTGAAGCTGTTAAAAGCTATCATTTTGTTCCAAGAAGATAATTATTTGATTGTCATTGTTAAACACCTTCCAATGATTAGCATTATCAGGTACACTTCGTCGAAAGACCAGCTCAATAGTGTACTTATCTCTTTTAAAGTTTGGGTGAGGAACCAAGAGAGTTCCTGAAACTACCAATGCATCAACTCTGTCATTGAATCCCCTAGGTATGGCAGAGATGCTGAAAGCATCAAAGTTTTCAATTTGGTCCTAGACTAGATTGCAATAGTGGCACAATCTCTCATTCTTAGTTTGATACAAGTTTCTCACCTGACAAACCACCAGTTCAACATCTCTTTTGGCATGAAGGAGTTTGATGCCTTTGTCATGAGCAGCCTTCAATCCAAGTAAGAGAGATTCATACTCAGCTGTGTTGTTGGTGTTGTTGAATTGTAACTTGTATGATAAAGGAAAAATATCTCTTTGAGGAGATATCAACACAATCCCAGCTCCTGACTCAGTAGAGGAGTAGCTACCATCAAATTCTAGAATCCATATCTCATTTGATACTGATTTTTCTTCATTTGGAGGGGGAGATCCTTCTACACTTGCATTGCATTCTACCAATTTTTATGATGTTCTAGCTAAATGTATTTCTAGGTTGACACCTTCAAGAGCTTCAAAAGGTGCTTCATGGACATCTTTTGTGGATAGAAAGTAGTTACCCATGCATGAAGACTCAAATAGAATTTGAGCTTCCAGTGCTGATGTTTGGGTGACCACATATTTTTCTTCCTTCTCAGGGAGCAATCTCTTTATAACACCTTTGATTGAGATTCTTGCTTCGGATAGGTCCATACTCAATTCAATTCCAACATCCTTATAGAAATTCCACCCAAGAAGGATGCCATATGATGCTAGGACATCGACCACCAAGATAATAATCTTGATTTTTTTGTCTGAAAACGCTGTAAATGCAAATTGAGCATCCTTGATTTATCCCAGTAGTGGCACTTGCTTATTATCCATGGAGAAACATCTCTCAAATGTCTTGGTCAGTGTGAGACCAAGAGATTCTGCCACTTTGATAGGCATGACATTGTCTGAAGCTCCAAAATCAATGATGTAATTGTTCAGTGAATGTCCATTTATCAGCAAGGAGACATAAAATTGTTCAGTCCTCCCAGAAGCAGCAGGAGGAGTAATGACAAGGTTATTTGGGATAGACATGTTCCTTAGAGGATCATGAGTCACCTTCTTAGCATCTTATCTTTTAGGGATGGTTTGGTTCTTTACACATTAAACCAACTTGTCTAATTGCTTGGGGTTGGACTGCAAAAATTCAAATTCAAACATTTAAATTTTTTTTATATGATCAATGATATCAAATGTCTAAAATGGACTAGAAATAGAAGATGGGAGATCATATTTTTGGTTTTTAAAAGGGGAAAGATTGGTCTGTGAATATGAAAATGGAGGTGAAGGTGCAATTGAGGTACTCACCTTTTTAGTAGTCACCAGGTCCTTTGGCTAGAAAGGCAGAGTAGTTCCCCACTTGGCAATTAAAATTATTGGTTAAGGTCACTGCTCTATCTTCTCTTTATCAGCTTGCTAGGCTGATTGATTCTTAGACCATGTGAAAATAGCGTATGATCCTTCAACTGCTTTACCTTCACTTCTGGGTTCATCCTGATAATACAAAAAACTAATGTTAGAGTCACCAGTGAATTTTTCTTCTTCCTCAGTGAAGAAATTAGCATCATCTTCAAGATTTAACTTAGGTTAGAATGAGAAATCTGATTCAGCTTCAAGATATCCAACCGCTGAGTTGGTTGGTGGTGCTTTAATGGCAAGATTATTCCTCTGAGGGGGAGCAAGGTGATTAGTTTGCCCTTGATTCTTGGCTGCATTACCTTGGTATGACTGATTCTAAAATGTTCTCCTTGGCATATCTCTGTATGAAGGAGTAGATGACATCCCCTACGCCATTTGCTTTTTAAGAGCTAGCAATTCATTTTCTAGCTTTTGCACCATTGGATCAGTGGTCACCGAAGGTGAGTATTCTGAAGATGAAGAGGATTTACCTCTATTTGGATCTCTCCTTATCTTTCCATTTAAGATAAGGTCATCTTCTACCTCAGTAGCTAAGTCTTGAGTAGCAGTAAGGTCTATGTAACCAACACATCTTATAAAAAAACTCACTTTAAGCAGTTGCGAGTTGATGAAGAAGCATTTGAGGTTTTCAGGTGTTGGCTAGGCAATTGCAAGAATTCTATTCCTCAGCTTGTCAAACTTTGCTATGAAATCCCTCATAGGTTCATGAGGTTCCTTCTTCATCTGTGTGAGCTAGGCCAGTAAGGCATGTGCATCTTCTACAGGCTTGAACTTGGCTTCAAATTTAGCTTTGAGTGTGTCCCAGTCAGTCACTAATCTAGCTTGTAGATGGTAGAACCAGTCTACAGTAGCACCTTGTAGTGTCTCCATGAATAGCCTGACTGCTATGTCTTCATACTCTACACCTATCACACCACAAGCTATGCTAAAGGCTGTAATGTGTTCATCAGGGTGAAGTTTCTCATCACCAAAGAATTTGTAAAAATTCTTTCTCGAACTACGTGGAAGATCATGTTGAGGTGGAGTAAGATTTAGTGGACCAAAGAAGTTACCCCAAGGGCCTTGAGCTACCATGATTAGATTATGGAAAAGGGGGATAACAAATTTAGGTGGAGTATGTATAGGCAAAGCTCTGTTAACAGCAAAAAATGAAGCTCTACCTTGTGTTGGTGACATGGTACGGGTAGGATGAACACTCCTAAATCATTGAACTTGAAGTTGGGGAGGGAATAAATTGAAATTGCCCTTCTGCACCAATTCAAAAACAAGGTCAACAAAACCTTAGGCTCTCTAACTTTTGGTATAGCGTGGAATTTCCAGATTGTGAAACAAAAATAGAAAAGGACTGGTCTTGCTTCAGCTTGAAGATCGAGGCTTCAAACTGCTTGTCCTTCCCCAGTGGAGTCGCCAAAAATATTTTATCAATCAACTAACTGATGTTCAAAATAGGTCTTATCAACCACAGCAAGGGAGATTAGTCATCTAAGTGTGTAGGTTTTCTACATCAAAAGGGGACAAATCTCTCCTCTCATCAAGGGGAGGTTCCCTATTAAATATGAGGAGCTATATACTATATATATAAGTAGAAAATAACACTCAGAGGTAGGGCAACATCATCCATCTCTCTTCTTTTAGAGATGATGCTCAAAAACAAAGGAGAAAATCTTGGTGAAAACACTGAAGGCACTTCTCTTCTTTCAGAAGTGATCTTGCAGTAAATAGCAAGAGTTCTTTCAGGTAGTGACACGAAACTGGTAACAAAGTGTAGTAACCAGCAGGATGAAATGGAACACAAAGTTTCCACCTCAACTATCTAAAGAGTGAAATACAAAGGATAATGGGGGCACAAAGTCATCCCAAAATCCTTGACACAGAAAGAAACTAAAAACACACACTAAATACAACTATAAAAACACAAAGTAATTGACTTCAAGACATCTTCCTTATCACTTCCACTAGTTCTGCTTGTTAGATTAAATAAACAAGAATGCATCTAGAAGACAGACATAAGAACAATTTTCTAAAATGGCACAAGCTATAATAGCACAAAGTCTATCAGTCACTTGCTTTCTCATTCAGATAAAGTAATATGAACAACAATCTGAGCTCAAAGTCTCAATATTCGCCTTTCAATTGGGGCAGAGTTTTGCTTCTGTAAATGAAAAAGATCTCCCTCAAAAAAATAAAAGAGATTAAAATATATAGCAGCCAAGAAAGACTTGGTGCTTTGTTTCATGTAATGGCCCATGCTGTGCATTCAATGCCTTGAATGCATTTTTAGTTCTGTCAAGGGGCCATGTTGGAATAGAACAGTTGCCTTAATTATGACATGTCATTTCATCTCAAATGTCTTCTCCTGGGTCTAGATCATCTGGTGTCTACATAGTTGTCCATTTTGTCTTTACTTCTAGGGAGACAAATAGGTCATGTCTTCAATGTTTAAGGGCTCAAAAATCTACCTTGCAGATTGTTCCTCCTATTGGAATAACTACTACGTAGATATTTTGGCCTTTCCCTCTTTCTATAGCGAGTTGAGCCCTTGAGCTATCTTTTCCCCTTTTTGGTTCTTTTGGTTCCTCCTCTTGACAGTTCTTCCTTTCGGCCTGAAGGTTTTTGAATGCCTTCGGGTCCACGTTTAAGCCTGCAAAGATCAATGAATACTTTATTGCCACAAATTTGATGTCTTCGGGTCCGTCATCGTTTGAAAGCTAACAACTAGTTGGTTGTCCTAAATTTGATGGATGTGGGCCCATCATCCTCCTTAACGATTCCTTCATGTCTTTCCTCCTTGCTTTGGCTGCTTTTTGTCGGGCTTCATCCTTTTTACTATGTCTTTGACATTTGTCATAGTCTGCTACTTTGAAACTTTACCAACTTATAGAAAATGGGACCCACAACACTTCTTGCCTGAGCAGCTTCAAAAGGGGAACAAGGATAGGTGGCGCTTTCCACTAATCTTAACAAGTGACATGTGGTGTTTTCTATTGTGAAACAAGTGAGGACACTTGGCAGCATCCGCTTAACTTATAGAAGCTTAAGATATCTTTTGAGAGTCTTGTGGAACATGACACATGGCGACTTTCGCTAAGCTTTAGAAACACTATAGAAACATTCAGGACTCATTTGGATTCACATGAATGATGACACTTGGCACGCTCCGCTTGCTTTTAGTAACTCACCCAGGGCCCACCACAGTCCTTACTTGATAACGAAGCAAAAGGAAGGTACTACGGATGTTGACACTTGGCGGCTTCCATTGAGCTTTAAAAGGGACACGTGGTGACTTCTATTGCATTTTAAAAAAACATTTTAAAACCTTCCACAGTTGCCACTTGGTGCCCTCCACAGAACTCTAAGAGAAGCTTATTAAAAGAAATTTTGAAGCTTATAAGAAAATTAAAACGCGGATGCAGACAATTGTCGTGCTCTACTGAGTTATAACGGGACATGTGGCACGTTCTGTTGCTTCTAAAAACAAATTATAATGGGTCTCGGTAGATGACACTTGGCAGCTTCCACTTGACTTTGAGACTTAGACCAAACTTTAGGCAAAAAGAAAAACCTGTGCAAAATGAAAAACCCGCACCCTATGTCATAACCCCTACTGCCTCAAAACTAAAATGCACAAGGACAAAACTTGGAGCGCACAACTGAAACTCAAAATAAAATGTAGAGTATTTTACTCTACAAAAGGAAGAGAGAAATTTTTGGTCTGTAAGACCAAAAATAGTTCATGTGTTATCCCAAAAATGAGTGACAAACTTTGGGAACAACAAGTTTTATACTAGAATTAGAGTTGTTAGTGTTGAGAGGACTCAAATGATGAAGTAGAGGGTTGTTTGACTATAACTGAGATGAAAGAGCAACCAATGAAGCAGTGAGTTCATTTAATTAATTATGAACCCCATTAATCTCTTTGTGTATCCCTAAAACATTAGTTAGAACTACAACAAAGTCACCATACAACACCAAACCCTTTATGACAGCTTGAATTTGAGAAATCAATGGATCTAAAGTTCCAAATTCCATGTCAGCAGTAGGAGTCTTACGAGTTTATTGTCCCCCTTTTCATCCTCTATAGAAGGACCAACTATATACAAACCCTAGGAGGTTTTTTCCCCAAAAAAAGTATACCATGGGATGGTACCATTGTGATCACCTCGCTAAGATGAATCTAATGATTGCCTTTATGCACTAGGGTAAAACAATTTGGCACAAAAAAGTGTATTGGTGGAATATATCATTGCTATTGTCTCATCGAGATGAATCCAATGACTACAATTGTGCAAGACAAAAAACAATCTAGACTTTTTTTTTTTAATTTTAAAAAAGTGTTTCAAATAATACTACATTGATAGAAAAAAATAATTCTTCCCAGATTGCAAGTTATGTTTTTTTGCTCCTTCCCCTCACAGAAGTTGCACCTCACTAGATCTAAAAAAGTAGAACCATAAGAAACTTTCCCTAATAAAAGCTATGATACCACTTGTAATGAAATTACTTAGATTTTTGTACATAATGATTTTATATCACACATAATAAGCAAATATGAGAGATCACACAGCAACAATTGATAGCAGAGCAAAATACTAGATAATATAGCAAAGCCACTTCGAGGGGGCAACCTCCACAATAATGCACTAAGAGCAGAATACTTAACATGATGATCAAAGACTAACCACTACCTACTATATATAGTCTACTTATCCATGGTTATTCCATAGGTTGACCTAACTAAGAACTTAGAGAAATATAATAAGAATATAAAAGAGGTATGTAAGCCCCAAGTCGGCCACACATATCCCAAGACACGCTAAAGGTTAAAGGTGTAACATAAAATTAAAGAAGATAGGGGAAGAGGAGATATGAAGAGAGAAGGAGGAGGAAAATTGATAGAGTGTTTTATAAACAAGAAGAACCAAGTGATTTCATCTTACCATAGGAAAATATCCTACATGGTTGGTTTTTTACTTCATATTTCTATGTATTATACACTTAGATTTAGATTTTAAATTCTATATTTTATTATAAGCTATCCATTTAAAATTATAATGACTGTGTATACATTGACATACCAATTAGATGTGTATTAATAATCATCCAGGTGCATATATGTTTATCTCAAACTAGGTTAAAATCACCTACTACGATTATTTTTCAACTCCACCCATGGTTAGCTACTCTGGTCCTAAGCATCACCATAGTATACAATATCAACAATAATATTCAATCAAATTAGGGAAGGATGAATGTTTTGTAGTATATACATGTATAAATGCAAATTAATGAATACCCAATTCAATGAAATTTAACTTGTTGAAACCCCTAATATATGGCACAACACTCACAATGGTAATGCACCAAGAAGTCAGAAGTTCAATTCTTGGGAAACTTGAATTATCAACTCTTAAGATCAAATACATGAAATGATTTTAATGCTAGATCATTGAATTTAAGGATTAAGTTGAATAAGAAGATGTTTTAGTAGTAAATGAAAATAATAATTCCATCTAGAATCATAGCAATTTGTTTTATTTGGATGTGTATCAATTATAAATCTGACTTGTATTATGAGTTGTGTATTTATTTATTTATACATATGTCTTGACTTTGGACTACACATTTATAATTAATAGATTGCATGTATATAAAGACAACATTTATAATTAATAGTTTACATTATATATATATATATATAGACATCATCTATAAATATAGAGTGCGTCTTAGTTTATTAACTATATTTTGTCTTAAATATTATATCTTAAAATCAGGTTTTTGATATAACTTAAGATAATTGAGCCTTAAGGTTATTATTTATTGACTGAGTTTTGTGTTCCTCATGAGTAATACTACGGGTATCTTAAATCTAAGTTTATAAATTGAATAGTACACAAATGTGAGAATTCATGAGGTAGATTTTCTATATTACCTATGAGTAAGGACAATATATCCCTCTATAGCTATTTTCATGTATGTTTCTCTTGACGTAGTATTTGATTAATATTATTAGACTTAATACATGATGAAGGGATACAGATTAGTACTTGAGTTATCTATCTGTACTACTTGATACTCAAAAAAGGACAAAGTTAACCAAATATGTCGTGTACTATGCATACCTTTACTAGTGGATGACTAGGTTTACAGATAGAGGGATTACATAATAATGAGCAATTATATTTTTAGTATGTGTAAACCATGTATCTATATACCCTCCCTATTTGTTAAATGTAAGTTTAAATAGGTGCATACTGGTGCATTGAGTCATCAGAGTTATATCTTAAATATATTTGATTAATTGTTGTGACAATTCATAGTGTGTATATTGATATAGAATACGAAATCATTGTTGTTGAATGAGCTTGATGTAGCACTATTAAATATTAAGTTAGAAATTAATGTCATTAGAAGTATGAAATTATCTAATGATATATTTCTAGTGATTCAGTATCTAATTTAATGTTATTCTTTGTGAAGTATATGAATATGGATTCATTGCATACCATTGAAAGAATTAAATGTGTGTATTTGTATATTTTCATAAATAGCTTGTTTATACTGCTATTAGGAATATTTTGATTGATTTTTGTAGTTGATAATTTAACCAATATGTTACTTATGACATGCAAGCAATTATGGTACTTGTTTAAAGCATACGCAGATGGCATGATCTTGTATAGATTGTGTTTTATTGTGTGTGTGTGTGTGTGTGTGTGTGTGTGTGTGTGTGTGTGTGTGTGTGTGTGTGTGTGTGTGTGTGTGTGTGTGTGTGTAATAACATGTTTTAGATTCATAATATGCATTTGACAGACAAAATGTAAGATTATGATTATTTCCATACTTAGTATGTTCACACTTCTATTAATAGGAAGAAATTGTATGAATATTTAAGTTATATACTATGATATATGTTATAATAGATCCCATATTGATAATGTTAAGTAGTTAGGGAGATGTACTTCACTACCCTAGGTAGCACCACCAATGTTGGATGTAGTTAATTCGATCGATTGGTGTGGTATGCAAATATGTTGATAAGGTCAAATTCATGGAGTCATGTAAAGATGAAAACTCGTGTGAAATATATATTGTGAGAGTATTAATAGGAGTAAGTGATTAAACTTTTATAAAATAAATTAGTACATTGTGATGTGTTTCTAAAGATTATGTTTTCTTCTGATTATTATTTTTAAAAAATTATTTAGGGTATACCCAGGTGGTATAATCACGTATAAGTATTAGATTGATTGTTCATGTTTGAGTGGGTGCTCATGTACAAATATCTATGATATTATGGGATGTCATAGAGTTATACAGTATTGATGTATGTTATACCTAGATGGTACATACTATTTTTGTTATGTCTAGACTCACACCTATATAAATATATGTATGTTGGTTATTCTTGAACAATGTGTTTTGTGATAGTTATAGGACATTATGTATACATACATACAACCTTGAGAGTGTAACAAATGCTAAGTTAGATTTTAATGTGTTTTTGTGACTTGCATTGTTATATCTACTTAATTGAATATAAGTTCATGGTTTCGTGTATTTAAGACTATTTTGTATGTTTGATTATGGAAAACTAGTAGTTACTAAACTATGATAATATGGGTTATCATGGAGTGTAGTTATTTGGAACTAAATGTGGTAGTTGGAATCTACAGTTATATGTGTATTTTACCTGAATGGTATAAATTGTAGGCATTATTTATAGTTTGGGTTAGATAATAATGTAAGATTCATTCATACATTGATGGAATAAATGCATAATTTGCTTATTCCTATGTTTAGCATGTGATGTCATATGATTACTAGTAGGATGTAAATTGTATAAATCTTAGGGTTAAATAATTTATAGTGAGACATAATCTTTTGGTGTGTATGATTTACATGTTAGTGTGATATCTTATAACAGAATGGGTTCTCTATGATACACTGCATGTTTAGTTTTAATAAATCATACAACACATGGGTACTTGCTAGTTACTTTGGATTCTCACACCGTCACTATCTACTCAACCATGAAGGGAGGGTCATTCCCTAATGGGATTAGTGTGGGGGATCATTGGTCTGTGGTTGGTGTGGAAAAGCACTCGGATGATGCTCTACCTCCCCATATCGGTACTACTTTTGAGACAACTCCTGAGATTTCCATAAATACTGGAGAGTTTGGAGACTCATGCTCCAGGGAACCTTGTATTTTATTTTGTACTTTATATTATATTGATTTGATTATTATAAACATTTCATGTAGAAATGTAATCCATGTTTACTGTAGTTTGACAATAGTGGTTGTGTATTGTACCAACAAAGGTTAGATATTTATATTTACTTCTATGAATGTATTATGACGTGTTTCATATATTGATAGTGATTAATGAATGTTGATGTCATGTAATTAATGAAATGTATCACTCTTGGAGTAACTTTGTATGATTTGCTTATATTCTTGTGGTTAATCTATTTATAGTTTAAGTGTTTAAAAAATAAACTTTCACATATTTTCTAGTTAGAACCCAGTGGGGTTGTTACAGTATACATACATCCATCATGTAGAAACTTAACACATATTTATAAGGTAGAACATATAACCTCCATGGCATGGGTCCATGGCCTCCCTATTAACAAATTATAATGAAAATGATTAGGCGTTGCTTGGAATTGTGTAGATAGAGTTTTTTGTCCCAATGTAATATCCAATGGGATAGAACCCAAAGCTTGGCATGGCACATCATCAAATCCTTTAATATTGTTATATATCTTTAGGATGTCTGTCATGTTTATGCCCATGGTTTAAAAAAATGTAAGACAGTAAATATTAAGTCCAAAACATTTTTAAATTAGAGCCCTTTTGATAATTGTATAGTTGATTTGGGTTTCTATGAATAATGGTAGATTTTTATCAATAGTTGATTTTGAAGTTAAATCATCATTGTCAACAGAAATAGCATCCTCAATATATTTCAAGGCATGTACAATAGATGCAAAGTAGGAAGGTTTTGTGTCATGAGGCACATATGTCTAATTCAATGCTTGGTAAAGAATGTCTTTGAGAATAGTGACTTTTTGGAGTAATTCAAGCATGTAAATATTAGTTGGTGTATTCCTTAGTTGCTCAATAATATCACATGCTCTATATTGATTCATGGTTCATATAAAATTAGGATGGGGGTGAGGAGGAATTGACTAAATACATTCTTCTTGACGTGGCTAAGGAGGTACTTGACCTCATCTAGTAACAACTAATTAAATCGTAATGTCTACTAAAATCCCAAGGTGAATAGTAGAGGTAGGATATGAGATAATATGGTTGGGGCATCTAGGTGCAGGAGGAAAAAAAGGAACTGTCTAAGCTCTTTGACATCTAGTTGTAACTGGTGGTAACTCAAACTGAGCCATGTAATAATGATCTTCATAGAATGGGACACAAATAAGTGATGGACTAATAACCAATGTAATATTTGTCTTAGAATTATGTATCAATAGGCTTACATACATGCAAAAAAATTTAAAAATAATTAGCACAAAGTAGGTAGATATTATGAAGAAACATTGCATTAAAAACTAATAAATAAACTCAGTCATTATAATCATGGTGAACAAAGAAAATTAGAAAATAAAAAATCTAAAACCCTTATGGAAGTGCAATGATAGAAATAAATTGTAATGGTAAGCTAGGGGTTATAATAGCTAACAATAAGTGGGTTCACCAATATGTTTTTACAAATTTGGGGAAACCTAGAAATATGTAGATTACCCTAAATGATAAACTATTATGCAAAATTAAGAATTACAATATTGTAATAAATCAAGCATTCATTAATTTAAAACTTGTTAAATCTAGAAACTTAATAAATAATGAAAATAAAATAGAAAAACTAAGAGTTAGCAAGAAAACTATACTATGGGAGGAATCAAAGTTGAAAATGGCAGGGTCATTGGATCTGGTGACTGTGAAATTGAATCTATAATTGAAACAAGCCCTAGACAACAATTCCCTAAGTTGGACAAGAGAGGGGAGTGCTCATGTCATCTGTGAGTATGATCTTGTTTATAAATGGTGAAGGTATGGAATTTTTGGGTTATGTTCACCTTCATCTTTATGCTCTGTGTTCTGTGCAGGATCTTCTAATAAGTTGTAGTGACTTCAAAACCCTAGCTCCTTGACACATGAAGACCAATACAAATTAATGAGAGAAAAATGGGTCAATGGTTGAAATTGGGCATGACCTCGACACCCCATGTGATGAGCATTGCCTCCATACCAATATTTTGAAGAGGGATAAAACTTCATGTAGTTCTCCCATGTTACGGTGGTGTGTGAATAATTGGTGCAAAGTGTTATATGTTGGTGCAATATTGGTGTGATAAAATACCAAAACTATGACTTGTGACCTTAGAGATGTATTCAAACTTTAGATCTAGGCTACTAAGGTTGTATATAATCAAAATTGGAAAAAATAGGGAATTTACTCTCAATATGCAATTTGAATTCTAATGATTTTCAATTTGGAAGCCTCTTGTGTGCAAAATGGTTTGAAATGTGTTTATATAGTCATATCTTTGAAATTCATTTGAATGGGGATTATTGGGTACATGGGTTGATCTTTCCATTACTTTAAAATTTGTAAATTAGTTATTATTTAGTGGGAGGACAAGAGAGGGGTATTGGATAATAAAGTGGTGTGTTCTTGTCCAATCAGCAGTGCTAAGGGTCTAGCATGGATTGGATGATGGTTGAGGTTAATAGTACGTTGGATAAGTGTATTTTAGGGTCATCAATAAACTTAGAAGAGTGAATTTTACATGTAATGTGGTCTAAAGTGATCAAAAGGGCCCTTGGATAGGTCTAGAGCTAAGTATGTAAAGGAGTGGTCACAAGTGCACTGTTTTAGCTTAAATATTAATTTATGTGTCTACAAATAGAAAAATAAGAAGACCAACTTTGGGAAAGGACATCACAAGATGAAAATGGAGTTACACATTATGAGTCATAATTATTGGGACCATATAGTTTGTATGACATGATTATATGTAATGGTATGGGAACATGGCCAAATTTAGGGGGACGTTATCTATAAAACTTACAATGGCCAAAGTGTGGTGAGCTATGTTATTGTTCATAAATATATATCTTGAGACTGATGGAGTTGGAAGTTGGGGACTACCTTATAGAGCTAAAATCATGTCACAATATAATGTATGTAAAGTTTGACATGTATAAAAATAATCAACAAGGAGAAAAATCCCACCGCAAACAAAAGAAGATTCCTCTTTAAGGAAAAATTATCGTGACTCAAGAGAAATGACAACTTTTCAAATCAACCCTTGAATAAAATTTTCAGGGTGCATAATATAGTATAGCATATATGGGTAGTCATCTGGTAAATAATAATATTTTGATTTCGTTAATTAATAGAGCTTTAAGCACATGTAAAAAAAACTAGACCTAAGAGAGGAAATACAAGTAATTTTTCAATAAATCCATGGTATGATGAAGAGGACAAGGAAACAAAGAGGACTTTGAGAAAACTTGGAATGGACAAAGGAAATAATAAGGCCTATGAAAGAATCATATGATCAAAAAATTAAATCTACATAAACATAAGAAGAAAAGAAGTAATTTCTCTCAAACCAGACAACCCACAGGCTTTTGGTGGGAACTACAACATAAAAGAAAACAAATAGAGAAAAATATTGCAGGTACCCAATAATTAAAATATGTGAATCTACTCCATGAATGAGTTTAGTATAAAGACCTCCCTCTTGTAGTCAACACAAGTGAGCTCTTATCTACAAAGGATAGTACTCAAGACATAAAGAGATTAGTAGGGGTAAAGTACATGACATAGATGCGATGCAAGCAAAACATTTAAAATTTTATTTATAAGCTCTCACACTACACGCCAAAAGCATATCTAATGGTATTAACTGGTAAGGCTTCCTAATGTTTAACCCTAAAAATATAGATTAGCGAATCAAGGGTCAAAGGGTATAGAGATAGCTAGGGGCACAAGGGTGATAAATTATCTCTATAGCAGGCCAATTGGGTGTTAAACTCAAATATAACATATCATGAATTTATAAAACTAAGAATAGGCTAAATATAGAAATTGCAACTAAGTTATTTATGAAAATGATAAAGAATCAATGTATTTAACTAGTTTTGATGCTAACACAGTGTTGAATCTGAAACGTGTAGAAAGTAGACTAAAAGATGATTTTGTAAAAGTTTCCTAATTATGGATTAAGTGTCTCTAGAGATCTAAACACTTGCATCAACTTAGGATAGTTGCATTGACACTAATATCTAAGTTTGATGCAGGTGTCTTGTATGGAATACTTGTTGAAAAAGGATGTGACCACCTAGATGCTTATGGGTTTATCTTCATCTTTACTCTGGTGCAATCAAATCTTGGTCATCGACTATAGTTCCTTGTGAAATGTAAAAATCCTAGTTCTTCACCTTCAAGGTGACCTTAGGGAAAAATAGGTTAGTGGGCACATGGTGTCAAGTTGAACCTACAGACCCCTTTATCAGTGGGCATTTCCTATATAGCCAATACTTTGAAGAGGGCCTCATACTGATGTAGTTCTCCCATACATGTTGGCTTGTGTGTGAATCATGTAATATGTGGAAATCAAGTACAATAGTGATATAGATTGTAACTTGGAAAATCGAGGTCTTAGATTACTCCTTTAGTACTTCAAACTTGTAGAAGTTTTATCTCTATGAATGATATGGAAATAAGAGAAAACAAGGAAGATTTTCTTAATTGAATGCTTTTTTGTCTAAATCTAGGCTTTCATAGGTATTCCCAAGTGAGGAATGAATGAGGGTTGATATTATATTTATATCAATCCCTTTGGAGAAGTGACTCATATTAAAGCACTTTGGTCAACCATTAGGATATATTTTAGGTACAAAATAAATGACTTTAGGGTATTGGACACTTACATCACGTCAGGACACTAGCATCTACGCAGATGTTTATCCTAGATGTTAGTGTCCAGGGAGATAGAAAGTAGGTATAAGATCATAACTTGCAAAAGTGGAAGATAAGTACATTTTAAGCATTATGGGAAAGATAGAAGGCTTGGGCTATCAACATAAGACTGGTCAAACTAGGAGATAGGTTAAAGGGTACAAGATAGAGTAGATGTGAGACTTGTGAAGGTGGGAAAAGGTCCAAAACTAAGAGGAAAAACAAAGGTTTGTATTTTCCAAGTGTATAAGATTAAGCTGCTATATAATCCATAAATATTATCTACATTTCCCCCCCTTTAATCTAGTAATGAAATTACTAGTTCAAAGGAAATGAATGTGTACCTAGGTGTGTATAACACACCTTGTCTTTGTGTGTGCCCAAATTGAGTGCTTTGTTGGTGACTGACCTATAACCAAGAGCATGTTATAATATATAACTAGTGCATATAATCTAAAATTAAAAGTATTAAAAATATTGAAATTGAAAAACTAAGGTTTGGGAGTACACCTGTGTGTTAATGTAACCGACTTGCCTATTAAAAAGTTGATTTGAAAAATATATATATCATTGTAAGGCTCTGAAACTAAGATTAAGACACACACACACACACACACAAATTTTTAAAAGTGCATATGTCCAAGAGAGAGAGAGAGAGATTAGAAGGCCCATACCCCAACCCTTGGAGCAAAGGTGACTTGCCACCTGGGAGTTTAGATTAACTCAACCGTGTAATCTAATCATACTTATAATCAGGTGAGGTTAGATGATACAATCAAGTCCAACCTAAAAACTTGGCAAGATTGAGTGATTTAATCACCTCAACCTTACCAAAAAGTGAATCAACTATTGTAGTAGATTAGCTCAATAAAGTCCATAAAAGTTCAACTGAGGTATGAGTACATAAAAGTCCATGATGTGGTAACGGTCCATATAAGAGCTTTGGAATATGAAACTAATTTGGATTTTGTAATATTATGCACTAATTACATAACATATGCACCTTAGATATGTCTCATGTTAAAGCTATATATAACGATGATACCAATGTATAAAATTTTATCACAATTGTGAATCTGAATCATATAACTATGTGCTTTGGTCAATTCAGAAATTGTGTGTGGAAAACATGCTTCCAAAGCATGCCCCCACTATATATGGAAAAATCTAAAAATTGATATAAGTACCAATGTGGAGAACATGTTTCCAAAACATGCCCCCACTTTAATATGGAGATGTTGAATATTGAATAAGTGTGGAGAACATGCTTCTAAAGCATGCCCCCACTGAATATAAAAATTGTGCCAAGTGTGAAGAACATGCCTCTATGACGTGCCCCCACTAATATACCCCCCTTTTAGGTGAGGGAAAGATAGGAATTAATAGTTACCTTACATCAAAAGGATAAGACAACTATATAATTTATGAATGGAACCTTACAATTGATTTAACCTTTTAGGGTTTTACACACGTAATTACCTATGATTGGTTAAAGGGTTGAGATGCCTAAATTAGTTAAATAAATTATAATAAGTAAGATAATAATTTGTTATGATTTTGACTTCTTTTGAATTTCTAAAAATAGCAATAAATAGGGAGAAATAGAGACTTAGCTAAAAACATACTATCACAAATGATTTGGGTTTATAAACTTGAGATTTAAGCAGTTCTCAGTGTTGCAAGTAGCATTCTAATATCCATATGTTCACCAGATAGTAGTGCCCAATTTGGATGGTACCACAATCTATGTGTAGTGTCCTCTATGGGGTGTTAATGTCCTTTTTAAAGGATTGTTCTTATTTTTAGGGAGTGCCTATGCATGTGTCTGTATGTTCTATTCCTACACAATCAAAGCTTATAGCTATGTATTGTACATGCAAATCTTGATTTTGTGTGCAAAACCTAGTTCTCTTTGCAAATGTGATATGAAAAATGTTTGATTGTGTTATTAGGATGGATTGGACATCCTCAACGCCCCATTATGTAGAGAGTTTCCTACATACCAATATTTAGAAGAGGGATCAAGTTCGATGTAGTTATCCCACATAGTGTTTGATGTATGTGCAAGTAAATGCTAGAATGAAAGTGGCCTTGGATGCCTTGAATGTGCTTGGGATTTAGAATGCTTGAAAACTAGACTTAGGGTTGTTATAGATATTAGTATGCAGAAAGTAGGGTAGAATAGGGATAATGTACCTTGATTTTGCACAACTTTGTCTTTGGTTTGAATGGCTTTTGCATGTATTTATAGGGTTTTGTTGCTTGTGAAAATAAAAAAATGAGCTTAAGTCAACCTTAAGAGGGGCACATGTTTGAAAAATCATCTATTGGGAAGAGTTGGGGCTCAAGACAGCAGTGCCCATTTGGGGACACTAGCTCCATGTGGTTGTAGTGTCCCAATGTGGTGATAATGTCCTTTTGGCAAACTTCTAAGAAAGTTGGATTAGGGTCAGAGGAGATAGTTCAAGCACTATGTCTTGACTTGATATAAGTGAATAAGGTATGTTAAATGGCTATATATACAAGTCTAAGGCTCTAGAATAGGTATATGACAAGCTAAGGGATAGAGTAACTCAAGCAACACTCTTAACATCTAGTTACCACTTTTAGGTGATTACATTTGCCCCCCATTTATGCTAGTAATGAAACAAAGTGAATCAACTAGTATAAATGGAAAAAAATGTACCTAGACTTACCTTGGAAGTGAATATGTGAATTTGGGTCTACATATATGAAACATGATCCAAAGCAATGTCCTGCAATGAAACATGCAAAAATCAGTGCTTGCTAATGAGATAATCAAAAGTAAAACACTATGTTTAAATGAAATAACTGAGTAAAGAGAGAGGAAAATAACAAATACACCTCGTTCAATATGCAAACCAATGCATGAACTTGGTGACAACCTATGTGTGTGAATGTGCATAATGATTATATCATTGAATAACTTGAACTAAGCTAATGGCTTGCTTAATCTTCATATGGGTGGCTCAAGAATTCAATCCAGTTTTGACTCCACCATTGCCCACGCCTACTTGGAGGATCCTGATCTCTATGAATAGCTTAGATAAGACTATAAGTGTGTTGAACCCTCTTATGTAGGTGGCTCAAAAACTCAAGTAGGCCATGACTCTATCATTTCCCCATATGTGAAGTATATGCATATATAACTTACTACGTAAATTATTGAAAGAATCTAACTGAAAAATCTAACTGTGTATTTGTCTATGTAGCCACTCATATATATTAGGTAGCTCGGGGCCACTTAGGAATACCAACCATTGTAGATAGAGTAAGACATGCATCTAGTGACAACCTAGAATGTGATAGCAAGTGTATACATCATAGAGAATGACATGGAGTTTGACATTCCATATGATCGAGATGTCTAAAGCTGAGTATATGGAGACTATGTGCCACACACATGCCCCCAATCTGGTATCTAAGTATATTGAATCTAAATCAAGTATGTAATAGTTAAAATTGTGTAATTAATCTGAATGTATGAATGATCATGCCATGCATGATGCCTTCAAATCTGAGAAACTGGTATGAATTTGAATTAAAATGACTAAATCTAAACATAACTACCAAATTTATGAATATATATATGGAAATCTATATTATACTTGGTGTATTGGTCTGAATGATTTGGATTGTCCTAAAGTTGGGGATATTGGATAGTAATACCCTATAATAGACAGTAATGCCCTGTGGTGTTAGTGTCCTAATCTGGATGTTAATGATTACCTAATTTAATCTTTGTGTGGTCTAGATTGACTATTGAACCTCTATTTTATTCTATGTCCACCCTAAGTTTTATTTTTTTAACTGAGTCTATATGCTAAAATGTATATGTGAAAAGCAAAAATAGGAGCCTGATCTCTATAACAACCCTTGTAAATGTCCCCTCTTTTGAGGGTAGTTGTGAAACATGTGGAGGAACTACGCTCTAAAGAAGTATCTCTACAAAATGTGTTATCCAAAGCATGATATTCCAATATAATGTACAAACATATCGTCAAAGTGTCAATTTATCTAAGCAATAGTAGGAAATGTAAGATGTATGCAGTAATCTAGCATTAGACAAGGGTGTCAAGATAGATGTGAGCAATGTATAACAGTAGTAATATCTGAATAACTACTTAGGGAGATAGGGCATGATGTCCATCAAATCTCCCAAGTAGGATAGGTAGATGCATGAGATCTCTCATGGCATCAAAAACTGGGGTGTGTGTGTGTAACAAGCAAATACAAGTGTCATGGTGTAGAAGCATACAAGGAAGCAAACATACAAGCACATGAGGCATGCAAGAAGTAGGCCAAGGGGCCACAATACAAGGGACATGGGCACATGCCACTAAATCTGAGAATGAAGACATATAAGGACATGTTCAAATGTCCACATATAAAATCATTAAAGAGAACACATAAGGGACACGGGCACGTGTTCAAGTCACATAAATAAATAAGTGGCATAGAAGCCAAGGAAAAATGGCATATTCAAATGCCTTGGAAGATGTACGAAGCATATTAACACAATCAAGTCTAATCTAGGAACTAGAAATGAAATCATGTATAACTGTGTAATACAAATCTATGAAGATGTCAGGGTGCATATATAAATAATCTAACTAGTGATAGTTGGAAAAAATATAATCAATGAATAGCAATGATCAATATCAAGATAATTCAATTTGTAATGATTTAACTATTTTAGGAATAATGGAGTTTTATTTCTATTTTAGTTAAGGGTTTAGATTAATAAATTAGTAAATAATATTACAATAATTACAATCCTAATTTGTATAATTTATGTGTATTTTTTACCTTTCTAATAATAGCAATAAATAAGGAGAAATAATGACTTAGTTGAAAATATGTTGAGATAGCTAAGACAAGGTCTGAACCTAGCTATGCAAGATTGGGATAGTGTTGTAAATCAAAATCTAGCTTTCATTTAATGAAAGGACAAGACTACCAAAATAAGACACTTTAGGGTATGACATTGTTATCCACTCCTACCACTATTGGCCAAACTAGTCATAGAGACCTAAACTTTATGGGTTCTTTGTGCTATGTCGGTATGAGCCTGCCTGTGAAATCTTGAGAGATGAATGTCGACGGAGCTCATTGTAGAGAAGATTTAATCTTCAAACCCTAACCCTACATCATGCTTGATAACAATATTTAAATCACTTGAAAAGGGTGGGTTAGTGTGTGTAAGATGCACTGAACGTGTGATCCACACCCCTTATGTGGGCATGTTGCCTACATACTAATACTCCGAAGAGGGATCAAGCCATATGTAGTTCTCCCACCTAATGTGATTTGTGAAATAGTGTGATGCAAATGTAAAAATGCCAAATTGAGAGTGCTTGAGGTGGCTAGGGAATAGTATGAAGGTTTGAATATGTTTGTAACTGTGTTGGGTGACTATATGCAGATAATAGGAAAGTTTGTCTTAGTAGTTTGTTTGTATTCTTGCTTGTTTTGTAAGATTTTGTCACCTCTCTTGTAAATGATCTTTGGATGGGCTTTTATAGGCAATAATTAGTCATGGGTTAGATGTATTCAATGCTAGGATGATATAATGAAGGATAAGAATTAGATGAAAATTGCCATTGAGGCTAAATTTGCAAAGGGATAGGAGTGCCAAAAATGGGACACCTTGGGGTTCGGTGCTATAGTATCAGTATGGCACTCTTGTCCTATAGGCTTGGAACCTAGGGGGATAGGATTAGCTTGGGAAATATTGCCTGACTGAGGTGGAATGATCATTTGGAAGCTCTTGGATGACTGATAATGAGCAAAAATGTGACTAGAAGGGTCATAAGAGCATGCAAAAAGGAGTTATGGATAGGGTGTCATAAGCCACACTCAAACTACCAATTTGGACATTTTATATGACTTCATTTTCCCCCCCTTTATTCTAGTGATGCAGCAAAGTGAATACTAGGATAAAGGAAAAATAGAAAGTGTACCTAAACTTACCTATGAGGGTGAAACCCATAAAGATGTGTGATGTTGAGTGATGTTGAGTGAGGTAGAGTGATGTTGGGTATGTTGGGTATGTGATGTACCAAAATTAATATCACGAATGGATCCGAGTGCTCAATTCCTTGAGGGTGGCTCAAGAATATAAAGTCTAGTCCTTTGGCTCCATCGTCACCCATTGAGTGAAGCTATGTAATCATGTGTATGTTAATTGATGTTTGGACTATGTGTCCAAGCCCTCTGAGTAGGTGGCTTAAGAATATAAAGGCTAGCTAGTCCTTTGGCTCCATCAATGCCCCTAAAGTGTGGAACTATGAACTGATACTGGTATGAATGTGTGTCATATGAGATGGCTCCTAATTCCCATGAATGCTTTGTAATCTGACAATGTGACATGGATAGTTGAATGTGTGCTACAAACTAAGCCAATCTTGGCCACTCTAAAAGGTGGATATTAGGCTTATATGAAAGCCACTCTAAAATGATTCCAACCACTTATAGATGGAATAAGGCATGCAACTACTGAGAATACCTAGATTATGTAATGAATTGAAAAGAAAAGAAGGCAAATGTGTCACATACATTGGCCCCTATCACTAGTGTCTATAACATGGATTTTGATCTAGAAGTTGTACCAACTGCCTAATCTAAAACTAGAAGTGAAAACCATCATACCATGCATGATGCCCCCTATATCAAGATTCTCTGAGAAAAAAGGTACTGAAACTACCCAATCTAAACTGAACTATAGCTGACAAAACTATAACTAAACTTACCTTTCTATTTATTTCTAGAAAATCTAGTTTTTCTACTATTTGGATAGGAGCACCAAAAATAAGACACTTTGTTGTTCAGCACTGTAGTCCAAATATGGTGATTTATCCTTTGGTGTTTTTTATCATTGTTCTATATTCATCACTATGTTTTGGGTCTATTCTACCTGGTTTGAATTTTGAAGGTTGTTCTGAATGCTCTAAAACGTGGTTTTTGACAAATAGAAGGCTCTAATATCTATGACAAAACCCCTATTTGTTGACCCCTCTTCTGAGGGTAAGAATGAAGACCCTGTAATGATTACACTTAGAAGAAAGAGCCCTACAAGTGTGTTATGTTGCAAAATACATGATATAGCAATGATAATCAAAAAGATGTCCAAAGATATAGCATAGTTTGTATTAGATATTGTTAGATTAACAGGGGTATGCCTAAATAGATGTAACAATGTAAAAGCATGTGTAGTATATTGAACTAAAATTAGAATGTTGGTTATTTGTTAGTTTTCAAGGAGGGATGGAACATGATGTCCATCGTGGCATCCAAGAAATCAAGATAATGCATGATGTGTATCATGGCATTACAAACAAATGAGAAACAAACAAGTAACATACATGTAAGGCAAGAAACACACAAAAGAGGTCAAGGGGCCAAGGAATAAAATGACATGGGCACATGTCACTCAAATTAGGAAAACAAGCATACAAGGCATGTTCAAATGCTCACATACACATATAATTGAAAATAAGCAAAGTTAACATGAGGGCTATAAGCACATAGAAGAGTACAAGTAAAGGACATTGGTAAATGTCCTAAGGCACACACAAGAGACAAAAAAAGAGATAAGAATGCAATCACATCTAGCTATGAAAATTAAGAAAGCCATGTAAATGATGGAAATACTATCGCATCAAACTAATCAAAATAAGAAGTGAAAGTATGCCAAACATGTAGTACAAGACTATGTAGATGCTAATAAATACACAAGTGTTATATACTAATGAGTGTTGAAATAATAATCTGTGTAAGCTATAAAGTAAAGTAACATCAACATGATAACTACAATGTGTGGTGTACGAATGACATAACTTGGATGGTGTAGTCATGTAGAAGATTCCCCCAGTGGGTAGATATGTCGATGTGTGTCTCGAATGTAGAAGTAGGATGGCCCCTCAATGGGTAGAATGAAACAATCAAGGATCTAGGTGTCACTGCACACACTCAAAGAAGATCAAGTGAAGCATGGTAATGTAGATAAATCAACAAACAATAACATGGAACAATAAAATATAAGTCTATCATGGTAGTAGAAATGTAAAGCATGGATGATGCATACAGTTGAAATGTTTTTAATGTTCTGAGTTATTTGAATGTTTTTGTATTTTGAAATGTTGTATTATTTTTGGTATTTTTGAAATGTTATATTATTTTTGTATTTTTGAAATAAGCTATGTAAAAGCAAGTATAAGGAAACTATGTAAATTTAATTGAAAAGAAGATATGTACAAGAAAGACTGAGAATAAATGATACTAACCAATGAGTCTCATGAGAGAATCCCTATTATGGTGTCTTGTATCAAGGAGAGGGATCATGCATGATCGTGAAGCATGATGGAAGGGTTGAGACTATGGCTTTGAAAGATGTGTATGATGTAAGTGCTCTAAAATGTCTATAGTGGAAACCGACTATGGGGTCCCCCTATAACTCTAAGAAGTGGATGCAATTATGGGGCTCTTAGGGACCTATATGGTAGCACAATAAGCTCTTTGAAAAAGTGTTCTATGTGTAGAGGCATGAGACCTCAATGATACTACTCTAGGTGTGAATATTTTAGCTAGAAACTATTTAGAGTCTTGAAACTAATGCTAATGTAGTGGTCGCTCTAAGAGAGGCCTCTGTGGAAGTGTATAAACTCTCTGTGTTGGTAAGAGAGGCCCCAACTGTGTCTGAATCTCAATTAGAAGAAGAACTGTAACTAGTGGATAAGCTAAAACTGGTGACTGTAGAGTAGTAGATGGCTCTGAAGTGGGGAGTAGTAACTCATATGAAACTCTACCAACTATAACAACTTGATTAGCGTGAATGAATTTCATGCATATGTGAATTATAGAAGGTAATGTATGAAGTTTTTTAATCCATGGTCGACCAAGCAACATATCAAAGACTCCCGCACTGAGAACAATAGTAAATGGTGTGGCCATATGTGTAGGTCCAACCTATAGAAGAAGTACAATTTCACCAAAATGAACTTTGTATGTGCCCACTGAATCTACTGATAATTGTGTCTATCAGGGTAATATCCTACTCTGAATATCTCAAATGTTAAAGTAATGTCATAGTGCAAATGTTCACACTAGATCCATTATCTATGAGAACACTATGAATGGGATGATAATTAATGTAGGCTTTGATAAAGATTGCATGGTAATCTGAATCATCCTCAACTATCTCCCACTCTGAGAATGAGATGAAAGGTCTAGCTGGAACTGTAGAATTATACACACAAATCATGTTGTTCAAAGAATGTGACTCAATTGAAGGTGCCTAGTATGTAGATGGTGGAAGGTGTGCTTGATATGCATGGTGAACACCAGATGTATCCCCTATCTCTTATTTGGAATGCTATGGGAAAGGATATGAGAAAATTTTTAGATCAATATCCTATGTTTGTTTTGCATGAGGAGGCTCAATTAGAGTGTTAAGATTAATGAGGTTGCCATCTAGCATGTCCTATATCTTGTGTCACAAACTGATGCATATGTTTGTTGTGTAGCGTAGTGCCCTGTGAAAATCATAAAATGCATTCTAATCATATCCACATGGAAGAGGCTTTGTTGTATTAACTTCCTGAATAGGAGGGAGAGAGATGATATTGCATTTCAATGGTTGTTGAAAGACTCTAGCTGGAGATACTGGTAAATTGGTAAAGGCTCATCGAGGAGGTGCTGATAAAACCACTTGTTGAAGGGGCTCAGAAGCTGCATTAATTATAGGTTGATATTGACTTTTGCTATCATTAACCTTTATTTTGTATGGAACTTTACTGTTACTCTTGTTTGTTGTTTTTAATATGCTTGTGTGCTTGAGTTTGCCCATTGAAATTAGTTTGACTTCCCTTTCTTTTAATGTATGACATAACTTAGTGAAGGAAGAGAACCTTTTGAACATTATTGACTCATGTAAAGCTAGCAGAAGACTCTATTTGAAGAGATCTTGTAATTCTTGATCGGCCATGGGGCTAGTCATTTTAGCCAAGACAGTCTTATATCAAAGAACATAATCTATGAGATGCTCATTTGACCTTTGTTTTTATTATGAAACTTGGACATAAGAAACCTTGTCACTATGTTAATGCTAAAATAAGCTAGGAACATGTTATTTAAAGGATTGAATGCATTGATCAACTGATTCGGTAGACTATTGAACCATTGTAAAGCATAATCCTTTAAACTCTATCGAAATAGCTTGGTTAGTAACCAGTCATTTGGCACATAGTCCAAGCATATTGTGTGAAAATCTCTCAAGGGTGTCTCTAGATCACCTTTGCCATCATATAGAGTGTGCTTGGGTTGAAGAAAACATGGTGGCAAGGATGTAGAAGCAATATGACATGCCAATGGTGTATGAAGTAGAGCAAAAGAATCCAAAGACTATGTTGGTCTAGAGGCACCTTGCTCAAGATGGAGCAACTTGGATTAAAGAGATTTTATCTTTTGCACAAGGGTAGCCACATCAGGAGATAAATATGTACTAAATATAATTGGTGGTGCCTCATAAGAAGGTTGGGTTGTTATAGAGGCTTGTTGAGACATAGTTGCCCTCGTAGTGTCATTTACAACTAGTTGTTATGAAGGAATGGAAGACTCAACTTACTTAGCATTTTTAATTTCCATGATAGATTGTAAGATAAGAGCATGATCTCAGGGATGTTCCCTAAATCTCTCTCTAAAACTTTGTATAATCAAATCTTTAATGATGACAACATAATTATCAACAATAGGTGGAAGTGGATCAAAAGCTTTATGTGGTGGGTCATGAACATTGGTGTGTGTATCATCATTTTTATTCTCATATTGCTCATCATCAAAAATTTCCTCATGGAAATTAGTGTAATTTGGATGTGTAGAATCTATAGTAGGAAATTGACGTGGTTGTTTATTTATGGTATATGGATAGGTTGAAGGAATCTGGGTGAATTCAAGAGGGTTACCACTAAGTCTTGCACTTTGTCTCAAAGGAAGAGATGCAAGGATATTAGGTGGCATAAGGAAAACAACTTCAAAAATGAAAGAGAAAATTAAATAAATGTAATATAGGATTTTAAAAATAGTGAATTGGAATATGCATAAAAAGGATACGAAGCTCACAAACATGTAAGGTGATACCTCAAGAAGCAAAGGGAACTAGTAAGTGCAACTAGGGTTTAAAAGAAATGATTTTTTAAAATTACTATGGTAAATTTGAAAAATTAAATGTGAAATTTTGATTTAAATATGCTGGAAAAAAATTTAAAAAATATATTTGAAAATCAACAAGGAATTTTCCCTAGGGTTTATAGGGTTTTTGTGCATAAATGAAGTCGAGCTCACCAAATGATTTAATTTTTTTAAGAATAATGAAGTTTTATTCTTATTTTAGTTAATGGTCTAGATTAATAAATCAATAAATAATAATATAATAATTATAGTCTTGATTTGTATAATTTATGTCTTTTTTATCTTCCTAATAATAGCAATAACTAAAGAGAAATAATTACTTAGCTAGAAATAGGTTGAGATGGCTGAGATAGTGTCTAAAATTGGACGTGTAAGACTGGGACAGTGTCATAAATCAAAATCTAGCTTACGTTTGGTGAAAGGATAGGACTGTCAAAAACATGACACTTTGGGGTCTGACACTGTTGTCCAATCTTGTTGTTGTTGTCCAAACTGGTCACAAAGACCTAAACTTTTTGGGTTATTTGCATTGTGTTGGTATGAGCATGCCTGTGAAATCTTGAGTGTTGAATGTCTACGAAGCTCACTGTAGATATGATTTAATCTTTAAACCCTAACCCTCCATCATGCTTGATAATGGATTTGAATCACTTGAAAAAGGGGGGGATTAGTGTGTATAAGATGCACTGAACATGTGATCCATACCCCTTTTGTGGGCACATTGCCTACATACCAATAATTTGAAGAGGGATCAAGCCATATGCAGCTCTCCTACCTAATGTGTTTTGTGAAATAGTGTGATGCAGATGCAAAAATGCCAAATTAAGAGTGCTTGAGGTGGCTAAGGACTGGTATGAGGGTTTGAATATGTTTGTGGCTGTGTTGGGTGACGGTATGAAAAGAATATGATAGTTTGCCTTAGTAGTTTGCTTATATTCTTATTTTATTTGTAAGATTTTGTCACCTCTCTTGTATATGAACTTTGGATGAGATTTTATAGGGAACAATTGTTCATGGGTTAGATGTATTCACGCTACATTGATATAATGAAGGATAGGAAGTGAATGAAAATGACCGTTGAGGCTCAATTCGCAAAGGGATAGGAGCATTAAAAATGAGACACCCTAGGGTCCAACACTATAGTCCAGGTATGGTGCTCTTATCCTAAAGGCTAAAGACCTAGGGGGTAGGATTGGCTTGGGAAAAATAGCCTAGCTGAGGTGGAATGATCGTTTGGAAGCTATTGGATGATCGGTAATGAGCAAAAAGGTGTCTAAAAGGGTCACAAGAGCATGCAAAAATGAGCTATGGATAGGGTGTCACAAGCCACACTCAAACTACCAATTTGGACATTTTATGTGACTACATATAACTAGAATGTATAGTATGTAAAGATAAAACTTGGTTATAACAAGTGTGTAGGAGATGCCCCCAAGTGGCCCAATGTAGTAATGTATAAACCTAAATCAGTGTAAATACCCCCAATGGGTAGATGATAGTTGGTCTGGATCAGTGTAGTGGACTAGAGTCCTATCTAGAATTCACAAGCATTCAATAAGAATAAGTGCAACATATGTGTATGATAAAACCTACACTAGGACAGCTAGTAATATGCAATATCTAGAAAGTAGTAGAAATGTAAACAAAGCAATACATACAATTTGTAAAAAAGTTTGGATTTTTAAAATATTTTAATGTTTTTGTATTTGACATATTATATTATTTTTGTGTTTTATTAGTATAAGTTGTGTAGAAGCATATGAACATTAACTATGTACAAGGAGTGAGAGAGAGAAGGAAGTATGTACAAGGGTAGGAACCATACTAACATATGAGTCTCATGGGAGATTCACCATCATCATGACCTATGTCAAAGAGTGGAACAATGATCATGCATACAGTGTGAAAGGGCAACTATGAGCCTATGATCTGGTGTGTTATATAATTTGAACTTGAAGCTGCTTAAGTAGTGATGCTACGATGAGGTGGCACTAATTATGATGCCCTGTGAATTGTAGGGGTCTTAGGGACCCATTTGGTATATGTAGAAGTTGTAGGTGATGTAGGTGCACTATGTTGAGAACCCTTAGAACCCAATATAAATGACCTCATTGTAAACTATGTAGAAGAAGGTCCTCTAGAATTTGTGACATATATTTGATATAATGGTCTCTCTAGTAATAGTCTTTGAGGGAGATCACGCATGTATGTAGACACTATAGAAGTAGTCATGTCCTACTTTGTGGACTATACTGAACACTATGATGTATGGATAGGAGATGTACTCTCTTCTGTAATGGATAATTATGCAATATTTGGTAGTGGTACTAGAATTGCAATTGGTGTCGATGTTGGAAGTGTGACTAGAATTTATGCTAGAACTGTATGTGGGATGGGAAGAGGATACTCATTAGGACACCCTCAATCTTACCCACCTAGTTAGCATCTATATACATGAGGCATTAGTGTTTTATATACATGATGGTTTTGAATTGTTGTAACCATGGTCTACCTAATAATATGTTGAATACACCTATACTAGGTACTACTAGAAATCAAGTGGCTATTTGTGCTGGTCCCATCTATAATGGAAGCACTATCTCCCTGATAGAGCTTTAAACATGGCCACTAAAACCACTAATAATTATATATGTAAGGAATATATCTCGATCTATGTAACCTAAGTACTATAGGAGAGTCATGGTGCACATGTTTATGCTTGACCCATTGTCAATCATGACATTGTGAATATGACAGTGGTTTATATATGCTTGTATAAAGATTGCATGTAAATATGTGTCATCATCCACAATCTCTTGCTCTAAAAATGTGATAAGTGGTCTCAGTGGCATTGTAGTGTGATACATTCCAATAATATTATGCAAGGAATGTGTCTCTTTAGTAACTATGTGATAGGAATCTGGTGGTGGATGAGCTTAGTATGTATAATGAACACCTAATGTGCCCCCTAACTCATTAGTTGTATGTCTAGGAAAAGGATCCAAAAATATCTTAAGTGCCTTTGTCTTAGTTTATTATTTTGGTGCATCAGTGGGTATGCCCATATCAATAATGTTGCCCTCAATGAGATCATATATTTTGTGCTTCAAGCTAATGCATTTGTTTGCGATGTGGCCTAGTACCCTATGATACTCACAAAATGCATTTGAATCATAACTCTTTGGAAGAGGCCATGCCATATCAACCTCTTTAATGGGAGGGAGAGATATGACATTGCATTCTAATAGTTATTATAGAAATCATGTTGGTGACTCTAGTAGATTGGTGAATACTCTACGTTGAGGAGCTAATAAAACCAATCTGGGAGAAGACTCTAAAGCTACGTTGACTTTTGTCTTTTGATAAATTTGGTTTTATATGGTATTGACCTTGTATGGAGGTTTTTTTGAACTCTTAATAGCTGAATCTGGTCCATTGGTGTATTTGAGTTTGCCCATTAGTAAGAGCTTAACCTCTCGTTCCTTAACTGTGTGGCACATATCGATAAATGTGGGAATTTTTTTGAATAAGACTACTTAATGAAGTGTTGGTAATAGACTCTATTATAATATATATTGAATCTCTCTATCTTCCATGGGGTTAGTTGATTTTGATAAGATTATCTTGTGCTACAAGACATAATTGGCTATGGGCTCATTTGACTTTTGCTTGAGTTGTGCCACTTGTGAATATGATATCTTATCACTGATGCTGATATAGAAGTGTATTAGGAACATATATACTAAAGGATTTAATGTCATGAGAGATTCATTAGGCAAATCATAGAACCACTGTAAGGCATAATCCTTGAGACTGTATGGAAAAAGCTTCGTAGGAAGTCAATCGTTGGACACATAGTCCAAGCATGTTGCATGAAAGGCTCTAAGGTGATGCTTTGGGTTACCCTTGCCATCATATAATGCGAGCTTGGGTGCTATGAAATTGGATGGCAAAGGAGATTATACAATGTGATGTGCCAATGATGTGTGCAATAGAATGTTGGAATCCAAAGCATGGGAAGGCTTAATTATCCCCTGTTCAAGATGTAACACCTTAGATTATAGAGACAGAACTTGTTGCATAAGGGATTGTACATCAAGAGGATAAAAACTAGCCATAAGTGGAATATTTATCAATGATGGTCGAATAACAAGTTTTTTTGTGTTATCTGAGTTGGTTGAGTGGGCCTCACAAAAGGTGTAACAACATCATTAATTAGAGGGGTTAAAGATCGACTATTATTGTTTTTATTCTTGATTTCTAATATGGCTTGTAAAATATATGCATGATCATGGGGTTGTTCCTAAATTCTATCTTTGGAGCCCTATAATACCTCATCTTTGTTCACAACTATATCGTTGTCGTTAAGAGGAGGTAATGTGTCTTGATCCTTTATATGGACCTGATCTTGTTTTTGGTTATATTGCTCATCCTCAGATGCAATGTCATTGAATTCCATATAATCAGGATGTGAAGGATTCATATCTAGATTTGTAATAGGTTTTTTGTCCTTGTTATAGGGTTAGGTAGTGGGTATCTAAATATGATCTATAGGATTACCAACTAGTCTAGCACTTCTTCTTAAGGGAAGAGAGATAGCTTTTTCAGATGGCATATAATAAATAAATTGAAATAGAGTTACTACAAGAGAATATATGAATTTGGAATCATTAATAGTAGCTAATGAAAATAGGAGGAAAAAGGATATAAACCTTAAGAGCATATAGGGTTAGGGTTTTGGAAGCTAGGGTTTCTTTGCAGTAATTTAAATTATATGTAAAATCAATTGAAACCCTAATGTACAATTGATTTTATTTAACTAGGTTATCTAAATAAAATAATAAAATTAGAAGTATGTATCCCTAAATTTATTGCACAAAAATAATAATTAATGCAAGACAGGGTTTTATGTAATGCTCGAAGTAAGATGGGTTCAAAAAATGATTCAACCTTTTAGGGTTTTACACATGTAATTACCTATATTTAGTTAAAGAGCTGAGATGCCTAAATCAATTTAATAAATTATAATAATTAAGTTACTAATTTATTATGATTTTGAATTTCTAATAATAGTAATAAATAGGGAAAAATAGAGAGTAAAAAATAGACTATCACAGATGATCTAGGTTCTAAAACTTGAGATTTGAGTAATTCTAAGTGTCACAAGTACGATTCTAATATTCATCTGTTCACTAAATAGTAGTGCCCAGTTTGGACATTAGCACCATCCATGTGTAGTGTCCTCTATGTGGCACTAATGTCCTCTTTGCAGGACTATTCTTAGTTTTGGGGAGCACCTATGCCTGTGTCTATATGTTATGTTCCTGTGCGATTGAACCCTGTAGCTATGTATTGTACATGGAAATCTTGATTTTGTGTGTAAACCCTAGTTCTCTTTTTAAGTGTGATATGATCAAGATTTGAGTGTGTTAGTAGGATGGACCGAACATCCTCAACACCCCAATATTTAGAGAGTTATTTACATACCAATACTCTGAAGAGGGATCAGGTCCTATGTAGGTCTCCCACCTAGTGCTTGATGTATGTACAAGTGAATGTTAGAATGATAGTGGCCTTGGACGCCTTGAATGTACTTGAGCTTTGGAATGCTTGAAAACTAGACTTAGGGTTGTTGTAGATGGTGGTATGCAAAAAGTAGGGTAGATTAGGGATAATATACCTTGATTTTTCACAACTTTATCTTTGGTTTGAATAAATTTTGCATCTATTTTCCATCTAGTGAATAGAGGTGAAATAAACCTATATTTATAGGTTTTGTTGCTTATGCAGATGATAAAATGAGCTTAGGCCAACCTTAAGAGGGGCACACATTTGAAAAATTATTAGTTGGGAAGAGTTGGGGCTAAGGACAATAGCACCCAGTTGGGGACACTACCACCATGTGGTTATAGCATCCTAAATGTGATGTTAATGTCCTTTTGGCAGACTTTTAAGAAAGTTGGATTGGGGTCAGAGGTGATAATCCAGGGACCATGTCTGGACTACCTATAAGTGAACAAGGTCTACTTAATGGTGGAAAATGCAAGTTTAAGGCTCTAGAATAGGTCTGTGGCAAGCTTAAGGATAGGGTAACTCAAGCGACACTCTTAAAATCTAATTACAACTTTTAGGCAATTACAGTGGCACATAGAAGAAACATGTCTAGGTAGATATATCATTTAAGTGCATATAACCAATGTGATCACATGAAGCCATAATATGCATGATAAGGATCATGGTAAGATCTAGATAGTAACTATACAACTCAATAAGCAAACAAGTACACACACGAGATCACTCAAAATCAAGTCAAAAGATAATAGTCCAAAGAGATCACAAGCAAGGGGCATGTTCAAATGTTACATAATTGAATATACATGACTTATTCAAATGTCCATAAAGTAATCATGACATATTCAAATGTCCACACAATAAACTATGACCTATGCAAATGTCAAATAAATCATACACATGCACGAGGGCCACAAACAAAGGAACATATTCAAATGCTCGAATAGGGAAAATAATAACAAGGCAAGACACTCAATGAAGTGCTTAAAGGAAAGCACAAGTGATCAACATAAACATGTCATAATATCCCATAAATCAAATGTGTTGGGAAAAAATGTCAAGTGTAGAGCATATCAAGTACCTTGTGTAAGATGAAATCATGGTAAAAGCATGTGTAAGTACATATGCGAGCTCAAACATGATCATGCAGAGTGATCATCAAATCATATAGCCTGAGTATATCAAAATCAAAGAAGTGGATGCCCCCAATGTCCATATGACATGATCAAAGGGAAACCCCAACATCTAAGATAAGAATGTATCATGTATATGTGTATGCTTATATCACATCCAAGTAGAAGCATGACACACATGTATGTGGGAGTAACGGATATGCCATCCATCAATATGTAACTAACATATAGATCCCGAAGAGCTAATAGAACATGTAGGTGCCAAAAATATTTTTGGATTTTTTAATGTTTTTGATTTTTTGGGTTTTTTGGGTAATATTTGAAGAGGAAAGATCATCTTATGATTTCATATAATAGATGGTCATAGATATCTCCCCTCTATGAATCTAGTGTAATAATCTTATGATGTTATTAAGGAACACATATAGGTTCAATATCTATCATAGTAGTATTAGTAATGTTTTGTGTATGAAAAATAGGACTTTGTGGTCACAAAGCAGTAGTAGGAGTAATAGTTATAGGGGTTTGTGGAACCCATTGTTGAGTTCTCTATGGTTTCTTTGTAATAATTGTAATAGGAACATGTGTAGGTGCTTTGGATATCTGAACATGGTGTGTAGTAGATAGGGTTTCCATTGAACCCACTATATGTCTCTGATGTAATGGTTTCTCAAGTATTAGTCACCTAGTAAGGGGGATTGCCTGTTACTTACCCTTTTATGATGAATTAGCCTTAAACGATTGGTAATTAATTATTTGGGTATAATTTTCTCTTATTCAAGAGGATGCTCGTATGGATTTTTGACAACTATAACTACCCAATTGACATGATTGTATTTAACACACCCATGCACTATAGTAAGTATTGCTTGAAGTGTATGGATCAAAGGTATTCCCAATAACATATCAAAGATGCTCATGGAAGGTATAATTGAAAAGGTATTAACCACATCTACAAAATTTACTTGTAAAGGTAGGTCAATATTGCCAAGAACCTTCTAGGAAGTCCCATCGAATGCTCTAATTGATCTAGTAAAAGGATGCAAATCATGATGAGCATAATTCAAGTGCATGAATAATGTCATCATACAAACATTCTCACTTGTACCATTATCAATCATAACACTATGTATAGGGTGTTTATTAAGGTATGCTTGAATTAATAAAGAATGGATATCATAGTCATCATCCTTAATCTCACTGTCATCAAAAGTAAGAAAAGACCTCTAAACCACAAGAGGTATATGTCACGTGTAAGTACCAATGATCCCATCTAGTGGGTGCCCATAATGTTATGTAAGAATATGTCCATTATATGCTATTTTCATTGTGGATTCCTTATTATAATGGTCTTGTAAAGAATTTCTAAATATTTTTTATTTTCTGATCACCAAGTTGTGAACCTGCTTCCTTTGGAGGATCATCAAATGCAAGATTTTGGTCATCAATAAGATCTTGGATCTTGTGTTTTAAGGTAAAGCATCCATTTTTAGAATGTTTTGGTGCCTTACGATAATCACAATAAGCATTCACATCATATGTTTTGGGTGTAGGTCTATTAATATCAACTTCTATAGGATGAGGGAGAGTTATAAGTTGACACTCTAGTAACTGTAGGAGTAATGAAGCTGGGGACTCAGGTAAATGAGAGAATTGTCTCATTGGTTCATTGGATAAAACAAGTCGATTAATCTGTTGTGAAACTGTGTTAATCATGGTAGTTGTTTCCTTTTTAGGCTAGGAGTTTTTACCTTATAACTTAGTTTGATTGTGAACTTGGTACTAGATGTAGATGCAACTGGTGTATTTTATACATATTGGAGCTTATTTAATGAAATAAGCTTCATTTCCTAGTCCAGTACAACATGACATAAGTCATCGAAAGATTTGCACTTCTTGAAAACAATGGACTTATGTAAAGGAGCAAATGAATTTTGTTTGAATATGTCTTGCAACTCCTTATATGTCATAGGATTGTCATTTTAGCTAACATTATATTATGTCTTGAGACATATTTGTTGATGGATTCATTGGTTCCTTATTTAATTTTGGAAATTTGAGCATAAGAAGCTTTTTCATAAATATTAATGGAAAAGTGTGCTAAAAATTGTTCTGCAAGAGATTTGAATGCTTTCATGGATTGGAGAGGTAAATAATAAAACCACCTCAAAGCATAGTCCCTGAGGCTTCTTGGAAATAATTTGGTAAAAATGTTATCATTGGATGCATAATTGAGACATGCCACATAAAATGATCAAAGATGTTGATCATGATCACCTTTTTTTATCATGAAATGGAAACTTAGTTGCAACAAAACTAGTTGATAAAGGGTGCAAAGATATCTCAAGTGTAAGAGGGTCATGCAACACATCTTGCAAATCAATAGCATGAGGATACTTTAAATAATTTTGTTCAATGTTTATATAATTATTCTCTAATGTCTTTATAACTTGAAGGAGTGTTTGAACTATGGAACTATTCAGGTTTAGATTAGTAAGTTGAGGAGCCACTAAGGGGGATGTAAACATGGTTTAAGTAATAACAGGCATTGAAACTGGTATTTATGTTGAAATAATTGGTAATTCCATGGTAGATGTAGAAATAATGTTTTGGTTTTCAGGAAACAAAGGTTTAAACACATAACCCGTGCCCTAACTAGATGTATTGTGTTGTAATGTGTTCAAGGGGAGGCATGTTTCAACTATACCTTTTGAACTTTTTATTTCTACTATAGTTTTTAGGATCTCATCAAGATCTTCAAGGTTTTAACGAATATGGTCAGGTAACAATGCAATTGCTTAAACTTAATCATGATCTATTTACTCATTTTCCTTTATTTCACAATTTTCATTATCAAAATCTTCTTCTATGATAACCTTGTTAGTATGTTTTTAATTGTCAACATGGGTATCATCATGATCCATAGTATGAGATCCCTCATTGGTTTGAGTTTTCTTAGATAGTGGGAAGGAAATATCAATGTGTTCAACATACACACCTCCCAATCTAGCATTATGCCTAGGTTGCATGCAAAATAATAGTACAAAATGAAAAAGTTCAACAATCTGAAACCCTAGTTGACTGAAAACCCTATGAATCATAAAAAGTTATATTCATATGATTTAGGTTCACCAAATGTTTAACCTTAAAAATATATATAAGAGAATATAGGGTTAAAGGGGATAGAGATAACCTAGGGTATAAGGGTGACAAATTATCTCTTAAAAAACCAACTGAATGCTAAACTCATATATAACACATGTTGAATTTATAAAACTGAGAACATGCTAATTATAGAAAGTATAACTAAGTTATGTAAATGAAAAAGAAGTGATATAATTACATGGTTTTGATACTAACTCAATGTTAAATCTAGAACATATGAAAAGCATACTAGAGTATGGTTCTATAACAGTCGCCTAATTCTAGATTAAGTGCCTCTAGAGCTCTGGACACTTGTGTTAGTCTAGGTGTTACATCTCAATTTCACCCTATAATTTATAA
Source organism: Torreya grandis (assembly GCA_037957365.1). Classification (NCBI taxonomy): domain Eukaryota; kingdom Viridiplantae; phylum Streptophyta; class Pinopsida; order Cupressales; family Taxaceae; genus Torreya; species Torreya grandis. The sequence goes on from JARHVA010007082.1 coordinate 410,533, forward strand.
CCTTTGAATCCATGGATTAATATGTTTATTATCTAATTATTATCGATTTGATTTGAGCTTTATGACATATACTATTATGTGACAATGATATTATTGATTAGTATACATGATGTGACAACTATATTTTATTATTTTATACATTGAGGATATATATTTGTTAGTTTTTATAACATTGGTTGATATATATGATGACTCAGACTAACTACCTACTTGTTGCTAGGTGGATATAGGATTGATCCTACCCTTAGAACTATATGAGGGAGAGCATCATAAAAAATGATGGACTAGATGGGATGATTGGGAGGATAACAAAGGAAATTGTTAGTGACCTACACACAGATACATTAGATTTTAAATGTTATATGAATAAAATGTTAGTGCATAATTAAGGAAATATTGTTGTGATTATATTTCTATGTGAATTTATTGCTTAGTTACATAGGATTTATTAACTTATAATTGTCTTGATTTTTGAGTTTAAATCAAGAAAATAGATATTTAATTGTTATATGGATACTAATATTGTAGCTATAGTTATATTGCAATAAGAAACAATTAATGACTTAATATCCATTAATTAAAAAAATAATTATCCTTATAATGATTACTTTCATGGAATTTGAATTATCTTAGAGTACTAACCTTGAGTTACAGTAATCTAAAGTTAGTCTTGAAAATGCATGCATGAAATTACATGAAAACTAGAATTTAGATATTATTATTTAAATTGGTCAACATAAACTTATGTTGAGCTAACTTGGATAACATGGCGTAAAGATCTTTATGGACAAAATTAAATGTTTATTATTAAGTAAGCTAAAGTGGAAAAAGACTATGGATTTGGGAAAGATTTAACTGTATTTAGTAAATTTATAAGAAGAGATGAATAACATGCAAAGAGAAGGGTGCAGGAGAGGAAGAGGTAGATAGTTTTATAAATTTAGGAAAAGGAGATTTGAAAGAGATATGAAGAGACACAAAGTGAGAAGAAGTGGAGGATTGAGAGATAGTTTGGAAAAACAAGCAAGGAGGTGAATTGGAGAAAGTTGGAAGAAACAAGCGGAGGGGCATCTCCATTTTTCCAAAAAAATCGTACAAAGTTGGTTATGTTTTAATATTTATGAGTGTATATTTATATATATATATATATATATATATATATATTTTGTGTTCAATATTTACATAACCTTGATTTTATTTGATGTCTAATTCAATAGTGAAACCCCATCAAATTTGTCTATATGTATATTTATTTAGTCCATTTAGTATTTTAGCGAACTAATGGATTATATAATGGCAACGCCCTTGTTTATATATATGGAAAACTATAGAGACTGTATCTTTTTCATATTGATATGAATAATGTCTTTTTATTCATTTATCAGATGAAATTATTAATTATGTTATACATCTAGGAGACTATGAATTAGTTTAAGAAATAAATTTTGGCTTTTTTTTGTATTGGCTATATATTATATATATCCCAAACTTAAAAATTCAAGATCGAATGTCCAGTGGAACTTTATAATTACCTCATATTTTTGTGTTGATCAACATTACCAGTTGAGGTGGTTTGTGATGCATAATGCAACTGATCAAATTCCCAATTTTGCATTGGTCAGGAAAGCAGTTGTGGATGTATACCAGACCCACACTGATTTCTCAGATATATAGACATAACAGATGATGACTGTCTAAAAACACTAGCAAGAAGAGTAGAAGGTTGTTGGCCAAGAACTGAAGGTCAATTTTGTAGAATGTTAGCTTGTGGAAATGTGTAGTCTCTGCCATGATCATTATAAATCTGTATAGAATATTATGAGTTGCTAATAAGAATCAACCAAATCTATAAATAATGAAGTTGCATAAAAATATTGTATGGTTCATAATAAAAGTACACATCAGTAAATAATACCAGGATGGCTGGAATTTTCCCTTAACATTGAGGTCAGTGTGATGAGAATAAGAAATGGGGAGTTTACAATAGCCTCCATCATATATACAATGTCCTTCTAATGCTTCTTTTGCAACTACTGATGTTGATACATCTGCCAACGACCTGACATTAGTATAATTAGTCTAACATGCTTAGAGATAACTGAACTAGCGATGCATTTTAATATAATCCTTTGGGTTGTATGTTGGTATACAAGATAAAAACATCAATTTATTTATTATCTTCATTTATAAAAATGAAATGGTGATTCAAAATAAATAAAAACTTTTATCTACGTCCGGTTAAGTCATAATAATTAAACGTTAAAGTCATAATAATTAAATGTTAAAGTCATAAGAGTTAAATGCTAAGTCGTGATAGTTAAATGCTAAGTCATTTAATTGAACACTAAGTGATTTAATTGCATGCTAAATTAATTAATTTGAAACGCTAAGTCCCTTTTGTAATTGTATCAATGATCAGTGGAACTTTACTTTTTGCCTTGGATTTTTATATTGTGGTTAGCCTGAGTTTACAATTTAAAAATGAGTGTGATCATCAAGGGATCCTCATCAGAGTTTTGAGTTATAGTTTAAATTTAATGAGCATGATTATCATGAGAACCTGATGAGAGTTGTGATATCCTTCTTAGTATTGTGCCTTGATTGGAAATCAATGTTGGATTGCTTGTGTACTCATTTAGGTAAGAAATAGTAAATGTACAAAGGAAATTATGTTTCTTCTTTAGCAACAAGATAAAATGATAGTTGTGGGTGTCAAATATAATACAACATAAATATATGTGAACTAGAATAATTGAAACATAACTTAATAACTTGTTTGGTCACAAGGGAGATACCTTGTAAATTAGGATAATTACATCTTTATAAGAAAATGTTGTTATAGAGGATCTTACCAATGTAATTTTGACACATTGTCAAAAAAGATTATGATCACACAATATAATATATGATTATGAGATGATTGATTTTCAACCTTATTTTGATCCTCAAATCTAAATCAAATTAATTGATGAGCTTTAGTCAATTAGTGAATATAGATGTGACTACTTATCTTTGTAAGCCATTGTCATATGATGACCGTGCTTGAAAATGACTCTACACAATTTTTAGAAATATGATTAGAGTTTTATATAGTTTTTGGAATACCATTATATTGAGTAAACAATAACAAAGATAGATATTTTTGTGAAATGTTAATACACTCCCATTTGATTAATACTTTATCATGGATTGATATAATTATATGATCTAAGTCCTTACTATGGCTTTGCTTAGAACATTTTTAGAGGCCAAGTAGTATATCTGTAAGCATAGTAGTGTTATACAAACATGTTGGCAGGATCAAATTTTGTAGCATCATGTAAATATGAAAACTTGTGTGCAATGTATTTTATTAGAGTATTTTTATATGCAAGTGATTAAATATTTTTAGAATAAAATAGTGCATCATGATATGTGCCTAAAGATTACGTTTTCATTTGATTATAATTATGCAATATAAACTAGGGTATACCTAGATGGTATAATCTTGTATTTGCTTGTTTAATAATTATAGTGTAATATTGATTGTTCATGTTTGAGTAGGGTGCTCATGCACAATGATCTATGATAGTATGGGATATCAGAATGCTTCAACTTAAATATGTATGCGTGATTGGTACATACTATAGTTGTATGTCTAGACTCTCACTTACATTCATTGACTAAATGTATGTGCTGGTTATAATTTGAACATGTTTTGAAATAACTAATTTAACATTATGTATGCTTGCATACAACCACCAGAGTATAACAAATGCTAGGTTAGAATTTTATGTATTTGTATGACTTGCTTTGTTATATATACTTTATTAAAAAAAGCTTATGATTTTATGTAATTTTAACTAATTTGTAGGAATGATTATGAAAAACTAGTAGTTATGCCTTAAATCACTAGATTATGATAATATGGGTTATCGTGGGGATATAGTTGCATGTAACTTATTGTAGTAGTTGGAATTTATAGTTTAATGTGAATTTTACCTAGATAGTATAAACTGTAGACATTATTTTTGATTTGAGATAGATAATAATGTGTGATTTATTTGTGCATTGACAGAATAAATGTATATTTTACTTACTCTTATGTTTAGCATGTGATGTGATATGATTGCTTGGAGGATGTGATTAGTATGAATCTTATGGTTAAATAATGTATAGCGAGACATTATCTTTTGGTATGTATGATTTATATGTTAGTATGATATCTTAAAATAAAATAGATTTTATATGATACATTGTATGTTTAGTTTTAGAAATCGTACACATATGGGTACTTGCTTATTCTCTAGATTCTTACACCATTCTATCTACCTATCTATGAAGGGAGGGCCATTCTCTGATAGGGGATTGTACAGGGGATCATTGGTTTGTGGTTGGTGTGAAAAAATACTCAGATGATACTCTCCCTTCCCACAATAATACCACTACCTGGAGACTACACTTGAGATTTAAAGACACACGAGTTAGTTTGACTCGAGATCTAAAGGACTTGGTATCTATTTATTATATTAAGATTGAATGCCTAATAGAAGTTTAATTACATTTAAATTATATATACTTGAGCAGTAGTTGTTGGATTAGTGGATCAATCATGACTGAGTCCTAATATATTTACTTTACTTGCATTTGTAATATATTATATTACATTCAATATTGGAATTTTGGAACTGTTATTATTATAAGTTGTTGATTTTATGATCATCTAAAGTTATTTAGTACAACTATGGTTGAGTAAATGAATGTTAAGTAATTAGTATTTAAAAAAAAATTGCATTATTCTAAGTACAACTTGACGGGTTGTCACACTAAGACAATTATGTATATGCTACTGTCTGAGTTTGACACATATGTCCTGTATGAAATACCTACTAAAAAAATATGTAATCATCTAGATGTTTCCAGGTTTATCTTCACCTTCACTTTGATGCATTCAAATATGGGTCATGGGTTGTCATTCCTCATGAATTGTCAAAACCCTAGTTCTTCATCTTCATGGTGACCCTAAAGACAAATGGGTTAGTGGGCATACAGTGTCGAGTCGACCCTAAAGACTCCTCTATTAGTGGGCATACAATGTCGAGTTGGCCCAAAAGACTCCTCTATTAGTGGGCACTGCCTATGTAGCCAATACTCTAAAGAGGGCCTCATATTGATGTAGTTCTCCCCTATGTGTTAGCTTGTATGTGAATCATGCAATATGTGGAAAATAAGTACAATAATGACTTATCTTGTAACTTGGAAAAATGGGATCTTAGGCTACTCCTTTAGTACTTCAAACTTGTAGATGTGTTGTGCCTATAATTGATATAGAAACATGAGAAAATAGAGAAGCTTTGCTCAATTGAATGTTCTTTTGTTTGAATCTAGGCTTTCGTAGGTTTTTTCAAGTGAGGAATGAATGAAGGTTGATCTTGTTGTATTTATATCAATCTCTTTAAATCAATAACTTGTATTAAAACAATTAGGTTGACCATTAGGATATGTTTTATTTGCAAAATAGATGACTTTAGGGTACTAGACACTTGCATTGGTCATGACACTAGCGTCGATGTAGGTGTCTATCCTGAACATTAGTCAAAACTTATAGAGGTAGAAGATAAGTACATTTTATGCATTTTAGGCAAGATAGAAGGCATGGGTCATCAACATAAGACTGGTCAGACTAAGAGATAGGCGAAAGGGTACAATATAGAGTAGATGTGAGACTTTCATAAGTGGAAAAAGGTCTAGAATTGAGAAGAATAACCAATATCTGAGTTTGTCAAGTGTACAAAATTGAGGTGCTATATAATCCATAAATATCATCTACACCTAATAGTTTGGATGACTAGTGTTATTATCTCTCTCTAAAAGTAGTGATAATAATAATCCATCTATGACACTATCATGGTCAATCCCCTCCTTGGAAATCTATTCAGTGGCATGGTAGAATGTAGAATTAGTAGCTGGACAAAAAAAGAGGGAAAAAGAGCAAAGGCAAACAGGTTTTAGGGTGAAACATTCCACTATTGACCACTATGTCACTCTTAGGCACTTGATTGAAAAAGTATGGGATAAATAGGGAGAAAATGCTTTATATTACTTTGTTGACTTTAAAAAAACATCTGACACAGTTCCTAAAGGAAAACTTTGAAGCAGGTTGGAGGAGATGGGAGTTCTAGATGAGTTTAGAGGACAATGCATAAACTTTATGAAAAAGTCAGGATCAAAATTAGAATAGGTGAAGGAATATTAAAATGCATTGGAAGAGACATTGTCGTTAAATAAGGATGTAATCTATCCCACACTTTGTTTGGGATATACATTGATAAGCTAGAGGAGTGACTAAATAAAGTTGGTGGAGAGGGTGTTCATCTAGCTAACTATGTAGGAAGAAAACACACAATATCAAATAGTTTAATCCCGCACAGAGCCATGTCAAAAAGGCATACATAATAACACAAATCAAGTGGAAGGCAAAACTGCTGTGACTTAGTTAAAGACTAGCTCACATCATCTTATGTGTGAAACCCGTAAGTGGACAATACATAAGGAGAAGTGAGAAATGAAAACATGCCTATTTTTGACAAGGCGATAGTGGAGATAGAATGACACTACATCATGGAGTGTGTAACCTATCAAGTACAATAACAACCCAAGGATAAACAACATGATTGACTTATTTGAGGATATGAGACTAAACAAAACAACTAGTTTTTTGATTAAGATTTATAATAGAAGATCCAACATCAAAACGGGATTGGAAATTTTACAAGACTAATAGAGCAATGCTTATGCCAAGTGGTTTTATTAATGCAAATCAACTTTATAACAACTCTTGGTCCCATAAAATGTTGGGTTTCATGGACATTATTAAAATCTTTCATTCATTCATCCCCATTTGAACACGTATCAGGGAAATGATTTTACATGCTAGTTCCTTCAAATTTGATAAGAGTTCCCAACCAATAACCCATCTTACAACATTGTACAACAACTACTAGTTTTTGTTTACTTCTATCACCAATGACTCAGTGATCAAAATTGAGCCCTTCCCAGACATTCCAAGGGCTTCAAACCCTTTAGAGAAGTGTAATTAAAAAACACATTGTCAATTTTTTTTTAAAGTTTATAAAATGCTTGACAACGTAGAAATATAGATGCATATTAAAAATGATAAAATGGCTATAAAAAAATGCCCATCAACACCACATAATTGTCATTTTAGGGTACAAACCTTAAAAATTCTAACTATTTTATAGGAGAAACCATGACTGATATAAATATGACCAAATTTTTTAACAAAAGTGTTTTTGGACATTTATATAAAAAATATATAAATTTCTTTTGATGGTGGGTAAGAAAGGTACTTGAGATTTAGATAGACCACACTAGAGAAATTATAATTATGTTTAGTTTACCTACATTTATACTTTAAAGCAACTATGGATTTTTTTTATCATGTATGCACCGCAATACACTCTAAAATTAAACTTAAATGTATGTGTCTTATCAAGAGAAAATTGTGACTATGAAATATACTCTCAAACAACTTTGTGTCACTACTTAAAAGATCATGCTATGTGACATTTTATTACTTGTACACCACATTCTACTTTTTGGTGTGCTATTTCCATTTCCATTTCATTATAAAACCTCATGTTTTAACACATGGAGTGAGCTAAGTATCCATTAATATGAAGTTATGCTATGTTAATCAATAAAAAATAGTTTTAATATCATTTTTGTTTATTTTCATATCCATATGAGATTTTTAATGTCATGTTTGAATAATCATTGCTTCTTTTGTTTCTTTTACTATTTTCATTACTTATAAACTTGTCAAGAATAAATATCAATTCTCGGTCTATAAACCATTTTCAACATATAATATCCAAAATAATAAGTATGTACTGTTAAATTCTATTTTTCTCATTCTTATTATTGTAGCAAGGCATGATTATAAAGGTGTTGGAGAAATTTATAATATGCCCATTCATTAGGATTTCCTTAATGTTTTATTTTAAATTATCTAAGTTCAATTTTGATGTCTTTTTCTATCTACAAAACGTAACATATTAAAAGAGAAAATATAAAAGTGTCATAATTTTAATATTGTATTAGTGTTTTGGGTAAAGAAAAGAAACTCTAAAGGAGCGTGGTTGGCACATGTAAAAATATTTATATTTCCTTACTTAGGCTATGAACCTTGTTAATTGTTAGTGCACAAACAAATTCAACTTTATTTTCCACTCATAATATAAATATAATACAAGTATAAACATCTCAATTTTTCCACAAGTTACCTCCCTTTTCATTCCACAAATCCATACTATTTCAAATTCAATAGATAAGGAATGTAAAAGACATTTTTACAGGAAATTTTCATTTTCAATTGATTAACTAATATTAAATATTAGGTAGTTAATTTTTTTCCAAACAAAATATTTTCAAATACTAGTATATAAAGTTATTATATTTATAATATTTTTTTTTTCCAAAAATAATTTGTAAAATATATTTATTTTTCTTTGATTGAAAAATATTTACTAACCTAATATTTGTTAGTGATTTTTCCTTTAATGTTTATATCCAATTTTAGGCATAAATTTGTCATCCCTCCCCAACCTCTTTTGTAAGTTTACAATTATTGAAGAGTTTTGTTTCAGTTATTCTTACTCTAACTTTTATGTTTATCATGTTAAATAGGGTACATCCAGAAGAACATAAGCATAATCATTTAAATATGACGTTGATTTTTTTCTTTGTGTTGTGTAGCTTAAATATGTTAGTCAATAATATTTCTTTTTAATTGAAAATTTGATGGTAATGGTCATGTGCTCTGTAATGGATCTTTCTATGTTGTTTGTTTCTAATTAATTTTGCACTTCTTTTCCCAAAATTCATCACCATTTATCTCGAACATAAAAAATTAGACCACATACAAGAATTTCAATGCTTTAAGACCATGATACAAATAAACACAAAAAATATATAAACAAACTGACACTTGAATTGATGCAAGAAATTTTAATTTTCATTCCCCTCATAGTGAATTTAGCAAGCAAGAACATGAATTATTAAACTCTGAAACTTGTTGATCATAGTCAACTTTTATTTCAAAAAATAATCGTTGTTATTATGGTGCAGTATCCTCCAACTAATGAAGGGTGGCTTCTTTAGGATTAGAGATGACAGTTAAATTGGATGGATATATGAACCTATTAAATCTTTTTAATAGTGAAATATGGTGATTTATTTTAATATTGTATGGGATGAAATGTGATATTTAAGGATTTTCTATTTGTTATTTTCATAATTGATTTTATATTATTTTAATATTACAAATATCTCATATTTAATTAAATTTTATCATTTAAAGAAGTTACAGTTTTATCATTGTAGTATTTTGGACTGGAAATGGTTGGGGAGTTCTAATCTTTAATGAAGTTGAATTTAAACAATTGTATTAAGCTAAAACAATTGTATTAAACTAAAATTCTTCTAATTTAAAATGTTGAGGTAGTTTTAAAATTTGAAGGTTTGTTATGAATTTCTTGGTCTTTCTTATAATTTAAAACAACTTACTTTATTAGAATATCTAACTTTAAAAACATGTTAAGGGCTTCTTGATCTTATAATTTCGAGAATTTTATTTTATTAAAATATTTAAACTTAAAATTTTATTAAAGAATTCTTAATTTTATTTACAATTTTAAATTTTTTCCTTTCGCAAAATATCTAAATTTACAATTTTTTTCCATAATCTAAAAACACTATAAATTTGAAATATGTTAAAATATTAAAAAATATTATTTTATTTAACATAATTTTTATTGACCCGTATATTTAATTTGCTCTCTTCAATAAAAATACAACTATATATTTCAACTTTTCACCCCGGAAGGATTGGATGATTAAATACCAAATTGAAATTAGGAGCCATCGCGACACATTCATGTTGGACACAGAAGACGACGCCTCCACGTACAATAAGCAAAGTTCTTGAGGCGACCATTCGTTCAACAAGTTGAGTCATCTGCCACGTTGCCTTTTCCCCGCAAGGCCTCCTTTAAGCCCTTTTCGGTTTCAATTTTTTCTCTTTTTCAATCCTTCCTGCCAGAGGAAAGCCAAGGCAGGTCGCAGGACATTAAGTGGGCTATCACACAGCAAGCCCCACTGGACAACCAACCATACGCATCTGCAACTGGTGCATGTGACCACTCAGCTTACTTGTTATTTTCCGAGGACTGAAATAACTTCTCTTTGCATTTAGTCATTGGGATCTGGAAACCCAAAAAAAAAGAAACACACAAGGGTTTAGAAGTACTTTCGTCCTCGTTTTCATCATTTCCGCCGCTCCGATCCGGCCAGCACATCCCCCCAGCGGATTTGCGGTTTCCTTAGATACAATTTGATCCGCGGTTCACTCTCTGCCGTCCAGGTATTTTTCGTATTTCACAACTTAATAATTTCAAGCTCATGGTGCGAAATTTGTTTTGATAGATCCAAATTTATCAAATTTGCAGTAAAAATTAGTGCTTTAGTTTTTGAAACATGCAAAACTTCAACACTAGGATTCCCATTAAGCTTAGTTGCAAGAATAATGCTGGAATGTTCACAAAGTTCAACATTGTGGTTCATATCGTAGCAAAGTTTGTTGCTTCCGTTTTCGAAACACGTGGAAATTTAACTTTAGGAATCACATTAAACTTAGTTGTATTAATACTGCTGGGATGTTCAGAAAATTCAGCAGTAGGGTTCATATTTACCTAAGTTGCAGTTTTAATGATGGGAAGTTCGCTAAAATTTAATTGTATAATTTATTTTAACTTTAGTTCCGGTAATAGCCTCAAAGGTTGCATTACAAATGCTGAAATATTTGCGAATTTTAATAGTACAATTCATGTTAACCTTAGGTGTAGTGCTAGTGTTGGATGTTCGCTAAAATTCAGTGGTAGAATTCATATTAATCTCAGTTGCAGTTATAATCCTCAAATCTTTGCTGTAGTTCAACTGTACCTTTTTCAAAGAACTTTTGCAGCCATAATAATGTATAGTCTGCTAAATTCAACATCATACGATTCATATTAACCTGAGGTGCAGTACTAATGTTGGAATTTTCTGTAAAATTTAATGGTAGGATTCATATTAACCTTAGTTGCAGTAATTATCTTTTAATGTTTTCTAAAATGCAACTGTAGTCGTTATACTGGAATTTGTACTAAATTTAATAGTAGGATCAATATTGACCCAAGGTGCGGAACTTATGTTGGAATGTTTGCAAAAATATAATGGCAGGATTCATATTATCTTTAATTGCAGTAACAGTGCTGGAATGTTTGGTAATGTTCATTAGCAGATTCATATAGACTTCATTGGCACTAATAATGTTAGAATTTTTGATGAAATTCAACAGTAGGTTTTATATTCATCTTAGTTGCAATAATAATGTTGGATGTTAGCAAGGTTGCAGTAATTAACCTTAATTTTTCCTTTCAATGGTTAACATCAATTTCACGTTTCTGTGGTTAACATTAATTTCACCTTTCTGTGGTTAAATTTACCCCACTATCAATGTTGTCTGACTGCATAGGGAAAACTGAAAACATTCATCTTAGCAACAAAAGCCATTTTCTATATAGTGTACTGATCCTTTCTGTGGTTAACATTAATTTCACCTTTCTGTGGTTAAATTTACCCCACTATCAATGTTGTCTGACTGCATAGGGAAAACTGAAAACATTCATCTTAGCAACAAAAGCCATTTTCTATATAGTGTACTGATTCATATAGTTTCTGTGGTTAACATTAATTTCACCTTTCTGTGGTTAAATTTACCCCTCTATCAATGTTGTCTGACTGCATAGGGAAAACTGAAAACATTCATCTTAGCAACAAAAGCCATTTTCTATATAGTGTACTGATCCTTTGAAAGTAACAAGAAAGAAGAATATTGAAAGGTAAGCAAAAAAGTTTCTATTCATCTCTGATAATTTTTTTTAGTAAACTTTTAATATTTTAGTTTTGAAAACAAGTAAAAATTAAATGGTATGATCCATATTTAGATTTTGTGCAGTAATAATACTGGGCATTTGCTAAAATCCAATAGCAGGATTCATTTTCACCTCAGTCACATCAATAATGCTGGAATGTTTGCCCGGGTGCAGTAATTAGCCTTATCCTGACCTTTCTGTGATTAACCTTACTCTACCATCAATATATAGTAACTGTATTCTAAAAACTGTAAATATTCATCTCTGCAACAAAAAATCATTTTTTATACAGTGTAATTATCCTTGAAATGGAACAAGAAAAAATAAATAGATTAATAAAGGTGTATCTTTTTATTTTTTTGGGGAAGTGATGGGACTTAAAAGTAACTATAGTATAAAAAATGAGTTACCTTTAATTATGCATCACATAACATATAAAAACACAACAATAATGCCTAATTAAATGCTTAATCAAACAAGCAAGGAATAAGGGGAACTAGAAGGCTCTTATCTTGTTTATTTGTTTTCGTAAATCTGTCTCTCTAATCTGGACCTAAATGCGCAGCGGAAGCTGCCATGACTGTTGCATTGAAATCCTGGAACAAGCTGGGATGACTGCCAGGACCATACATAGTCTCTTGATAGACTATCAGGCCTGTATAAATATTTCTGGTCAGTGACTCTCAGCAGATATCTGAGCTTCTGGGTCTGTTTGTTTAATTCTGCTCTTTCGCGTCCTTGCCCTAATTTTGCGTGCTGTGACTCCTGTTATCCTGTAATGAGCTAATTCTGCTTGACCTAGAGTGTTAAGAAAAACAAGGTTTGGGGGGTCTGCATTAGGGTCTGGGTGGATAGTGTGAACTAACTTGCCCTTTAATAGCCAGAACCCTTGGATTGGAACTAAGATGTTGAAAATATAAAATGCAGAACAGAAATAAAATATGCCATGCATGTATCCTATAAGTGCTAGCTGTGTTGTGTGTGCCCAGCTTCCTTCCAAATGAGCTATCTCACTTGTCTATATATAGAGGATTGAAGTCAAACTTTGGCAACACTGGCATGCATGCAGACCTTCCAAGTTCCAACAGCTAAAAACGGAAAAAGTGGAAAAGGGGAGAATGGGCCAAACTAACTTAGAAAAGGGCACAAACAACGGGGCCAGGATTATATATATGGTTTTGGCACAAGATCATGAATTAAGATAGGGGAAATCACAGGGGAGTGCAAAGGGTGTTTTCAGCCGTCGGAAGTTGACAAACGGGTCAACAATGCCTAAAATCGCCCATATATAAAAAAATAAGCACGAATAACACTAAATAAATGGCAGGGGGGCATTTTTAGGTGTCTATAGTAACAAGTCAAATTGTACAAGCTAATGCTGGTCTGAGGTGCAGTACTAATGCTGGACTCCTGGCTAAAATTTAATACCAGGGGTCATGCTTGCCTTGGTTGCAGCAGTAATCCAGGAATGTTCACTGAATTTAAACTGTAAGTTTCCTATTGCAGTAATAATGTTGAAATTTTTTATAACTCCAATATTTAATCTTATTTTCACCCCTTCGTGATTAACTTTACTCACAAGTTACTGTTAATATATTTTAACGGCATTCTGAAAACTGCATATATTTGACTTTATTGCAAAAAGTCATCTCTTATATGGTGTAACTATCTTTTTAAAGGAAGAAAAAGGAACAGTGGAGGTTTATGTATATTCTTTTCATGTTTCTTTTGTGTAAGAATTGGTAGGACTGCAAATACCAAGTGGAATTGGCTGGTATGGAGCTGTCAGAAGCAGGCTTGTGCTGGTTCCTGGTATTGGCGCCTGAGTATTGTTTGTCTTTGCAAAATTTCGCTTTTCCGCTCATGATTATTTGCATTATAATAAATGAGATATTTGTTTAAATAATAACCTATAGCTGCAAGTCTGTTGCTGTGGACTAGCGGGAAGGTGTAGCACTTGATGCATAGATTAAAAGTATACTATGGCAATTATAAAATTGACTGAATTAGTTTTTTTCATACAAAAGTAGAAAAATAACATAACTGCACCACAGAAACTAAATTGAGTAAATTGTCTGTAATATGACCTTGTGGAACTTCCTTTTATTGCATTGCACTGTGCAAAAAATACTAACGAGGATTAGAACCCTAGAGGGCAAGATGAGACAGATGACTAGTAAGTTATGATTTCTTGTACACATCACTGCGAATTTCGAATATCTGAGGTTGGAAGTAAATTAATTAATAAATTGGTGCTGCTGTGTGGTCTTGTGGTAAATTGAACTAGTATAACAGTGTTGGTGATCAGATCTCATATGATTTGATGCTTCTGAAGGCTGAAAAAATTTAAACGATGAGACGATTACTGAATTTGCGTGTAGAACTTTTGTTGAGCAGCCTCCTCATGTGCTGTGCCGAATTAATCTTCTACATATTGAAGGAAAGAAGCAATAAGATGATCAATAATTAGGATTTTTGAGTAGAGCCTATATGCAATGAGCTAGGATTGACTTGTAACTATCCTATCTAAAGATTCAGAGTTGGAGAAGGTAAGTCAAAGAGAGCCCATTGATACTTAATGAATCGGGGCCCATTGATACTTAATGAATCAGGATGTGACCAAATGGATCCACAAACCTAACAAGAGGAGCACCTACAACACAATGTCAATAGAAAGGGTTCCAAAACCTCTAGGCAATCAACACAACAAAATAGCTCTAGCTAGGTCTCGTTTTGTAAGTAAATATCGCCATCAAACAATGTAAGGGGGAAGGGTTAGAAACATATCAAAATGGGCAAGGAACCATGTTAGACAAATGTGGGCCTAGGTTACCTGAGGTGGATAAATGGCAAGTTTAAATAATTCTATAGCCACACTATGTATAAGTGTAGAGAAAGTTTAAACAAGGAGATATACATTCATTAACCAAACAATTATGCAACTTCTATTTATCAAATGAAAGAGCTAGGGTTAGAAAATACTTACCTTGAACAAAACTCGTTGAGCCTCAATCTCCCCCTTGGCCAATTGTGCTTTGCAAGAGATTGTTGTGGTAAGGATCTCAAACGCTGAATCAAACTTTAGGCTAAAAAGAACTCCTATTGCATCCAAGATTCCACAAAACAAGTTTTCCCTCAAAGACAAGATCTACACAACTCCTCCAAATGTAGACTCAGGGCAAAAGTGCGAGCAATAGCAATAGCAATTGAAAATGAATGTTTCTCTTTATTGGATTGAAATGGTAACTTGTATTATGGTGGTGAATGATCCTAATCCCCCCCGAAGATTAAGTTGACGCTATCGGTCAACTCGATTTAGTCCTAAACAGGCCGATTAACCTCAAACTAAGTCAGCCAAGCCGACCTAGTTGCGAAGCTTGTGCTGGAACGTTTAGAGCTGCATCGATCTGATTGATGTAGTTGGGAAGAGACGAATGATGGATAAGACTACATCGAACAAACTGACATAGTAGGAAATTATAGGTCCTGATATAGCTAGAGGATGCAAGATAGAAGGAGATAGCTTAGGGGATCAAATGTGAGGAAACTAGTATGGATGTAGGAATGATAAATAATCAACAATATCTATTGTAAAACACCAACAATTTGCCCACACATTTTCCGGTGCACCCTTTAAGGCGTGCACTTAGGGAGATTGAAACTCAACAGGTTGCTGCAAGAGAGAAAGTGTCAGTAAATGATAAAGTTTAAAAATATTGTGTATACATATGCCCCACCAAAAGCTCATCACATGTTACCAAATATGTAACATGGGACGATGCTTTGGAAAAGAACATAGTAACACAATAACTGAGCTAGCTCGAAAATGAAATACTGAAATAAATGTTGATAAATGAAATAATTGAAAGTACTATATACATACCTTGACTTACTTTTGTTGCTGAGTGGTCGCATGCTATAGTTATGGTCTTGATCCTGGAAGGTGCAGTAACTGCATTCGACAAACCCTAGGATGCAAGACTAGAGAGCAAAGCAAGGAATTGTAGGAGGGCCAAAGTAAATGGAAAACTCACAAAACAGATTTAAGCACGTGGAAAATTGGTAAGCCGAGATGACAAAGGCTAGGTTAGGACCAAAAGACCAAGAAATGTGAATAACAAAAGGAAGTGAAAATCAGGTAACCAAAAAGCCAAGGCTACTAATGATCGAAAAACCCAAAAATATATCCAAAGTAAGAAAAGTAACAATCTAGATCAAGCTTAAGATCTTATGAAATAGAATAATATAATCAAAATCAATGGAAGAGAAGTAACAATCCATACTTAATCAAAGATGGAAAAACAAAAAATGATTAATAGAAACAACATCGATGAAGGAGAAGTAACAATCCATACCCAATCAAAGATGAAAAAATAGAAAATGATCAATAAAAACAACATCGATGAAGGAGAAGTAACAATCCATACACAATCAAAGATGGAAAAATAGAAAATGATTAATATAAACAACAATGATGAAGGAGAAGTAACAATCCATGATCCATAATCAAAGATGGAAAAACAAGGGATAATTAGAGAAACGAGATGAAATGGCTCGCAAAAAGGTGACTAGAAAACTCAAGGTCCCAAACATAACTAAAGGATATCCGAGAAAGATAGGGCAATAACCAAGAGAGTATTTTGCAACAATTCAATGATGTAGCTTCTATTCTAATGATAGATGAACTAAAACTGCTGTATTTTGAACATGCTGAAAATATATGGAGAATAATAAGTATAGAAATTGGGAAAAGATGTAAAAGCAAACCTGCCTGCCAAGGGAGAAAATGAAATGGGTGGTGGGGGAGATAGGGTAGTACCAAAGAGAAAACATAATCTTTATCAGAAACAAGACACTCCAATCAAGTTGGCAAGGGTAAGAGACCTTTGACATCTATGACCTTAAAGAACCCTAGCTAGCAATGAAAGTTTGGGCTAGTGAGTGAAGTATAAGTTTTATCCCATGGAGGCTAGTATGCATGAAAAGTAAAATTGGACCTACCTTCTCACAACATGTTGCCTGTTCTTTAGGACCCCTTATAGAGCCGTCAGTCTACTGCAAAGATTGGGTACTTGCATGAGAAAGTAGGTGGCACAAGACAGTATATTGATAATGAAATCTCCTATCCCAAGCTACTGGCCTATCGCACCCCAATGGACCTTGGCTCTATCATGAGGCCAACTGTGGAGTTTGAGTTTCAACTAAGATAGGTGATGTGCCAAATAAAGATCACATCTTTTGGTGTAATCTAAGTTTTAAGATTGTTTTTACCTTTTAATCATTGTCTTTTTCTTATATGATATGGCTTTTAACTTTTGTGTTTTTTGCTATTCCTCCATACGGATTCAAAAATCCAATCATGGGTGCTAAAAATGACCATCACAAGAGAGCTTACACTTGGTGGCTAGAGAAGAGAATCTAAAAACCATGGTGTCTAAGATGTCCAGACTTGTACATGAGAAGAGAGTGTAATCTCGAAACCAACCTTAGTGTGCCTGACACAAAGGGGACAATGAAATATAGGGGAATGATGGAAATGAGCATAGAATGATTGGGTTGTCCCAAATCACAAAAAATGCATAAATGGAGATGGTACGATGATAGGTAGATATGGATCATCATTATAATGAATAGTATATGTGAATTAAGACATGAAGATAGATTGTTAAAGTTTTACCATAAAAGAATATGACCGATTCTAAGTGCAAAAAAACACGACTCTCAACCATTGCCTTATTTATATTTTGGGGAAGACATCTAGCTAAGTTTGGGAGTAAAAGTAATTTGTAATGAGACAAAAATGATGGATGTTTGTGAGGAGGGCCTTAATTAAGGTCGTACCATGCAACTCACAAATTTGAAAAGCCAAGAGGCATAAGTAAATGAATAAATCAAAGGGTACAAAAAGATGATAAAAATGAACCAAAGACTCGAAAAGTTTCGAAGGTTGACTAATTAAGAGGATGGGTGTTTGTGAGGAATGGCTAGGTCTTATATGTGGTCTTATGATGCAAACTCACACGTTGAAAACTAAATGGTGTAAAAAGACAAAAAGACAAAGGATCAAAGATAGGAATTGAGGCTAATGTATAAACAACCCGGAGGTGATAAAAGAATTGAAACCGATGCTATGATGCATAGAAGAAAGTCTTTAAAACTTGCAAGAAATGTTAGCTCTGTAGTATATGTATAAAATTAAGTGAAAGCATGCAAGTAAGAGCATACTAGAAATGGAAGGGAGTAAAACTGAGAAAGAACACAGAAATAAGCATAGTACTTTCAAAATTGAGCATTGGTCGGTTCTTTAAAGATATGTCCTTCATTGGTTTGCAATCTATAATTGCTAGGTCCAAGAATGTCTCTGACTAAGTAAGGACCCCACCACTTTTGGGTGTACTTGCCTTCTTTGTCGTGGGTGTAATCTAACTTAAGCACTAAGTCTCTAACAATGAAAGTATGGACTTTGACTTTTTCGATATGTTGTTTGGCAATTCAATCTTTGTATTGGTGATTACGTTGTAATGCACCCATACATTGCTCATCTAGAAAATATAAGGCATGAAGACGAGCTTCACGAAGCTATTCATCAGGAATGATGTGATGAAGATAAATGCACAAGGTAACCTAACTTCTAATGGTAAGACAACTTTGGAGCCATAAACTAAAGAGAAAGGAGTTGCTCCGGTGGCAATACAATTGCTAGTACGATAAGCCCAAAATGTGGGATAAAGCTTGAGATGGTAGTTAAAACAAGAATCTCAAATAGTCTTTTACAAGATTTTGTTGGTGGCCTCAACTCGCCCATTGCACAGAGGATTGTAGGGTGTGGAGAATTTGTGCGTGATTTTGAATTTTGCACATAGTTGTTTCACGTCTTTGTTTTTGAAATTCCCACCATTGTCAGATGATTATGGTCAGAATATCAAAACGACATATGACTTGATTAAGAATGATTTCAGAGATAGTAATGCTAGTAACATTTACGATGGGCATCGCTTCAACCCACTTGGTGAAATATTTGGTGGCAGTAATTATGAAGACATGGCCGTCCTGTGATCTAGGTAATTTACTAATGAGATCAAATCTCCACATAGAAATGGTCAAGGAGACTCCAAGGTTTGAAGTTCGGTCGAAGGATAGTGAATGAGATCATCATGAAGTTGGCAAGGATTACATTTTTTTATTGAATGTGATCGCATCTTTTTCAAGAGTAGGCCCAAAATATCCCATGCTTAGGGATCTGCAGGCAGTAGCGTGTCTGCTACAGTGACCATCGCATATTCCGCCATGTGCTTGCTCGAGGAGAGAAGGAACTCCAGCTTGAGTAACACAGTGGAGCAAGGTACCTTCAATAGTACAATAATAAAGGATGTCATATCGAAGGACATATTTACAAGCTTGCTTGCAAAATTAAATCTTTTCATGAGTGTCAGCCTCTAGAGTATAAGTGTGATGTTCGATAAATTGGATGATATTTTTGTACCATGGGCTTTGTCGAGTAGTAATAGCCTCAATGTGGCAAATAAGAGAATCATCCTTGGATTGTAAGCTAGAAGGTGATTTTCTCACGTGGATGAGAAATTGTGAGTCATGAAGGGCTTAATGAGGATGAAAAAGAGAGACTGATGAAGCAAGAAAATAAGCTATAGCATTTTGCTCTCTTGGGATTGCTTCAATAGTGTAATATGCAAATTCTTTAGCAAGAGTGGAAGCAAGTTGATGATATGCGATGAAATTTTCACTTTTGCATTGATTATTGCCACCGACTTGATGACATATGAGTTGTGAATTCAAGGCATGTAAGTATGGGATATTTAAGTCGATGGCTGCTTGCATGCCTAAGATGAGGGCGTTGTATTCGGCCATTGTATTAGTGACTTCAAAATTTAATCGAAAAGCTAAAGGGATGATTTTACCATGAGGGTCAACTAAAACACAGCCTTCCCCCTCTCCTTGAAGGCATTTGGCTCCATCAAAGTGAAGGGTCTAGGCGTCTTCATGCAAGTTGATTGTAACCTTTAGTAGATTTATGATGACTTTAGGTTTGGGTTTGGAGATGGAAATTTCGAGCTCTTTGAGGGTTTGTGCCTTGAGATCAACAGTGAAGTAGTGAAAATAATCTTTAAGAGAAATAGCTTGATTAAGACCTTCGATGTAAGGGATTTCTTCATCGGGAAGAATGTCTTGAAGGTGATTAGTAGCTGGTATAGGTGTGGCAACAAGTTGATTAGCGATCATTTGGCTTTTGACTAATTTTTGTGTAATAAATCTTAAATCAAATTCCATTAAGAGTACCATCCATTTGCAAATTCTATCTCTAGGTAAGAAAGCCTTAGAGAAAAAATGACAAAGGGATCAGAGTGGACAATAACATAGGTTGTCTGATAAAGCATGTAATGTCGAAGTTTTTCGGTTGCGAAATAAATTGCGAGATAGTCTCGTTCTACTTTCATATAATAGGTCTCATAATCTATCAAAACACGACAGATGTAGTATATGGCATATTCTCTGCGTATTTCATCTTGTTGAGAGAGTATTGCCCCAACTGATATAGGGGTAGATGAAGTAATGAAGTAATGATTCCTTGTCGTCAAAAAATTCTTGACATGCATCGGTCCATTTGAGAGCGAATGCCCTTCTTGAGGAACGAATTTACCAAATAGATATGGTAAGGCATTTTGGGGATGAATCGACGTATTGCCCCAATTTTGCCGAGATAGGTACAAATATCTGGAATAGAATGAGTAGTATGCATGTTGACAATAGCCTTAATTTTGGGGGGATCGACATCGATCCCACATAGAGAAACGAGAAATCCTAAGAGTTTAGCCAATGTGACACCGAAAATACATTCGTGAGGATTGAGTTGAACCTTATATTGGATGAGCTGATCAAAGATGATAGCAAGGTCATGAAGGTGATTTTTATGATGTTTAGATTTAGCAATAGGATCATATACATAGGTTTAGACAATTTTATAGATGAGATCGTGAAAGATATGGGTCATTGCACATTGGTAAGTGGCGTCGGTTGTTTTAAGACCGAAAGACGTTTTGAACATAGCAATAGGTTCTCCATTCAGTGGTGAAGGTAGTTTTATGTTGATTTTAGAAGCAATGTGAATCTAATTATATTTTGAAAAACCATCCACAAGAGATAACATCTCATAGTCGGTCATAAAATCAACAATGACATCAATTGATGGTAGAGTTGAGATTATGAAAGTTGTCTTAAGGATATGCTAAGTTGAGATTACGAAAGTTGATACATATGCGAATGACCATGGTGACTTTATTGCGAACAAGAACAATGTTGGAGACCCATTCCGAGTAATCGACAAGTTTGATGAACTTAGCATCTAAAAGTTTGATGATTTCTTTGTAACAAAGTAGAAATCTCAGGAGGAAATTTTCGTTGCTTTTGACACCAGTTTTGCATCAAGATAGGTGATGATATTATGGACAATGATACTAGGGTCAATACCGAGCATGTCCTCGTATGACCAAGCAAAGGCTTCACGATATTTGTTGAATAAGAGACTATAGTTCTCATGTTTCGTAGGACAAAATTCCTTAGATACATGAATGGGTATAGGAGAATCAGTGGTACCGTGATTAATTGCAACAGTTTCCTTGATAAGCATGGCATTTCCATCTTAGAAATGATATGGAGCTGGAGGAAGCTTGGAAGTAGGATGAGTTTTAGGATTGATGCTAGCAACAAAACTATCGAAACACGAAGATTTTTTCTGAAAATGGCCAAGCTTATGATGTTGGCGAGGAATTTGAGGCTCTCTAGCGTGGAGTAGTTCTAAGATAGCTTCGTTGCTGGGAAGTGTGGGTAAAGGTCCATAATATTCGACATCCACTTCAAGATCTACAATATGGTTACCTTTGCTGTCATACTTAGAATGTATTTGTCTCACAGTTGTAGCCTTGGCATCTAAGATAATTTTAGTATGTGAAGTAGGAGGTAAAAAATTTAATTGTACTATATCGGCCTGATCGATACAGTCTGGGACAAAAGAGCTGGGCTGAACTATATCAGTTTGTTCGATACAATTAGCAATGACCACAACATTTTTGACTATATCAAACTGGTTGATGTAGTCTATTGTGGGCGGTGAGTCTCTGGGTACTATATCGACACTTGATGATGCCTGGGCGGTGTAGTTTGGGACTGAAGATTGAACTATATTGGGTTGGTCGATACAATCTAAACATTGAAAGACAAAAGGAACAATATCGGGCTGACCGATAGAGTTTTGTTCAAATAGATTTGGTTGAATAGTATTGAGTTGGTCGATGCCATCGGATATTGGAATATTAAGAATGTCTTGGACGACCCATGGAGATTCTACCAAGGGTGGGTTGGTAGGAGGGACATAACCTTTCGGTTTTGAGTCAATATCAGTATAGTTAGATGATATATGGATGACATGAACATCACAATTAAAGGCATGCATTTTGGCTAAGGTCTGTTGATAATGCATTACATCCAAGTCTCCTGATTAGGGGGCTTGGGCCATAATGTAGGCATCATCATAAGATGGAGAATTGTTACATGCATGAGAACCACGCTGATTAGTGTCAGTAGGGATGTCGATAGTGGAAATACCCATGTTACTAAAAGTTCTAGGAGACATGGCTAGAGGACGTCGAAAAAGTTTGGCTACGCCATATTGCAAGTGAAGTCATCTTCTGTGTAAGAGGCCTCATGAACATTGCATAGGGGAGGATTTTAGTAGTATCATCAATTAGAGAAATGGCCCTATCTCCTGGAAGAAGAGGAGGTAGCCATTTCGAGATTTAAGGAGGTAATTAAGTGGTATTACAAATATTTTGCAATTCATTGGGTTCATCATCATCGGAATCTGCAAGAGTGACATGGAGATCAAGTGCATGTTGACGAACTCTTGAAGAGGTGGACTACTTATATGAGTAGTAGTGGGAATGCGATATTGAGATTTGGAATTTGGAAGTTGGATGCTCCAAGGTTTGGGATCTGCCTCATGCTTTATAACATTTGTCATTATGGATAAATTTGATGCATTGGCTACCAGAAGATGCGATAGCTCTCATTCCTAAGTGTATGTTGTAAGAGAGCGGAAGATCTAGAACCACAAGCATGGTGCATATAGTTTTGGGTCCAATAGTGAGAGAGTCAATGTAACTAAGAGGCTTTTGATTGATTTTTTTCAAATCCATGGCAAGTGAGTTGAGTTTGCTTAAGGTTTTTTTTAGAGTATCTAATTTGTTGGAGAAACCTAGAGAGGTAACATTAATGCTTGAACCTTCATCCACCAAGACTTTCCTTATTAAGGTATTATTGATTCCAATCTTAATGAAGAGAGGTGGGTTGTCAGCTCGAAAAAGGATTTTGTCATTAATCATATCTTCTTCGGGGAACTCTATGGAGGGTTTTGTTGAAGAAGAAGGTGGAGAAATGGTTTCAATAGCATGAACTTCCGTAGGTGTGGGACCTTTGGGGAGAGAAGTGGGTATATTAGAATTAAGTAGATGGGGGTTCTTCAATGTCTTGCAATTGTTGCATAAGGAACTTGCGATGATAAGGGGAAGTTCTTACTAATTCCACGAGTGGAATTTTGCAAGGCATAGAGTTAAGTTCATTAAAAAAATTCCAATGTGATTGGAAGAAGAACAAGCACGAGGCTTAGGTTGATTAGAGACGATGTTCTTAGAAGGGTGAAACAAATAGGTTGAGGCCCCAATTGTGGAGTCGACTCATTGCTAGTGGGTTGTTCTAAAGAGGAAGTAGGATTGGTTCTAGTATCTTTAAGAAGTTGTTCCTCAGTAGAGGGCTTCTTAGGTTTAGTAACAGGGTGTTGACGACAGTAATTAAGCTTGGCCGTGTTCACATATTGGGAGTTAGTGTAATATTGGTCACAATAGCCATCAATAGCACAAACATTTCTCGTCAGAATGTTGTGTATTGGGATCCGAAGAAGATTTTTGATTTGTAGATTTGGAAAAGGTTCGTTTTTGAGAGGCTTTAAGATATTCATTATGTTGAACCTTTATCATGGCATCATGATCAAAAACTTCTCCTAATATGAGGGAAACGACAAATTTTAGAAGGGCTTGACATGTCTCATGAGAGTGGCCAATGTTGGCATGAAACCAACAAAATTTGTTAGGATTGTACCATGATGGACCTGTTGTAGTATGGATGAAAGGTTTAGATGGAGATAACAACTTCCTCATTTCCGACACACTAAAGGGTGGGTGTGAGTGAGTTTGAGTATCTGAGTTGGTGGCTCCTGTTTTGGTTTGAGGAGGCTTGAGTTGAGGATTGGTAATGGTTATTGCATTAATTGAAGTTTGGAAATATTCTTTTATGAGATGATGAGAAGGTTCAAATTGAGCCATAAGGAAATCTTGTTTTTTTTGGCTTGATCAAAGGCTTCTTCTAAGGTTTGGAGAGAAGATCCTAACCTTGCATTGAAGAGAGACTTTAAGAGCAGTAACAAAAAGTTTGAAAATATTATCATCACTCATATTATGATCTGCTTTATGAGCTAAAGATTTCCATCATTTGATAAAAACGTGAGCAAATTCGTTAGGAAGTTGCTTAGCATTGATGAACTGGCTAAGGCTATTTTCAAAAAGATCATTATGTTGAAATTTCTTGACTAGAGCATTGACTAAATCCTCTAGTTGTATAATGAAATGTCTATGGAGCTAGTTATACCATTCTAACGTGTCTTCTGTGAAGGTTTTGACAAGAAGTTTAGCAATAGCAAAAGTATTAGTTTGGACCCATTCCTTATAGAGATTACCAAAAGATTTTAAAAAAAATAGTAGGATCTTTAGTCTAATCATATGTGATAATTGGAGAAATGTTTCCAATGTCTATGGACACAATGAAGGGCACTAAAGGTTCATTTTGAAGATGTTGCAACATTTTATCATGCATGCAAGTTTGAGGGATGATATTCCCATTGACATCTCTAAGAGGAGGGGAACAAAATTTTAATTTTGTTGAGACGTAATGACTGGAGGGTGGCTAGTCATTTGCCAGATGTGATTTTGCATTTGGAGTATTTGGGAATTATTAGTTGTTTGCATGATGTTTATTTGTTGAACCATTTGTGCAAGGAGTTGAGTTGTATCAATAGGTGGGTTTTGATTAGAAACGTTAGGAGGGGGGTTACCAGTATTGATATTGGGAGGGGGACCCCAAGATTGGTATCGATTGCTCCGACCGTGAAATAATGAAGTTTAGATAAATCACCATTGTTATAAATGGTGTTATCATCAAGGTTTCAAAAGATGTTGGAATTATCGAGATCATCATTTTGAGTGATTTCAATTATGTTACATGCAATAGATCTAGATGGATTTTGGGAATACTTGCACCACGAAGTGTTATCTTCAGTGGTGGACAAGGTAGGTAGAAAAGAGCAACACGTGTAATATTTGAATGGGTTAAGGCTATTAAGAAAAATCCTAATAGGTGACCTCATGATGTTGATTAGATTGATAGAAAAATGGTAGCTTGTAGAAAACAAACGATATTGGCTAGGCCAATATAGCTGGTTTGAAGTCAATCAAGATAAAACTGTATTGGTTAGATCGATACGATATGATAAGAAAGGTGGTACAAATGACAGTTGGGTCGAACTAATTGTATCAGACTGTTCGATATAGTTTGAGAAGAAAATTGAAAGATATACTAGGAGTGAATTGTATCGAGCAGTTCATACAATCACACAGACATATGGTGAGACACAAACTATATCGAGGTGATTGTAGCCTGATCTGGGAGAAAGAAAGTAAAAGGAAAAAGATTATCGATCTGCTCGATTCAGTCTAGAAAGGAAATAGATTGCAACTGTATCGATTTGTTCAATATCGTCAAATATGTAGAGAGATGGGAAAAAAACTAGATTGCTTCGAGTTGTTCGATGCAGTCAGGGATGTAAACACAGTAGACTAGATCGAGCTTGTTGATGAAGTCTGCACACACAAGTACCTATATCGATGCTGGTCGATGTAGTTACAACACACAACACAAAACTCTATTGATGTTGGTCGATGTAGTTAAAAAAAACACAAAACTCTATCGATGTTGGCTAATACAGTCTGTAATACAAAATACAATAACCAATAGCAATTTGAAATCTAACTATGTTGCTAATGTTTTTTCCCAACATAAGATCAAGGAATGTTTCAGAGCACTGACTATGGAGGAAGTACCATGTCTATAGTCCACTAAACCCGGTTTCGAGAGTAAGTTGAGAGTAACTTCCTGATGCTAGCTGCTAACCAATGCACTACAGAATCAGATGGATGGATGGCTTTCTGAGGCTTAATAAAAAGAGAATCCTAGGCATTTCCAATACACTGTGAGGCACATGGAAATTAAAGTATGTGTTTAGCTCTGTACTATAGCTATGAGTATTGGAGCAAGCTCCTTATGCCATGATGTCTGTGAACAATAAACAAGGATTGCAAATAGCACACCATGTAACCCTTCATGACAATAGCTAAGTAGTTTGAAAACTGTCGGAACACAATTTTTAGGGAAAACCAAACAAATAGAAAATCAAGTTCGAAAATCAATATTGAAAATCAATTTGCAGCATTCAGTGAATTGAAAAAAAGATGTCAACTTGAAATGAAATGTGTGATTATATTCGAAAATGAAAAGTTAATTTGCCTTGCTTATGTTTAAAAAGTAAAACAAATAGAACTGTATTAACACTGGCTGATGTAGTTGGACACATAGTACAAAACTATATTGAGTGGATCGATACAGTTTGTGTAAACAAAATTGTAGATAGATATATTATTGGATGGAAAGTGCGATAGTGTTTACCGACAAAATAATTTTTTAGATAGAAGCTAAAGTGTAAATACAAAACCATATCAAGTAGATTGATACAGTTGACTGGAAGAAGTTTCAAACAATTTTTGAAAATGAAGATACAAAATTTTGTTGAGTAGATAGATACAGTTGATTAGGAGTAGGGTTTGAACAAAACTATAGCGCCCTGCTCGATATAGTTTATTCGGAGAAAATTTGAGATTTGAGGTTAAAACTTTATTGTGCTTGTTGAAATAGTTTGTTGAAAAGATGACTGTATAGAACTATATCAGCTTGTTAGAAATGGTTCACTGACAATAAATTTGGTAAAAAGGGCTAACGCAGAACCGTATCAATCTATTTGATACAGTTGGTTGGGAACAATGCTGAATACAAAACTATATCGTGCTGGCCGAAATAGTTTACTAAAAATGCAGAAAACAAAATTGTATTGATCTTTTCGATATAGTTGGTTGAAGAAGTGAAGGCAATGGTTAGCTTCGCATCGGGTTCACTAGAATGTATGCATTGATCTAGGATTGACTTGCAACTATCTGATCTAAAGATTCGGACTCGGAGAAGGTAAATCAAAGAGTGTCCATTGATACTTAATGAATCAAGATATGACCAAATCGATCCACAAACCTAGCAAGAGGAACACCTACAACACAATGTCAATAGGAAGGGTTCCAAAGCCTCTAGGCAATCAACACAATGAAATAGCTCTAGCTAGGTTTCTTGTCTTGTAAGTAAATATCGCAATCAAGTAATGTAAGTAAGGGGGAAGGGTTAGAAACATATTAGAATGGGCAAGGAATCTTGGTAGACAAATGGGGGGGCCTAGGTTACCTAAGGTGGATAAATGACAAGTTCAAACACTTCTATAACCACACTAAGTGTAGAGAAAGTTTAAACAAGGAGATATACAGTCATTAACCAAGCAATTATGTAGCTTCTATCTATTAAATGAAAGAGCTAGGGTTAGAATATACTTACCTTGAACACGACCTGTCGAGCCTCAATCTCCCTCTTGGCCAATGGTACTTTGCAAGAGATTGTTGTGGTTGTAAAGATCTCAAAGGCTGAATCAAGCTCTAGACTAAAAAGGACTCCTATTGCATCCAAGACTTCACAAGACAAGCTTTCCCTCCAAGACAAGATATAAGCAATAACTCCTCCTAATGTAGACTTAGGGCAGAAGTGTGAGCAATAGCAATTGAAAATGAATGTTCCTCTCTATTAGATTGAAATGGTAACTTGTATTTATAGTGGTGAATGATCATATTCTCTCTCGAAGATTAAGCCAATGTTATCGGCCAACTTGATTTAGTCCTGAACGGGTTGAGTAATTTTGAACTAAGTTGGTTAGGCTGACCTAGTCATGAAGCTTGCGCCAGAACGTTCGGAATTGCATCAATTTGATTGATGTAGTTGGGAAGGGACAAATGACGGATAAGACTACATCGAACGTGACAACATGGTATGAAATTATAGGTCCTGATATAACTAGAGGATGCAAAATAGAAGTAGATAGCTTAGGGAATAAAATCCGAGGAAGCTAGTATGGATGTAGGAATGATAAATAATCAACAATATCTCTCGCAAAGTACCAACGACCTGGCTGCCCCTTTCTCGGTGCACACTTTAAGGTGTGCAATCAGGGGAAACTCGATAGGTTGCTGCAAGAGAGAAAGCGTCAGTAAATGATAAAGTTTAAAAATATTGTATATACAGAACCATTGTTGATAATTTCTTTATGCATCGAGTTGACTCTCAAACAAACATTGTTATGCATCTGTAATCTCCATAAACTATCGCAGCTATAAAGAATCCTTTCTACCCCCGAAGTGACAACAATACTTAAGTACCTTAAATCTCTCAATAGATTGAACACTTGTAGATGAAATGATCCTCTGTCTTTTGTTCCATGTTGTAGAGTTTGCAACTCTGTTGGTTTGTAGAAAGGTTATGATTGGTCTCAACTTGGAGTGACGAGTGGAATTGTAATTGTTCTAGGGGTAATCTTGGTTAATGGGATAAAAATTGTTGTCTCTTCAGGGGGTGTTAAAGTCCATTCTCCACTTGGAGGGAGAAATTGAAGTGGTTAAGGAGGTTTTCTGATAAAATTTTTATTTGTATCAATCAAGCTGATATTAAAGTATGATTTATGGATCTCGTAAATATCCTTGTGAATGTCTCTCTCAGATCTGGGGTATAAACTTAGTTGACGAGATGGCAATATATATATATTTATATATTATATATTATAATATATACTATGAAATAATATATTATAATATATAATATGAAATAATATATTATATAATAATTAATAAATATAAAATATAATTATATTAAATATTAAAATAAAAAAACAACTATTAAAAAGTTAAAACATTTAAAAAACCTAAAAGTCAACATTAAGTAATAAAATAAAAAATATTAATAACTTAAAATTATTAATAATTATTAAACTGTTTGGAAAATTGAATTTGAAAAAATAAATCTGTCTATAGACATTTAAAAAAATGAAGAACTCAGGGTTGCCGTGAACGACAATGCCAGGCAGTGTTATGAACAGCAATGCCACTGCTTAGTAAAAAAAATTCATTTGATAACTTACAGTTACCGTCTATTGAAAGACAAAATCCAGTGATTGGTTGTGGTACAAATTATATGGGTTTAGGGTTTACGCATTTAAGGTATGGGACATTTCGACGAAGAAACGGCTGGGAGATGTCTTCGTACCTGTCGTCCGTACTGGAGATGCATCCCAGGGGGTTGGGAATGCATCTCCCTGCAACACTGGGTATAAATAACAAATTATGTAGTAATATTTCCTTTTAATGTCTAAAATCAGACTACAAAGCAAAGCAGTAGCTAGAGCGCATCAGTTGTAGGTTAGCCTTTGTGTAGCTAGCTTCATTGAATATTGGAGTGTTAAATAAGGATACATGTTTTTTAATTTTTTATATTGGAAAATAAGTTTACAAAAGAGGTACATGTCCATTATCAGACATGCAAAATGATAACAAAAGTAAAGTCACAGGCTGATCCTACAAAGGGGTAACTACATAAAAGACTACAGTTTAAGGGACAAGTTTATTGGGATGCCACCCATAGCTCATATAAAACTATAGAACAAGGGACAACCATGAGTAATTAACAAGATGAACCAGTTATGCAACAAAAGATTAGACTGCCATACCAGCAGTCCCATTATGGTTCAAATCAGGTCCCTTAGCATCCAATTAAGGTCCTTTGTCTTCTTGGAATCTGCCTTCAACTTCATCTTAGAATCAAACGTATCAATGGTATCCTGAACATGTTCTATCATTATGTTCACATGATCATCCATAAGCTTCTCAATCCAGTCTGGAAATACCCCCATAACCAGAAGCAGGAAGAGGGTAATCTGCAAGAGAAGAGGCAGAAGAAATAGTGCAGTCTGATTCACACCACCTCCAAGGTCACGATCACCGTTGGATTTGGAAGATAGTTGATTCTCCAATACATCATTGACTTCCCTCTTTCTGCTCCCTAAATGCTTAGCAGCAGCCAGAAGGGCTTCTAACACAAGATCAACCTGTTTTACTTTTACCACACCTGTACCCTGACCTGCAGCACCCCCAGCAATTGTTTCCTTCACAAAACATTCACGAAGCCTGCATTGGTCTTGACCAACCTGATAGGATACATGTTTTTCCCCAAATGGGCATGTTTGTTATGAAATGAAGGTTATAGAGAACAATGATCACATCAAATATGGCTGAGGTTAAGTTTCCGGTCCTGGTACTAGTATGGGTACCAGTACAGGTTTTGGCTATGCCAGTACGGTGATATGTTTGGGCCCTAGGTATGGGTACAACTGTACAAAAATATAAAAAATAAGCAAAAAAGGACATTTTTAATAAATTTATTATATGTGCTACTAGTTGCGTATATGTTTTGATGAAGCATTGATAATAACTAGTAAGACTGAAAAAGCACATAAAATAAAAAAAATAAAAGTACAAAAACTATACAAAATATTAAAATATAAAAAATATAGCCAAATAAGTAGGAAGGCCTATTTTAAAAAAAATTGTTAGACATTCTGCTAAGTGGGCATATTTTACTGATAAAGCATTGGTAATAATTAGCCAGACTGAAAAAACACAAAATGAAAATGATAAAAGAAAAGAACAAAGAAAGTGCACATAAAATAGAATAAGTTAAACCCTAAAGCATACAAAAATTAACAACTCTAGCTGTAAAACACAACAATATCCTCATCCTTTATCGCAGGTCCCCACAGGGGGCACCTAGTTCTCCTAGAGCTCCTAGGTTGATCACCTCTTTCTTTCAGTCGATTGCGGAGGTTAGAGGCATAAAGCGCCATTTGGATATTGCTGCTACACACACAGTAAGCAAGTTAGGCAACCCTCATCTTTGCAAACTACGACTAGGGTCCCCTAGAACATTCTTCCTTGGTGTCATAGATATACTCTCTCTTGACTACGAAGGTCCTTTAACCCCCCTTGCCTGCTTGTTGGGCTACCAGGGCAGGTGCACATTACGAGTTTTTTTTTCTGCCACTGAAGTTTCTTTGGCCTTGGATGTTAGGCGAGGTTCTAAGGGGAGTGCTTTGCATCCTCCTAAGATTATCTGGCCTGGCCACCTCAGCTCTTGACGCTCCCCGATGAGCATTAGTAGATCCTGCAATGGCCCTTTCCCAGTGATAGATGATGAAGTGGATGATGGTCTGGGCCTTGAAATAGATGTACAATGGGACTAGCACCTAGTCTTTCCAATTTTCATCAGCCTATGTTTTTTAGTGTGTGTTGCTCTCCCACATGACCGTTTGTATTGGTGCCTTAACCACATGGGTTGGGGCTTTACTGGTTTGGATTTACCCCCCATCATCTATTTTCATTTCTTCAGCTCTTTATATTTAGTTAGTTTTTGATCCTATGTCCTTTTTGCCCTAGCACTTTCTACTGTACTTGGATGTATTCTCGAGTTCCACTGGCCTATTTTTGGTTATTAATGGACATTAATATAATTTCTTTGTTTCTTTCTTTCATCTCCCTTCATAATGCACAGCCATGAAGCCATTTTTGCGTAGCCATCGGGGATTTCTCACATTTCTAGGAATTTTATTTGCAGATGCCTCTCTATTAAAATATCTTCATCTAGACTGGTGCAGTCTGTTAATATCTGTTGTCGAATCAAGGCAGGTTTGAGGCATTTTATTTTTCCATTAATATATATGAAACCTGTAGAGTTGAAGGGGGCAGAAGATATATTGTTGTGCAAAGTCCATCAAGCAAAGAGTATATACAAGATTTGTTTTGCTTGTGGTTTCCCATCTTAGTGTTTTCCTGCTATGTACAGATAAGTTCGATTCTGCAATCGTGTATTTCAATGTTTACAATCTCATTCACTTTGCTGATAAAACAGAGAAAACAAAAAACAATGCTTTTTGGGATGTTTTCACTGTGGGTATGTCCCGGGTACCTCTTGGCCTATGTTGTTTGGGTACGGGTACGGGGACGTCTCGGGTACGCGGGTACGTCATTTTTCAAAAACCTTGATTTGGATACGTCGTGGGTATGTCTGTATATATATATATTACTCATTTTTTTAGTAAAACACTTGAAACTACATAGTGTGAAAATATTTGTCTATAAATGATAAAACACTTAAAAATATAATATTCATTCATGCATTACTTCAAAGACAAGATGTACATTCAAATCTAGAATAAATCATCTCGATTGTCCACAAAATCATGAATGCCACTCCCATTATTTTTCAACTTTATCATTTACTGACACTTTCTCTCACAAGGGCTCATCGGTGCATTGAATCTCACGAGTGCATGCCTTAAGGGGTGCACAGGGAATGGGGTGGGATCGGCTTGTGGCACTTTGCCAGAGATATTCTCAAACTATTCTATCACGCATACATCCCTTCATGCAGCCTTCATACCTCCTATGATGTCTCCTTGAAATCTTGAAACCCTGAAATATGGCTAAGTTTGAAACCCTGAAACCCTGGAATCTGACTAACTCTGAAATATGACAGGGTCCTCCAAAACCTAGAATTTGCATTATAGCTCCTAGTAGTCCGAAACCCCTCTCAAACACCCTGAAAGTATATAAATAAAATATAACTTAAAGTATAAGTATTTAGATATGGACATCTAGTTTCTTATAAGTATTTAGATATGGACATCTAGTTTCTTATACTTAAATGTTTATTTTATTTCTATACGTTGGGTCGGACTGGATTTACATTTAGGGTTGCTTAGTTTTTAGGGTTTTTTTTTTTAAAGGATTTTCTGGATTTTTTTTAAAAACAATTCGCCATTTTTCTGCCGGAATCCCTCGGGTACGCGCCGGAAACGTCCTGGGTACTCCCGGACGCGTCCCGGAGGCGCCCGTCGGCTTGCCGGACGTTTCCGGCATGCCGGCGGGCGCCTCCGGGACGCCTCCGGGAGTACCCGGGACGTCCCCGTGCCGGAGGCGTCTCCGAACAGGAGGCGTGGGGCTGGGGGGCGTATCCCTGCAACACAGCTCTTGGCTGGCCTGGGTACACCTGGATCTGTCCAAGGACGGACGTGGACATATCCAGCCCGAACTGGAGGGCATACTGGACTAAGACTGGGAGTCGATACACCCAGTACTGGGACTGGTCCCCTGCTACTGGCATACCTGGTAACTTAGGACTGAGGTAAATAGAGGACAGTTTCCAATTAAATTAAGAATAATTGATGACCACATCAAATATGGCTGAGGTAAATTGGAATGCCACTGTATTTGTGCCAAATGGAACTAGAATAACAAAGTGTGAAACTATTTTCTTTGTGTGGATTGAGACCAGAAGCCTGTCAACATGTGCCCAATCTGATTGATGTTGCCCGAATCCCTAGACCTCATATTAGTCAAGCAAAGTTGGACTGGATTTGAAAGCGTTGAAGATTAGTCTTGATGCCTTTGAACTAGTGCTGGAAGCACTGCTTTTGTGAAGTATCAAGAGAGGCGTAGCCCTTAGCTTTAGCCTCATCTTTGAAGCTGAAAACATGCCAAAGTTGGGTTCAATGAAGAGAGCTCCAAAGTAAGTGTAGGAGGTTATCTCTTGGATATTTTTTTCTTTGTAGGTGTGATTAACTGTAGGGTTCTTCTTTTTTGAGTGGGGAAAACTCTCACACGGTATTCCAAAAAAACATTCAATCAAAACTTGATGGACTGTGAAAGGGTTAAAAAATAAATAAAAAAATCTAATAATTTTAGTTTTTATAATCCATTGCTGATACATAAATATGCTCAGAACATCAAGTCATTGTTGGAGGCATACAACTACTGATGACATGAAAATGATGTCATCTACAAAGAGTATAATAGCAACCGACTTTGCAAGGTTTTTTTCTCTTAATAATGTAA
Organism: Torreya grandis; assembly: GCA_037957365.1. Taxonomy (NCBI): domain Eukaryota; kingdom Viridiplantae; phylum Streptophyta; class Pinopsida; order Cupressales; family Taxaceae; genus Torreya; species Torreya grandis. The sequence continues at coordinate 444,764 of JARHVA010007082.1, forward strand.
AAGCAAAAAATTTGGGCGAGGGTTGGATTCCTTCCTTGACTCCATTGGTATCATTACTATCATTTTTGTGACCTTGTGATGTTTGACATATCCAACAACTTTCCTATTCAAAGTAATTGCGATAGTGATGATGCTAGTGTGTGTATGCAAATTCTTAAGTTTATATAGAACAATAAATGCCCGGGCACAGTATCAAAAAATTTGTGAAACAAAGCAACGAGCATGTACTAACTTTTGCCTCCTCATCGGAGGTTCCAAGTGCGATGATATGGTTATTGGTAGTTATCTGTGAAACTTGCTTGTGCTTTTCAATGGAGTTTTATGGATTTAACTAATCTAGAGATCTATATTGGAAAAGTATTTTAGAAAATAACTTGGCTAGGGAATGTCCAACCATTATGGATTCAACTAATCTAGAGATTCATAGCTTGTAAGATTCTGTTGTTTTCCGAACACATGGATAGGATGAATAATGTGAGATTTTCAAGCAGTAATTCTATGAGAGCCTACATGATGGTTTTCTGAGTGAGATGATCTGATTCTAGTACAGCTATAGTGCAACTGTCGTGCTTTCCATTTCAGTGTCTACATGGTGCACTGGTTTTCCTACAGTTGATTGTGGACATGTACTCTCTTCTGCACACTTAATGTTGAACTGCAATTCAAGGATATGATCACTTGCAGGACTGTATAGATTACTAATGCTCTTTGCATGCTTTGTATACTTAAAATTCCAGTACCCAATTGTTCTTGAAATTTGTTTCAGGATAATTACACATTGCTGGAATGTTTTAATCACTCGAAGAATTTGGACTTTAGTTCCTTTCCCATGCTGTGAATCTGTGTGTGTATAAATTGTTTTTAGAAATTTATGAGCCTGTGCAATTTGTTTGAAAAAATTCACATAATGTAAACATGATACTCTTTTGTATATAGGAGTCAAGTTTCAGTCTATTCATTAAAACGAATCATACTCTGCCTATTGCATGGGGAAAGAAATAATCACTCAAGGTGCATGTTGATATATGCTGTAATTATTAACATAGAGGTATTACATAAACTAGCATTTAGTTTAATGTTTAATATAGCTTGATGTTGTTAAGCTTTGTTTAGATGAAGATTAGATTGTGCTAATGATAACACATTGGGTTACGGGTTGTTTCCTTGTTTATAGGATTGTAGCTTAATCCTTTGGCTTATTCAAAAAAGCTTATCAGCAATGTAATATTCATGGCCCATAATGAAATCTCATATGGTATCAGATCAGGCTTTGAGGCTTCATGCTGCAGAAGCCTGCGACTGTAGGCATGGGGCATGCTCATGTATGGAGGTTGCAATGGCAAGAGGGGTACATGCTTTGGTGAAGCTTTCCCCTTTTAACAAACATGAGGGTGTCCAAGAACAGGGTACTTGTGCTTTAGCTAACTTGGCAACTCACGGGCACAGCAATGGTAATAGTGCTGCTGTGGGACAATAAATAGGTGTACTTGTAACATTAGTACATTTTACATGTTCTCATCAAGAAGAAGTTAGACAGGAGTCCTTCGGAATTTGTCCTTTGATGACAGAAATAGATAAGCAATTACTGAAGTTGGTGGTGTTGAAGCCTTGGTTGTGCTTGCACAAAATGGATTCAAGAAAGGGCAGCTGGTACTTTGTGGGGATTGTCTGTATCTAAAGCTAATAGCATTGCTGTTGAACAGGAAGCGGTGTTTCTCCTCTCATTGCATTGGCTTGTTCTGATACTGAGGATGTGCATGAGACAACAGCTGGAGTGCTATGGAATCTAGCATTCAATGCTGGTATTACTTGGAGGATGGTTGAAGAGGGATGAGTTCCAACACTAGTGCATTTGTGTTCATCATCGGGATAAAATAGTGCCTATATGTTTGATGGCATGATGGATGATGCAGAACTACTCGAACACTTTGTGAAAGTGTGGATTAGTGACAGTGAGGATGGTGCCAACTGCAAAAGGCGAGGGGAAATTGTGGTGCGCATGGTGAGATTCAGATACACACTTGATAACGATGGATTTGGTGATTCCTCTTGTGGATCTAGTCATCCTATACTAATGCAGAAATTTATTTTGGAATTTTTCTGCTACACCCTTAGCCTATGGTATGCTTTGGGATATGTGTAGCTGACTTGTGGCTTACATAACCCCCACCCCCCTTATCATATTACTTTTCTCTCTGAGCTCATTTGGGTGGTTAGGTCAGCCTATGGAGCAACCATGGCCTAAGTTGACTATAAATAGGAGGTAGTAATTAGTAATTGACCATCATATTGCGAATTCTGTTCTTATTCTAAGGTTGTAGAGGTTGCCCCCTCGAAGTGGATTGTCATTTACTCATATATTCTGCTTTATTTCAGTCATATTCTGATCTATTGATGTTATCTACTTTACTGGTGAAGTAATTTCATTGCAAGTGGTATCAAAGCGTTGATTTGGGCCATTGATTGGGGAAAACCCTAATATTCGAGAATCGCTTATATCTTGCAATCTGTAGCAAATTTCTCTCTAATTTTTTATTGGAGTTGGAGGATCATTTAAGGACCTCTCAGTAAAAAAATTAGCTTTTGGGGATCCATTTTGAGTGAGTTATTACTGATTTAATGTTTTTCATTTTTGATCGAGTTGTACATTTTCGGAAAGCTTGAAAAAACCTAGTGGGGGTCTGTTATATGTAGTTTCTGATTTGAGGCCGATATCGCTGCAAAAACTCTTGGTCAAAGTTGGAAAGGTGACAATCAGGATCAGCATTGTCAAGTCTTGTTATGGCAGGGCTGCAAACTAGGGGCTAAGGCAAGGGTGATGAAAGTCCGAGTAAAACTCCTCACAAAGAAGAGATGGAGTTAGAAGGGGAAGTTACTGGGTCATTTGTTCTAGGATTTTTTGTGACGGATCACAAAGTGAGCCAGCTTGAGTACGATGTGTAGGGCATACAAAATGATGTGCAAGGCATATGTTTTGAAATGAAGGGTGTACAGTCTACTTTGGCAAATATCATGATGACTTTAAAAAATATTCAACAAAACCAACCACCTATCACCATTGCACAACCCCTTTAGGGTGGATCTTTAGACCATCTCAATCTTAATCCAAGTACCTCTCAACCAAGGAACATGATGCCAAAAGTGGAAATGTGCAAGTTTGACGGGAAAGATTCCACCAAATGGAGAACATTTTTGATGTACATCAGATCCCATGTGGACAAAAGGTGGTCATGGCATCCCTATATCTAGAACCAGAACAATTCATTTGGTATCGATGGTTGTGTGTTGAAAAGGAGGCTTTCAATCTCACCTAGTATGCTTTTACGGAGGCGTTGCAAATACATTATAGCAATAGTGTGAGTGATAACCACTTCAGCCAATTGGCAAAGTTGAGACAAACAGGGGCAGACAAGGATTATATTCATCAATTCCAAAACGTATCCTTGCGTGTGAAGAACATTCATTAGTGTTTAAAAAAACGATCACTCTAATAATGAACATGTGAAGAATGAAACATTTAAGACACTTTAACATATATTGTAGTTGGAAATCCCAACTAAATGAACCCAATAAGCGCCGCTTCCTAATTTAATAGGTGGTTGTAGCAGCTAGTTGCCTGTTTACTCTTGACATAGGTACTTGTCAGGTCATTAGTGATCTGACTTCATTTTTTGGAAAAGACATAGGTAATAAGCCCTAAAGTGGTAATTGTCAGGTCAATAGTGATGGGAATTTCATCACTAGAATGTTAGGCGTCACAAATTCAAAAGAGTGACACAAGCATACCCATGAAGGGTCTAATATGGCACCATATTGTTGTTTAGTCTTGAAAGTAATTATTTCATTATATTGAGATTAGCTACCTCAATATGATGATAGTGTTTGTGCTAGAATTGATCACTCTAATAACAAACATGTGAATAATGAAACGTATAAGACATGTTGACATATATTGCACTTGGAAATCCCAAGTAAGTGAACCCAATATTCACCACCACTTCCTAATTTATTTGGTGGTTGCAGCGGGTAGTTGCCCGTGTACTTCGGTGAGATGGAATGGTGACCACAGGGACTTTTGGCAATATTTGGTGTGTTAGCAGCAGGGTTATACATTGATTAAGTCCATGTCTGGACTTAATCAAACTCTTTGAGCCCTGTATTCTACACAAGTTCATATTATTGATGTAATGACTAAATCATTTGGATTGTGTCGAGTTTAGTCAATAAGGGGGGGTATTGCATAAATTAGCATTTAGTTATTATGTCTAATATAGCTTCTTGTTATTAAGTTTTGTTTAAACGCAGTTTAGATTGTGCTAATGATAACACATTGGTTTACAGGTTGTTTCCTTTTTTATAGGATTGTAGCTTAACCCTTTGGCTTATTTAAGCAAGCCTCTCAGCAATGTGATATCAACGGCTCATAATTAAATCTTATAAGAGGTTCTATTGGTAATTGAGCCCACTTGAATATTTTTTCAATGAAAATTAATTTGGACAATGAACATGGCTCTGCTTATATGGTTTGTCTTTATGATGTTTTTGTTCAATAAAGTATATTCTTTTGTATTCCGAAGGATTACCTTTTTCAATGTTGGAACTTGGAAGCAAGCTGGAGCTAAGATTATATTTTTTCTTTGTCTTTTTGTTGAAGAGACAGGAATTAGTTGTATTGGACCTTGACCATAAGTATGAGTCAAAGACAGGGAATTCACTACAGGCCTCCCACTGCTAATGGTTCTGGTCGTCGTCGAACAGATAAAGATATTGGCAGTCGCTCTGATAAGATAGTGTATACTTCAAGGTCTGGATCCAACATTTCTGGCAATGCAGTTGGAGGCCATAGTATTTTTAACAATTTAAACAGTGACAATGCTAGCCCTGCTGACAATAATAGGCTACAATGGGAAGGGTCCGTAAGTGGGAGCAGAGGTGGAGATCCCGAAAGGACCCGCCACGACCGCTTTGTATTTGTTACAATGCTTCTTATTGGTCAGCCTGTTGAAGTCCAGGTGAAAGATGGGTCTATTTACTCTGGGATATTTTACACAGCAAATACGGGAAAAGACTACGGTTTGTCTTTTATGCTATTCCTTTGATTTAAGGATAGAAATTTTGAAATCAATTGATCTAACTATATTTTGCATGGGAGAAATGCATTTGAACTGAAATGTAATATTTCATGTTTGTTTATTTGCCTTTACATGTTTGTTGATTCTGGTATTTCTGCTTGCATACGCACTCTATTTATTATGGCCATCTTCCATTGCTGGTCTGGAGTGTGATGAAATTTGACCCTGCTTGGACAGGAATTATGTTAAAGATGGCCCGGCGCACTAAAGATGGAAATGTTAAGGGAGCAATGAAGGACACATTTAAAGATTCTACAAAAAGGGCTCCTGCAAAGGAATTCATTATCTTTGCGAATGACCTTGTTCAAGTCATTGCAAAGGTTTGTATAATTTTTCTTGTCTTCTAAGGGTAGAAATCCTTGGCAATTTTTGTTGAGCATACAGGTAGACATCATTGATTTCATTATGTAATTCTGGTTAGGGATATGAGAAACTTAAGAGCTAAAAGTATCCTTTTGAGGCAGGACATTCCGCTTAATGGAGATGGAGCTGGAATTGGGCGTGCACGTGATAATAGGCATGACATTGTTACAGATTCTTTTTTATCGCATGGCCATCAGATCGAGGTGGAGAGAGAGTTGAAACCATGGACTCCAGACAAGGATGGCCCTGAAGATGTTGACTTGGAAAACACATTTCAGAATACACGGAACAGGTGATTATGCATGTATTTTGTTATACTTGCAATGTATTCAGCTCCCTTTTTGTAGCAAGTATGTTCTGATACTTTGTAATTTTTTGTTGTGGGGAAATAAAAGCTTTAGCAATAAGCATTTGACCTTGACCATAAGAATCCTGGTTCTACCGTTGACAATATAATAAGCACACTGTTCTGCTTGCAATACAAACTTTTCTTGTAGATCTACATATGCATTCAATAACCCTAATAAGGGGGTTGCTAAAAAGGTTAAAATGGCTTCCTTCAGAAGTCGTTGGGTTAAATGAAACTCTAATGGAACTTCAAAAAATAATCCAGTTCAGGCAGGGGCTAAAGGAATTATACGAGACCACTGTGGTAAATCCCATATGAGGTATCATTAAAGTGTAATAACATGGCTGAGGTAAGAAAGATGAATAGAAACTCAATTTGGATTGAGATGGACTCCTAAATCCATGCTACTTATCTTAAAAAGGAAAGTTTTGCTGTTTTGGATAATTGGAGACTACGGAATTTAGTTTTGGAGCTTATGGAGTTGTGTGGCCGGATTACCTCTCTAAAGGGCTTCCATATCCCATGTGAGCATAATGGGGTGGTGAGTCACTTAGCAAAAAAAAGCCTCGACTCTTCAAGCTAAAACTAAGATGATGAATCAACATCAAATTTTAATGCAATCCAAATTCTATGCCTTCTTAGAGGTGGTTATAAATTAGGAGTTGCAAGATGCTAGACAAACTTAAGTTGAGAACAGTCTAAATATTGTTATGATTCTAAGTTGATTTGAATGGAAAATGTCTTAGGAGGGGGCCACAACACCAAAGTGATTAAGCCTAGTCATAAGGAAAGGCGTATGGTTGTCATCAACCCCCATAAGTTTAGAGGCCTCCTCTTAAACATTTTGGTTAATAATTATAATTGCCATCCCGCCACTTTCGAATTTATGTTCCCCCCATCTCTCATGTTCTTGTCCCCATGCTATTTTACTATTCAAATATCATTTCTAGATTTTTTGGGGCATTTCTAAGTGTTCCCTTTTTGCCTTTTCGAGTTTACCCATCCCCCCAAAAAGGGGACTTGGTGGTGGTCAGTTGTGAATAAAGATTGGTGGTAGGAACCATTGGGAATAGTAGGGGTTTGCGTGCTGAAGCGATGGGATGCTCGGACTCTACTCCCGAGCAAGACATCACCCTATTAGATTTTTAGGAACAACTGCAAATAAATTTGACGGGATGAAATAGAACACAAGCCAACAGTAAATTGACGTAGAAGGGTAGTAAAGAACAAAACGCGAGCCAAACAGAAGCAAATTGACATAGAAGAAGAGTGAAGAACAAAACACGAATCATCATTACTATTGCAGTGAAAGCGACGACTAGAAGATAGTCACGATTTGTAGCATCCTTTTCCCTTTTTATTTTTCCACGTTTGCCTTGTGGAGAAAACATGTGGGACCTACAATGCCTCTGAATGCTGAAATGCAAGGGCTTCGACCAGGCCTTGTGATAGGTAAAGGGGACTGTTCAAAACCGTCCTTCAAAGCTGCTCTTCGAGGAGAATCTGAACTCCAGATGCCAGGTCAAAATTTCCAAAAGAGACCTCTGAGGATGCCCAAAATCGATCCTAGGAAAAATGAAAATGGATGTATGAAAGCAGCAAATGGCTTGCCAGTGGTGAGATTTCAGAGGACTAATGTGCAAGATGGAATTGATGAGCTTGAGAGCAGGGGACTGATTGTTCATTTTCTTGGATTCCGTTCTTCTTTGGCCACTCTCAAAGATTGGACCAGCAAATTTTGGCATACCTAAGGTGAGTTTATGATCTTTGTCTACCCTAATAGATACTTTCTGATATTCTCGACACAACCAACACTCTGCATTAGCAGAAGACAAAGAATTCATCTTCCAAGGAGGGCCATGTTTTTTTGGACGAGCAGGCCTTTTTATGAAACCTTGGCACTTGATGTTTAAGGCGGATGAAGAACTTTCTTCTGTAGCTCCTATTTGGGTGAGATTGTTTGGGCTCCTTGCAAAATATTGTAATAACAATGTCTTCACTGCGATTGGTAACACTCTTGGCACTTGTATTTGCCATGAGTATGGCCATCTGGTAAAAGATTGTCCGCTTAAAGTTCCAGAACCTCCTACGGAAGAAAATCCTCAAGATGATTTCATCATTCCAAAGAAAAAGAAAACAAGGAAAATTGTGTAGGAAAAACCAAATGGTAGCAATAGCAATAGATTTGCTAGCCTCCAATAGGAAAATGAAGACATAGACAATGAGGATATCATGGAGTCCTAAATTCCAGAGGCACAAATGAACATACAGGATACAGTAGTGGCTCAGCCTGTGGTGGAAGAACAAAATCATCTCACAGTTTTTCAGCCCCCACATAGGCAGGATGAAGCCCGTACCACAATGAAAAGCTTTCATTGTAAAACCAGGTTTCAAGAACAATTTGATAATCAAAATCAACATGCAGGTGAGTCTGAGAGGAAGGACCAACATTGTTGTTAATGGCTAATCCTATACAACAACAACAACCAGATTTACCCTTAGGAATAGCTCAGGAAAAAAGTAAAAAACTGAAAATTGATACAAATATTAAGGTTGGGTGCAAATCAAACCAGATCAACCTTCAGAAAGAAGGTCGTAAATTGAGTAATACAAGAACTGTTAGGGATCCGTCCCAAATCTTCAACCAATCCCTTCAACGAAGGTGATCACATGGAATATAAGGGGGCTGAATACTGGAAATTAAAAGAAAAATTCAAACTCATCATCCTTTGATGGTGTTTATTCAAGAAACTAAAGCATGGTTACCAGGGTCGGCCGCATCTGGGCCAAATGCGGAAAAATCCGCATTTTTTTCAGCTCGCGGATTAATACATGCGGGTTCAGAGTCTTCGGACTATTTTTTATTATTAAAAATTTTTAACATTAAAAAAACGGCGAAACCCTAAAAAGTGCGAACGCGGAAACCCTAAAAAGGGACGATCGTTTAGCCGCGGATATAATTTCATCTGGTGGGCCTCCGCCAAATGGATCGGATTTTCACACAGCATGGATCGGATATTTTAATTTTGCCTTGTTTTTTGTTTGAAGGTGTGGAAAATGGCTCTAAAGCAGAGAGAGGGATGCATTGATTGGTCGAAACGCCTATGTAAAGATGACGGCGTGGTGTGTCGTGTCGAGCCCAGCCCTGCCCAGCCCTGCCCTGTCCGGTCATCTCTATTTATGCCATGTGCGTTTTGAAGAGGAGTTCCGTCAATGCGTGGGAACCTCAACCACCCGAAGCTCCCCACTCCCGTCTCCCTGTCACCGTCCTCGTCCCCGTCCCTGTCCCCGTCCCCGTCCCCCACACGCACTCGTGACAAGAAGTTGCCCAAATATCACATGTGGATCGGATGGTAGTTTCTAGATGTTTTTTGTAACTTAAGTTTTGTATCAATTTTGAGCTTAGGCTCTAAACTATGGACATTTTACTATCTTTTAATGTAATTCAAGTTTGAAACTTATGCATTTCTCAATTTTGCAACTGTTAAATTAATATTCAATGTTTCATTCCTTACTAGATTAAAATATTTTACACACACACATATATATATATATATATATATATATATATATATATATATATATATATATATATATATATATATATATATATATATATTTTTTTTTTTTTCCAAACCGGATTTTTCCGAACCTTTTCAAGAATTCCGCATTTTCGCATTTTTTTGGCCTCCCGAACGCATCCGGATTTCCGAACCTGGTAACTATGAACTAAAGCCTTGATATAGCTTAAAATACTAGAAATTAAAAGAGTGATTCGAACTCATCATCCTTTAATGGTGTTAATTCAAAAAACCAAAACCTCAATAGAGCGTATGTTTTAGCAGAAAGGATATGGTCAAAGGCCCATATTTTATCTCTTAGTTTTCAAGGAGTGTCTGGAGGAGTTATGTGTATATGGGATCCGAAAATGATTACAATGTTAAGTTCTTGTGCTACCAGAGGTGTTTTGCTTATGCATGCTTAATCTCGGGTGGATGGCCAGCAACTGCTGTTCATAAATGTCCATGCTCCTACTGCTATGGAAGATAAGTTGTTGCAATGGCAGCATATAAATGCTATGATCCGATCTTATCCTGATGTTCCTGTCATCTTTGGGGGGGATTTCAATACAATCCTTAATCTACAGGAAAAATAGGGAGGAACTTTACACTCGGGTTCTAGCTCATCCAATACGGCTAGATACATACAATCTCTTCACCTGGTGGATGTTCTGACTGGTAATGGGTTGATGACCTGGTCCAACAAAAGGCAAGGTCCAGAATGTATCTCAGAATGTCTAGACTGGTTCCCGTTGTCTGAAGAATGGTGGTTAAAGGAGCATATCCCTAAGGCTCACATTCTGAATAACATTGGTTCTGATCACTGGCCAGTGTGTTTGGAGATGGGCAAATCAGCTCCTTGTTATGCTCCTTTCTGGTTCCAGTTGATGTGGCTCCGACATGAAAATATAGGCAATCTCATTCAACAATGGTGGTTGGAAGGAAAACCTAGGTACGGGACACATGTTCTCCTTTGCCAAACGTTTGAATTACCTAAAGGTCAAATTAAAAACTTGGAATTGGACTGAGTTTGGCGACAGAAAAGAGAAAAAAAAACAGCTTCTAGAACAGCTGGAAGAACTTAATTGTAACCTTTGAACTTTTGGATGTAAGGCTGATCTTCTTCAAAAGGAGCTCCTTTTGAAAGCTACTTTTCATGAATGGGAAACCAGGAGAAGAGATTATGTGGCGGCAACAATCTAGAATCTAGTGGTTAAAAGAATGTGATAAAAATACTCCCTTCTTCCATAAATCTTTGCTGGCTAGATGTGCTCATAACCGCATAAACTCTCTTACCACGGAAGATGGGAAGAAAGAGTATTCTTTGGAAGGCATGCAACAAAGTGCAAAGCAGTAACCTCTTGATGAGCTAGCCCAAAAGACAGTGCTATAATACTCTTCCTTGACTTATCTTAGATTAGGATAATGAGAAGCTTACCAATTTAGTCATGGAAAGTGAACTGCAAAAAGTGGTGTTTAGTATGAAGAAAGGAAAAAATCCAGGACCAGATGGATTCCCAATTGAATTCTACCAAACTTTTTGGGACATTATCAAAGGGGTGCTCCTTCAAGTGGTGGAAGAGGTCAGAACAACGAAAACAATGCCAAAGGAGATCAATAAAACCTTCATAGCTCTTGTTCGTAAAGCTACTGAAGTGGATGAAATTTTTGGTTTCAGACCTATAACTTTGTGTAATGTTCCGTATAAAATAGTCACCAAAGTTATGGCAAAAAAGTTGAAACCTCTTTTTGACAAGATCGTATCTCTAGAACAAGGGGGATTCGTCTCAGGTCGCCAAATCCATGATGAGATTGTGTTAGCCCAGGAAGCCTTACACTCCATGGACATCCAGAAATCTTCTTCTATGTTTATTAAGCTTGATCTTTCCAAAGCCTCTGATTGAGTGGATTGGGATTTTGTATGCCAAGTTTTGGCTTAATTCGGCTTCTCTAGGGAATGGATCGAATGGGTGAGAGCATGTTTGTCTTCAATTTCCTTTTCTGTGCTTGTTAATGGCACTCCCTCTCAGATCTTCTCGCCTTCTAGGGGGATACATCAAGGGGATCCTTTATCTCCCTTTATATTCATTATTCTAGCAAAGTGCCTTGGTAGATTGGCAACTATACCTCAGGAAAAAAAGATTAGTGATATTAAATTGGCCAAAGGAGCTCGTCCTCTCACTCATCTACAGTTTGTGGATGACTCTACGCTTCTTGGCAAAGCCACTTGCTTTGAGGCTCAACAATCGTAGAAGCTTCTTTATGTATTTTCTAGAGCTACTTGTCAGTCAGTTAGCCATGTCAAATCTAGCATTATTTTCTTTCGTTGCTCTAGTAGACAGGAGGAACAAATTCTTAATATCTTCCACTTCAAAAGAGGTTCTCTTCCGATCCATTATTTGGGGGTCCCTCTTGCAACTAAACAGATTATAGAGTGGCATTGGATTACAAACAAAGCATATATGAAACTTCAGAAATGGACTAATAAATGGCTCTCCTCAGGGGGAAGATTGATATTGGTTAAGGCAGTCCTCCAAGCCTTGCCAATATATGTGTCCTCTATCTTGAATATTCCAGTTAGAATTCTAAAACAATTGGACTCTCTCTGCTAGAAATTCATGTAGAGTGGTTTGCAGGACAAAAGAAAGTGGTCCCTAATCAAGTGGGAGACTCTTTGTCAACCTAAGCAAGAAGGCGGCTTAGGTTTCAAATCCTCCTCCAAGCAAAATAAGGCTTTAGCAGCTTAACTCTACTGGAGATTGCTATTGGCTTTAACTGATTTGTTGGCTGCTAATATTAGAGCCAAATATGCGGAGAATAATCCCCTTGAAAGAATCATTTGGTTCTCTTCCCTCCAAAGGATCACCCATTCTTGTTGTTCTAAAAGTGGGGGAGGAACTTACAAAAAAACATTTGTTTTGGATTGTCAATAATGGCCAAAATGCCAACTTCTTGGCTGATTTTTGGGATGGGCATCTGCCAATCATTATCCAACACCTAGAGTTAAGGACAACCATGGATGCGATGCATGAAATAGGATGGATTAAGGTTGCTAATTATTGTAAGCCCACTATTCACCTCTGGGAGATTGGATAGTGTTGGATTCCTACTCGAGAATGGCCAATGCAAATTGGGGAGGAGCAACAATCACAAATTAATAATATTCTTTTGGCCCGTCCTCTGTCAACTTCCCCATTACCTGACTTCTTAGCTTGGGGGAAAAGTTCTATAGGTGTCTACACAGTTTCTTCAGGTTATGCTTCTATAAGTTGGGGGTATTTCTCATCCTCTTAAGGATATCTTTAGCCACATATGGAAGCCTACTTTATGGCCCAAGGTGAGCTTCTTTGTGTGGTTGGTCTTAAGGAGAAGAGTCCTAACTGGAGATAGACTCATGAGACGTGGCTTTTATGGCCCCTTTCAATGTGCTTTGTGCCTGATAATGAGGAAACCATAACTCATTTATTTTTCCAATGCCCATTAGTGGTCTACTTATGGCAGCTTTTATCCAAATTGTTTAACCCTCCCCGGGTTAGCATTTAGTCATTCGAGCAGCTGATTAGAGAATGGCATAGCCACCTGCCCAAGGGTCAAAGCCTTCTTCTGGCTATGTGGTCTGGCATCACCTTTCTACTTTGGAACATTTGGAAGGAACGAAACAACAAAATTTTCCAGCAGGTGAGTAGCGATATTGCTTATGTTTGGGAGAAGATTAAAATTAATGTAGTAGAATCAATCAAGCATAAGATCTGTTTATCTCAAGTTCTTATGCCGGAATGGAAGCACTTGTGAAAACTACGCTCTTTGCAAGCCAGAACTTCAACAATGACTGCCTATCGACCTAAAAAGAAAACTCAGATGGATAAACATTGGACAGCCCCTCGAATTGGGTACGGTAAGCTGAATACTGATGGTGCTTCAAGGGGCAATCCGGGTTAGGCTAGTATGGGGGGCATTGGTAGATTTTCTGATAGGTCTGTAGCCTTTTTCTTAACTGAAAAGCTCGGATATATAACCAATAACTTAACAGAAATCAAAGCAGTTTACAAAGGGATGCAAGAGGCTTTGAAAATTGGGTGTTAAAAACTCCAAATTGAATCTTATTTTAAGGTAATTGCTAGCTTGTTATCTGATCGCGAGGGAGTTCATAGTAAAAAATTGGCAAATGGCAAGAGAGTTGGGGAAAATTCACAGGTTGCAGGACAAGTTTCAAGAGATCCAATTCAGCCATGTTCCCAGAGAAAGTAATAAAGTAGCGGATGGGTTGGCCAATTGGGCTCTAGACAGTCACAACCTTACTTTTTATGGTTTGCCTCCCTTGTGGTGGTCGACCAATCTGCAAGGGGATTGAGAAAGCTTCTAGATTCTGATTTGTACTAATGAATGTTAATATGTATCCTTTCCTGTATACTGCCCAGGCTTGGACTAATAGCTCTCAGGCCTGGCATAGTAGAATATGTACACATTGAATTCTCTATAATATAATCAGGTTTTTTTTTTTTTTTTTTGGCAAAAGAAGGGGGACTTTCTGGAACATAGGTTATTTAGAATTAAGTGAGTGCAAGCCAAAAGGGTTTTAAAGTCCCAAGATTTGGATCACTTAGAATATTTTTAAGGCAGGTAATGTTTGGGAGAGGCCAAGGCTTATGCTGCTATTATGGCTTTTCCTCATAGGAGCCATGATGGTGTTTCTATCTCACCTTTCCCACTTACGATCAACCCACTCAAGTAATTACTATCATGTACAACTAGTCTTCTTTCTATCCGTGATCAATTTTTGTCACTCTCTAAAACATTTCTTGAAGTGCTACTTGGTTCCCTGTGTTGGGATCCTGCCGGCAATTTCGCATTTCATGAGTCTGCTGCTTCTATTTCCAAGGGCAAGGGGTCCTCCTGTTTTAAGAGACAGCGTAGCACAAGGGACTGCCATTTAGAGACTTGGGAAGGTAGTCACACAGCTAAACTTTATAAGAAGAAGCTTGAAGCGGTTAAAGGACTGGAACTATGTGGCAAACAACTTGCTGAGGGGTACAGTGACCTGGACCATAAAGAACTGGGTTGGCCTATCATGTAGGATGACGATACTACAAAGAGGGGAACAATTTTTTCACCAAAGACACAATTATTAATCAGACAATGGAATGCATTCCTGTAGGTACCAATAAATGCTTGGGTGGTAAGCTGGAAGACTATAAAAGGTTTCCTTGCTAGCTGGAGCAGAGACACGTCGATGGTGATGAAGCCTTGAGTTCTGCAAGTAGTTTGAGAAAGAAAGAAAGAAAGGAATTCATAGTTACCGGGAGATGTGGGGGTATGGGTACTGGTACGTGGACGGAGATGCCATTCAAATCAGGGTACATGAGTAAACAAGTAAGTGTACAGCTATATTGTATATAAATGTTGTCATTAAAAAATGTGGGTATGGGGACAGGGACGCGGTCCTTATCCCTATATAGAAGTTTCCTGGTAACTGTGTAAGTTATATTAATGTCCACATATAACCAAAAGCAGGTTAATGGGACTTGAGGATACATCAGTCAACAATAGAAAGTTATAGGAAGAGAGAATCCTAGAAGCCAATTAAAGAAATAAAAGTACATAAGACAAAATAAAGCAGTTTGCCACTAACATAGGTGGTAATGAAATCAATACAAATAGCAAGGTGTCTGTGCACCCGACTTTGACTTCCAGCCCAGTCAAGCAGCCTAGTTTTCTAAAAGTGAGAGTTTAACTTTGCCATTCTCCTGCTCAAAATACCTTGGTATTTTCAGTGTTAAGGAGGAGACTGAGAGCTTGAATAAGGAGGATCCGCAGGTGAATATTTCCAACTCAATGGCTCTAGCAATTGGCCGTCCAACTAACTGATGCTGGTGGGTCGTGATATCGTCGAGAGCCCTGGTAGGCTGGCATGCTACCTGACTTTGGGATGTTGGGGAATGCTGTTGGAATGCTGGTTGTTTTTGAAGGTTCGTACCATGGATAGCATTGGTGACACCTTCCTGGAGCTGCATGATATTGTAATTAGTAGGAATTTTGTCTTGAAAGATAGGAACCTGCCCAGAAGAACCATTGTCAGAGTTCATCAGTTAAATTTAGTTCCTTATTTATAATTTTAGGGATAGATTTTATATGGATCCCAATCCTTCCATTAAACATTTTACTAGTTGTCTTTATTTCTGTTTTATAGCCTTCATGGGGAGCTGTTACATTCCATCTATATGTATGGTATTATGAATTTTGAGACTACAGCCTGGGTGTGGAAGTCCTCCAAATCCATGGATGATTATGACTGCTTGATATAATTTGGGCTTTAAAGCCTATCTGGGTGTATGGTGTTATGAAGTTTAAGACTGCAACATGGGCCAGGAAGTCCTCCAGATCCAAACATGGCTGTGACTTGTTTAATTTGCTAGTATTTAATAGAGTTTTAGCTTTTCATTAAAAAATATAATGTATTTTATTGATGAACCTTTATGGTCACAAGGACAAGCATGAAGCGGTTGGAATTTTTTTTTTTATCTTTGATGCTAATTTTAGTTGGAGCTGCCATCTCCCTTTTTTTCTTCTAGTGGCTCATGAAGATCCTTTCATGGTTACAGGGACAAACAAGAAGCTGCTGTGGTTATTTTTCCATCCTTGATGCTAATTTTACTTGGAGCTGCCATCTCCCTTTGTTTCTTCTAAAGGCCCATGGATATCCTTTCATTGCTTGTTTGGTACCATCTTAGAGGGTACTAGGGAATACATCATTATGCTAGTCTCTCTCTCTAACAGCGGCTATGGGCTCATAGGCTTTCTCATATCTGATCTTCAAAAGAGTTTTGATGCCATGTTAGAATGAATGTAAAATATGTAGCTATGAGTGATTCGGTGTGGAATTGTTCTTTTACAATCACACAAGGTCAAGTTAAAAGGGAAGATAAACAGGAACTGAAATTTTATTATATGTTTATTACTATGTATAAAAATAGCGAATTGTTACTGCAAACATGAATTCGCTTTTTCAAAGATACAAAACAACAGAATTGGGAAGGAGCGAACCCTCACACATGCCCATACTAGATTTATTATTATATTTGCAAATGTTAGGGGGGTGAAACTGCCTTTGTAACCCTCCTCTAGAGATATATTCTAGATAGCTTTCCCTCCTAGAGTCTAGTAGAAATCACTTTCCGAGTCAACACTGTTTACATGGCAAGGTAATGTGGTAGTGCACATGGCTACTGACATTGTATGCTGTTATATAGAAACATGTGGCTAGTGATATATTTGGCTGTTGTGGGTGGTATGCATGGATCTGCGTACAATTGGTTTGTGCTGCATGGTTGTGAGCCTAGCACCCAATACAGGCCAACACATACAAATACAAATACAAGAAATATATTACACTCTAATTCCACACTTCAATTTATTTACCATAGGTACCTATTTGCTTTTGGATCATAAGTGTTATTGTAATATTTCCTGGGATGAGATTAGAAGAACATTTGAGACAACTTCATTCATTGGCTATATCCAAGGATCTTGAGATGACATTTTCACTTTTTGGTTTACATTTCACCTTTGAGATCCTCCTCTTCTCCTCTTCCATTACACATTTAGACCCCCACTTGTTCCCTTCTTCATGTTCTAATTTGTTAATAACTAGGTAACCACCTAGTCCATCTCAACATGTAGATTTCTTTCATCCTATCACTTAAATTTTACGTGTCCTAGCCAACATAATTTTGAAAATGATATTAGTCCAAATTATCTGTCTTTAAAATAAAGCGACTTCAAGACAGGCTTAGTGATGAACTTCTTAGCTATTGTTTTCTCATTTAATATTCAAGTACATATTTTATCTATAGTATATTCTAACTTATTTGCTGTTTTTTCCTCTTTTGATCTACTATAATTAAATATGGAGGATATTTTATTATGACATAATGTACACGAGTCTTGGAATGCATGGCCATAGGATGATGATAAGCTCTATGCTGTAATGAACTTTTTAACCATTTACTTGATAAGAACCTTGGCAGCCCCCAGTCTTACAATTTTCCTTCACAAAGGGAGTGCTGGTGAACCTCTATATTGATTGCGGCTTGGTTAATATATCCAGTAAATTGTAGCTCTGTTTAAACTCATTTGAGGGTGTTGGGCCTGTTTGTCATCTACTCCTGGTCATGCACAGACCTGACACTACACAACAAAAATAATAATCACGCACTGGCATATCACTTGAGCAAGAACTCAAGTGTAACGATTGATCACCAACACCCCATTTAAGAGACACAGTAATGAAGACAATGCAGTGCACTTGACTTATACTTGAACCTTTAACCATAACTATGAAACATTCTTCACGGCTAAGTCACAAAGTTTGAGTTCAAGTTCAAGTTCAAGGAGCATAAAGTTCGATTCAAATTCGTCCATAGATGAAGTTCGAAAAAAAATCGCCATTAAATTCGACATATATATGCGTAAGATAAAATTCATAATATAAATTAAAAATATATGTCATTGTTTAACAAACAAAAAATATTTTGAATAATTAAAAAACAAATGACATAAATATAAAAAAAAATACAATAAACAAATTAAAAAACATTTTAAAATAAATAAAAACAGAAAACAAAATATCTGTTGTATCGATCTAACAGCTAAGACAAACAAGATATGACCCTACACGCTCCTCAAAACCTAAGTCACAAGGTTCAAGTTAAAAAAACATATATTCAATTTATCAAATTTAAAAATATGTGACATGATGAATAACAATTAATTTAATTCAAATATATTAAATTATTAGTTATTGTTATATTTTTAATATATGAAATTATTAGTTATTGCTATATTCCAAATTTATCAAATTATTAGTCATTGTTATATTATAATTAATAATTAATAATTATTTTTAGTTATTTTGGTATTTTTTTAATAATTAGTAATTACAAGGTTCAAGTTAATTTAATTTATTAATTATAAGGTTCAAGTTAATATAATATTAAAATTATTAAAGATAGATTAATTTGTAAAATATATAATACAAACTGTTTTATTTATTTAAGGTAGATGAATTTGTATATTAATATTATTTTATTAATTTTTTTATATAATTTAATTCAAATATATTATATTTATTTATCTTTAGATTTATGGTGAAGATAAATAAATTAACAATATATAATTTTTTAATAAACAATAAAAAATTGAATTTTTAAAAAACAAAAGACATAAATATAAGTTAAAAAAATAACAATAAAAATTTAAAAAACATTTAAAAATAAATAAAAACAAAAAATATAATATTTGTTATATCGATAAAACAAATGACATATAATAAATAAAAACAAAAAATTATATAAAAAAAAACATAACAAAAAGATAAAAACTACGATTAATATTAAAAAAAGGCTACGATGAATATTAAAAGAAAAACATAAACAAACTTTAAAAACAAACCTAAAAGCAAATAGCATTAACACATTCACGACTCCATACCATCGCCGACCTACCCCTGGTCGACCGTTGCCAACTATTGCTTCTCTCCTGTGTGGCAGTCAACTTCTGGCATCCAACAAACAGTGAATCAGGGGAGCTGTCCGCCCAGCTCACCTCCACCGCTTAGCCCACATTTCCCCAGCTTGGCTGATTTCTCTATGCACGTTCATGTCTGCTTCCTCTGTTCTGGTTCAGCAAATCTCACTTCTAGGTATTTTCTTCTAGAAAAGTCGGTTTTAGAAGCCGGAGGGGTTGTACATATGTTTTTTTTCAGTGATTTTTTGGCAAACATCCCAAACTTGGCTGATTTTTTTTGCCACATCAAAAGTTCGATGAACTTCAAATTTCATGCTAGAAATTCGCGGAACCTTGTGACTTAGCTTGACAGAACAAACAACATAAAAGAACATCCATTTACACATTGTTCAGTATCTATTCAAGGATCTCAGATATTCATTCATCACAGAAACATTCATTACATGCAGATTACAAAATGTCTGCCATTAACATTGGCAAGCACCATTAAACAGTCTTACCCAACTTCTCTTTCTCTCTAAACACGGGCATCCTTCTTCTTGATCGACCTGTCTCTTGTCATTCTGTGCATTCTCCAATCTCTGCCTTAGTGTTCTCTGTTTTTGAGTTTAATCTCTTTCTATAATCTGAATGTTAAGAGGGATATTTATAGTATTCCTGGACCTTCCCAACCTTCCAGCTGTTGCTTAGCTGAATCTAGTTGTCCTTTTTTTAGAATATTCTAGAAGATTCTTTGAATCATTCCATTTGCATTTCCTTTGGATCAATCCCTGATCATCTGTGGGCTTTCTTGCATGATCGCCTTCCACTTGTCAGCACTTTGTGTGATCCTTTCTTCCTCTTGTATGCACACAGATCTATGTTTGAACTCTTCTTTTAAACATGCGTGGGGATTCTTCTTCATCCTCCTCCTACTTGTGCGCCACACTTGCACAGTTCCATACTTAGTCTTTAAACCAAGTTCTTTCTTGGTATCCACAATTTTGGGGTCAACATTCCCCCATACTATTTTCCTTGTCTGCCCTCAAGCAAGTTTGTTCTTGTGCTACTTGTGGCTTTCTCCCCTTCGCGTGCA
The DNA here is from genome assembly GCA_037957365.1 of Torreya grandis. Taxonomy (NCBI): domain Eukaryota; kingdom Viridiplantae; phylum Streptophyta; class Pinopsida; order Cupressales; family Taxaceae; genus Torreya; species Torreya grandis. The sequence continues at coordinate 464,765 of JARHVA010007082.1, forward strand.
TATAATACTTTTGCTCTTTGTTGCAACTCTTGTTCAAATTTATCACAATGCTCAGCGATTGACTTGATTTTCGGTCTCATTTCTTATGCATCCTTTTGTCTTGATGAAAATTGGACACAATCAATAGACACCACACTAATCATCAAAAGGGGTTGCACAAGACAAATCTATTTTAATTTCATCAATATAGGCATCAAAACAGTTTTGAAATGTGCAAAAATTGAGAATTAAATATGTCTGAAACTTGACAAGGAGAGTGTGTAGATAAATACTTGAAATATCACTTCCCTGTGTACTGTTGGAGGCTGTAACTGAGCAAAAACTTGTCTGGAAGAAGTCCAGAAAAAACAAAATTTTGGTGCAGATTGGAGTAGTTCAGAATAACCACTGAAATTGAACTGCTTAGTTTTTGGCAGTGTCCAAAACCGGTGGGTTGATCTTGGCAGGTAAGGTTTGATTTTGGTCAACTGATGTTAGATCTTGTTGAAATTTTGTGAGTACCTTCATTTGTGTTTGCTGATAATAAATTGCTCCTGGATTGTCAAATTGAGTTGGAGATCTTCAAGAATTCATTGTCCTTTCTTCAAACCCTAATCCACTCCAAGAGACCTTGTGAGAGCATAAAAATAGGTGTAGTTAAAGGGGCTTGCCTTGGTCAGAACCCTGTTTTTACATAGTTTCACAATCAACAATTATGCAGTCCAACAAATAGTCCAATTTAAAATGAAGGTCCCAACCTTTATCCCTATGTATAAGATGCAAGCAACTTGTAGATTCTATATGCTTTTTCACCAATTCTTTGTCTTTTGCTAAAGGGTTATATCCCTTCTATATATGGCACTAGTAATAAATGCAGAATGCAACTTAGAATATGAATTCCAATCCTATTGCATTCCCCTTCTCTGAATGCATTAGGATGATTGTGTCTATATAGACATCGTAAATTAAAATTAAGAACTATTGATGCGAAAGACGACAATTAAAATGCGGGAAAGCCAACAAGCAAGGGACAAAAGACCAATGAATTAGGGACGGGTCATGGGACGCACAAAGCACAAGTGACCAAGATTGAATGGCTCAATATAGGTCAGATTGAAATCGTACGTTTGATTTTGGAAACAATCAAAATTCATAGGTCGAGTTTTGCAGACAATCGTAAAACCCTAAAACAATGCTTTTGATCTTGTGGGAACATTGGGAGTTGTGCAAAGGAAAATAAATAGTGGTATTATCATACGACCCAAAGTGAAGCGAAAGTAAAGTTGTAAGGACAACACAAAACAAGGAAAGACTAACGGGGCCCAACTCAATGGAAAACATGTTAATAAGAGCCTAATTTGTACTAATAATACATACATACATAAACACACTAATGCCATAGCAAATAACTAGTGCTGTACCAAAATTACTTGTCTACATAATGACACACTTTGATGTGTGTGCGTGTATCAAACTAAAACAAGTGCACCTTGAAGGAGTGACGAAGACGTTGCAATCAACCAATGAATTTTGCTCGAAGTTAATATTGGATATGATAATGAAATGGTAGGGGGTAAGAAATTAAGGGTGTAAATTATATGCCCCATTGTAAACAAGATTTAAGCAATAAAACACAAACAATAGTATACCCTAGTGTTGATAGGATATAAGCAATTAAGGCACAAACAATAGGACACCTCAATGTGGGCAAGATATAAGCAGTGAGGGCACAAACAACAATATGCCCCAATGCAAGCAATGTATAATCAATTTAAACATGGGTGTATCATGGCCGTAATAGGTAATATATAATCAATGAAGTACAACTATTGTATGCCTCAATAGATGCATGGTATAGACCATGGCAATGTAGGCAACAAGCATGTAGACAATCAAGAGCTAGCGTGTATGATATAAATCATGTCACAAAGCGGTCATATCAAAATCAAAGTAAACAAAGTAAACAATATTACATGCAAAGTATATAACTAAAACAAAGACAGAGAGTAAACAAACTGATCAGTGTCACGCATAATAAACAAGAGCAATCATATTGTATAAAACAAACATGTGGCATAGAGTATGCAAATAAAAGATCCACTATAGGGAAGACAAGAGATACACACCAATCAACACACACATGCAAGCAAAGCAAGGAGAGGGAAAACAAAAGAGGCACGTAATGTAGCAAACACATGAAGCATTATAGAACCAACTTAAAGCACAAAGCAACACTTAAGCAAAGCTCACAAGATATATGCTAGACCATGATATGTATAATCAAGTATATCAATCTCAATATGATCTAGAAACATAGAAGGATAAAACTTAAAATACTGTTGGAGATTCCCTAAGAATCAACACAAGTAAATGCTCGTAGTATAAGCATGAGACTGCCCCTAAGTCACTGTGAATCCATGATCATCTTTAACAAACCTTATATCCCGCATCTCACTCAATAATACCTTCAACAACACGTGCATAAAACAATGTATGTATAATCTCAAGTAATAGGCAAATAATTTGTGTAATTGCAAACAAAGATAAGGGTAAATATTTTTTTAATTTTTGTTTGGTTATTTTTAGAAGACCAAAGTAAGAATTAGATGAAATCGATTAGGGAGGAAAACAAATCCAAGGAGCAAAAGTGAAAAGTGAGGAGGGAGGGGAACAAGCGAAGGAGCAAAAGCTAGAAGCAACAAGAAAGTGCCATGTCGCCTTTTTTGAATAAGCTAAATAAATGTTAAAAATAATAATTTAAGTTGTGCCAGTGACTTACTTTATTAAAAGGACAATTTAATATTATTTTATTATTTAAAGTTCAAGTCCAGTAAAGTGTTTTTAAAAGGAGGCCTAAAGTGATGTTATTAAGTGACGCTAGGCATGGGGTACAAAGTGATTATTTTAAAAGGTTCCTAAGTCACTTTGAATTATATTTTGGGGAAAAGGAGAAATTAGAAAATAATATTTTATTTTCCTAGAAGTGTCTATAAAAGAAGGGCATTGGGCTCATTTGGAAAGTATTCTATTTTGCCATTCATCTTTTCAACTTGTGAAGTTTTGAGCAGTTTGCTTCAGCTTTCGGCATTAGACGACGAAAACCCTCCGCCGGATTTATGCTTGAGGATGAAATCCTTCCAGTCGTCTGTGGTGGTTCCATTCAAGGGCTGCAATTGGGCATCAACCATTGGATTTTCACAGTTTCAGCACAACTAGGGTAGCATTTGGATATTTTCGGGTCAACCATATTAGTTAGGGCATCATCTACAACAGCTAGGGCATCATTTGATGCATCTGGAACATCATTGCAAGGGTTGATGTCACCATCCCTATGGCTGAAGTCACACTTTGTAAGGGTGACGCCATCATTTGGGTTGCTTTTAGGCCAATATTAATGCTATAACGGTCTTCTATAATATTCCAAATTTTTCAGTTGGGAAAATAAATTAAGATTTTGATCTTTCCTTATCTAAAATTCCACAAAAATTATTGTTTACAATATTTTTTCATGGCTGAAATTATTTATTAAAACTAAGAAATTTGCAAGGATTTTATCAGTAAAATACAACCATTTGATTTTCAGCTGTAACGGTTTATAATAAATTTGAGAATTCTATTTTCTATTGTAAGGGATTCCGATAATTTCAGAATTAGTTAAAATATCCGTTTAGGGATATTTTAGTGGTATCAGCGCTGTGATCTTGCCAACCTGTGAATCATGAGGACAATGCAAAAATTCATGTTAGAGATGTTGCAAGCTATGCAAGAATATCAGAAGGAACTAAAGGCATGGATAGAAATAAAGAAGACGGAAAAGTCAAAATCTGAGCCTAAAAAATCTACAAAGGAGCCAAAAGAATTCAGCACACAAGTCAAAGGTAAGGTGATCTTATCTAAAAAGAAACACCAGAGAATGTGGTTGAAAAGAAACTAACCACATTGGAGACAAGTGCAAAGGATGTAATGAGGATCCCAAAAAAGGTGTGATGAATGGCTAAGAAAAGCTAAGGAAGCTAATTTTATAGCCACTCAAACAAAACAACACCTACAGAAAATTAAGGGAAAGAATTCTCCAATTGTAATGGTGGAGCATGAAGAAAAATTAGAGTTGCAAGAAATTGAAAGAAAGCAAATCGTGGAGGAATCAATCATGCAGGGAGAAGGTATGAAATTTAATGTAGGAAAAGATTTTTTATTGATAGAGGAAATATACCCATGGCAGCTATGAACCAAATTGCTATCGTTAATGCTGTTGTCATCACCCTTTTCAGTCACCACATTATTTCAGTTGCACTCATATGAGTGGATATGCAATTTTGCAGCTGCTGTGTTGTGTCATGTTGCCGGTTTTGATAATTTCAGATCATGAGCTGCTGTTATCAGTCATGAACAGCTACGAGTTTGCACATTTTAAGGAGGTTTATGCTTCTTTCAATAAATATATTCAAGTTGAAGACGAGGATGATTTTCAAACTGTTTTTAGATTCCAGCTGATTCATGATTTAACTATCATGGATTCACTCAATAACGCTGTTGGAGAAGCATCCCCTGTTGCAGGGTTTCCAATTCCTAAATATATCAGAGTAGATCCCAAGGAGGAATGGAAGAAAGATTGAAAGCAAGAAAGAAAGAAAGAAAGAGAAATTATATTAATGTCCATAAATGACCAAAAGTAGGTCAATGGGACTGAAGGATACAACCAATAGTAATAGAAAGTTCTAGGAAGAGAGAATCTTAGAGAACCAAAGAAATAAAGTACGAAGACAAAATATAATAGTGTCACAAACACGAGTGGCAAAGAACAAAGAAACTAATACAATTAGCAATGAGGGGTGAATAAAAGCCCCAAGAGCAAGTGCCAATGAAGATTGGAGGCAAATCTCATTGAATATCCCTATTTGTGCCTGAAGTGGAAGGATCATCTGGGCCATTGTCGATCACTGTGAGAAATCTGAAAATGCTGTCTGATGAGTATACAGGATCGGAGGAGCCAGTTTGGGGGATCCTAGGAAGAAGCAAGGCAAGGCACTTCCTCTAGAATCTCTCCTAACATCCAAGGCCGGTGTAACACTCGTAGTAGAAAAGAAGCTAGCAATATCAGTTTGCCCCTGTGGTCTGGGGGGTCGCTGACAAGTAGTAGAACCATGTCGTCAGAGAGGGGTAGAGCCACACCGATGGATTAGAGCAGAGCCACAATGTCGAGAGACAACAGGGTATGAGATTTGAGGAGTCTGAGTAGTAATGTTGCGCTGAGAGAGACATTGCCTAACTGATCTATTACATCTGATGAGTGATGTACCGGTGTCCAAGGGACGCTTAGTGTTGTCTAGTCCCTTGAGTATGCTGAAAGAAAGAGGTGATCAATATGGGAGCTCTAGAGCCTATAGGCTCCTCCTATAGGGATTTGCGTTGGAAAGTGACAACCTAGTGAAGATAAAGAGCTAGGCATCGTTGGTCAGTATAATTGAAGAAAGTAGCTAGAGTGTTGTTTGAGTCTCTGTAGAGGCAGTGATATCTTCCCCGGATCTCATAATATATTGGGCATCTGAAAATGAATTGGTCCTCGGTCTCCACCTCTTGGAGGGAGCAAAGGTGACATATCCGGCCCTAACGAAGAAACATATTTGGTTTGGGACCCTGGCATTTGGAGTCATGAGGTGAACCAACATTGTTTGAGGACAAGCAATCTTTGGGAAGGATGCATTGTTATGTCCCCTTTTTTGAATAAGCCAAGGAAATAATAAAAATAATATTTTAAGTTGTTCCAGTGACTTATTTTATTAAAAAGATAGCTTAATATTATTTGATTATTAAAAGTTCAAGTCTATTTTTAAAAGGGGGCCTGGAATGATATTATTAAGTGACGCTAGGCACGGGGTACAAAGTGATATTATTTTAAAAGTTTCCTAAATCACTTTGAATTATATTTTGGGGAAAAGAAAAAAATAGAAAATAATATTTTATTTTCCCGGAGGTGTCTATAAAAGAAGGGCATTGTGCTCATTTGGAAAGTATTCTATTTTTCCATTCATCTTTTCAACTTGTGAAGTTTTGAGTAGTTTGCTTCAACTTTCAGTATCAGAGGATGAAAACCCTCCGATAGGTTCAGGGTAGAGGACGAAACCCTCCAATTTTCTATGGTGGTACGATTCAGGGGCTCTAATTGGGCATCAATTGTTAGATTTTTGTATTTTTAGCACAACTAGGGTAACATTGGATATTTTCGGGTCAGACATATCAGCTAGGGCATCATTTGATGCAATTGGAACATCATCCCAAGGTCTGATGTCACCATCCCTAGGGCTGAAGTCACACTTTGGAATGGTGATGCCATCATTTGGGCTGCTTTTAGGCTAGTATTAATGCTGGTAGGGTCCGCTGTAATTTTTCAAATTTTTCAGTTGGGAAAATCAATAAAAATTCCGATATTAAATTCCACAAATTATTGTTTACAATATTTATTCATGGCTGAAATTGTTTATTAAAACTAAAAAATTTACAAGGATTTTATTAGTAAAATACAACCATTTGATTTTCCGCTGTAAGGGTTTTTAATAAAAATTCAGAATTCTATTTTCTATTGTAAGAGTTTATTTAAGGGATTTTGTTAAATCCGAAATTATTTAAAATATCCGTTTAGGGGTATTTCAGAGAGGGATCTTTACTAACGTACAAATTCCCGTAGAATTATGTAGGCATTGCGACAAAAGGCCTTGATATATAATGAGTTATGATCATGGGGAAGCTCATGCAAGCTTTTGGGATGGGAGACAATAATAAAAAACAAGTGCTCAAAACAAAGAAATATCGAAATCAACATAAATGAAAAGTTTAGAAGAATGATATAGAAATCATGAGCGAAACCAAAGAAGTAAGCCAACAAAAACCAAAATATGAAAGTATAGAAAGAAGAAGGTATCTTAATAGTTCAAATAAGATAGATTCCAATTTCTGAAGAAGATGGAGGCAATGAAAAACCCAAGAGGTAACAACACGGAAGAAAGTCAGAGAAAGACGACCAAAAGCCATACGCAGGACAAATAAGAAAACAAACTATAGCAAACAAACAAATAGAAAGAAGATATGTACACAATAGATTACTTAGTTTAGGTATATGGGGTTAGTAGGCAAGGCCAACCAATAAAATTGTCTATCTAACCATACTGTGTATAAGTAGATGCGTCATGTCCTTGAGGTCTAGATCTCGATGTCTTGGGACCCTTGAGTCCAAGAAAGCTAATGCATCATCATCATTGCTATCATTGTCAGTATAATCATCGGCACTATAGTAGGTATCATCGTTAAAATCATTGCCATTGTAATTGTTTTTATTGGAAATGGTTGCATTTTTTTTTTGCAAAGTTGCACTTTACTTTATCCGGATGGTAGGTTGCATAATAATTGGATCTTTGGTAGGTGCTTTAGTTTGAATAGGCATACAAGGCTGCGATATTATTATTTTGGTATATGGATGGGTGGGTACATGTACTATGGGTGCACAGTTCGTATGATTAGCTTTTTCGGTAGCTCTTTAGGTCACACCTCATGTTGATCTTGTGTGGGAGGTTCATAAGTAGTGCTTTGAATAGCAATCACTTTACTATCACAAAAAAATTTCAAATACTAGTGAAGCGTTGATGAGATTGCTTTCATTTGAGTAAGCTAGGGTTCTCCGAGCCATTCGTCATATGTCCATCCAACAATACACAAAATTAGACTAACACAGTCTTAGGACCAATGATGATAGGTAAGGTAATGCCGTCAAGAGGCGTCCTGGTTATGGCATTGTACCTCTAATAGCTGTTGTTGTACCAGCTAAATCCCTGTGTATATCCAAGATTGGTAATAAATTGCATTGTATACACATTGATGCTTAAACTGTTATTTACCATAAGTCCATTTGTTAACCTCAAATGTATATCTATGAAAACTTGGATGAATAATAGACGTGTGTTAGAATCATCTTTAGGACTTTCGTGGTCATAGAACATAATCGGAGGAGGCTCCTTACGTGTATCATTGCCCACACCTATAAATCCTTCAAGAATATGACCATTATAAACCCATGGATGTTGCTTCTAAACTATCATATGAACATCATCTTGATTTTTAGGTTGAGTAGCATGATTTGGTAAAGGATTTGTAAGGATGCATATTAGGTTGGGTAATTGATTCATTCAAAGTACTGTTGTGATCCTATATTTGAATTTGGTTGTTGTTTATGAAGTGTTGGATCTTATGCTTCAATGTTATGCATCTAGTTGTATGATGTTAAGAGAGTCTATGATAATCACAATATGCATTAACATCATGGTTCTTAGGTAAAGGTTGTGATGAGTCCAATTCTTTGTGGGGAGGTAAAGATATCATATTGCATTCAAGCAAGCGTTTATGCACATTTTAAGGACTCTCGCTTAACTATGTAAATTGTCTTCGCTCTTCTTGTCATGAAAGGACTATCTTGTCTAGTGGTTGATCGATTGCTTTGACTACATTCTTAACCTCAGTCTTAGGTTGGATAGCATTATCATTAACTTTAGCTTTGAATGTCGATTTACTTTGATATTTGGCTCCACTAGATGTGGTGGCATTACTTCCATATTTAAGCATATTGGCCTCTAAAAGCTTGATCTCATAGTTCCTAACCACGTAAAAAAGTTAATCGAAAGATTGGTAAGAGTTGAAGACTAGTTTATCTTTAGTGGGTGAGTCCTCTTGGTAAGCATAGTTTTGAATGTAAGCACATACTAACATTTTCATAAGGTCCTTGTTTAAGTTCGGCAATCTATGAAAATTTGACTTTTATGTTAATGTTGATCGAAAAGCGAGCTAATAAATTATCGATTAAAGAATCGAAAGAGTGTAAGAATCCAAATGGCAAAGCTTAAAACCAATTAAGAGCATAGTCATGCTAATGGTAATCGAAACATGACCTAAGAAATTATTGACCAAAGAATTTAAAGAGTGTATGGATCCAGATGGCAAAGCATAAAACCAATCAAGATCATAGTCTTTAAGGCGTATAGGAAAGAGGCCTGTAAATAATTTATCGTTATGTGCAAGGTGGAGACATGAAACGTGGAAAGATTTGATATGGTGATAAGGATCACCCTTACTGTTGAATAACTCAAACTTAGGATCCACAAAGTTAGTAGGCAAAGGATAAGCTAGGATCTTATGAGCTAAAGGATTAAGTAATTTATCATGTGAATTGATTATATGACGTGGTTTTTGAGATCCTTGGGAAAGCAATTGAAGTTGTTGTTGCTTAACTAGCATGGTTTGTATAGAGTTTTTCGAAGGAGCGTGGCTTTAGGAGTTGGAATCAAAGGATTAGCAAGAGCATAAGTAGGAATGGACACATTAGGCACTTTAGAAGCACTATGGATGTATTAATTTTGGTTAGAGATTACACAAAACAGTCTAATTGATTTTATTCATAACAAGATAGATACATATAAGCTAGTGATCTCCTAAACGAAAGGAGTCAAGCCTTATCACATTGTTTCCTACAAACACTCAACTAATCCCTATCTAAGTGTGTTGTTTCAACAACTTGTACAACACTCATCTCAACTAATATAATAATTTACCTATGAAGTACTAATATTTCCAACATTCCTTTAATAATTTACTTATGAAGTACAAATATTTCCAACATTCCCCCATTACGACAAACATAGGGAAAGGGAATATTATACATAGATCGGAACATGTGATGCGACACACATGTTGATGGATAGGGAACATATTGGCCTTCCATGGATGGGAACACATCGGCCTTCCACGAATGAATAGGGACACACACATCTGCTCATTCTCCATATTTATCATAGATGTTGATGGATAGGGAACACATTGACCTTCTACAGATGAGAGCACATCAACCATCCAAGTATGAACAGGGACACACATCTGTTGATCCCCCATATCTATGTAAGCATACACATTGGTTCACACACATAAATAAAAAAGGACTAACACTATGTTTACACTTATTTACACAATGTGAACACGTTGTCACTGTCTAAACACATAAACACAAAAACAAAATATAAAGATTGAGGACTGGGTTCTCAATGTCTTCAGTGAGTGTTGGGCTTGTCATTGAACTTGAGTTTGCAGCCTTTGTTCATCACCATTGCCTCCTGATCACGAACAACGTAAACGATAGCCATTGCCATTGGACACCATTTTTGGCATTAGTTGGTTTGGAGTAGTGTTTTGCCACTATTGCAGTATGTAGCCTTTGCGTTAGCAGCAAAATCAAGGTTGTTGATGGGCCTTCTTCCTCTGTTTCCTCCAATCTCCTACGAAAATTAGGTCAACTGCATGTCGTGTTTATAATAAAAGTTTCCTCCCATAGAATGCACACACATTCCCTAGGACATTGTGTTTGCCCAATAATGCATCCTTTACAAGGATGGATAATTTGACGATTTGACACTGACGACATACAATTGTTTTATCTAGACCTAGGATTAATGACAACACTGATTTTGACACAATATGCTAGATTATTAGACTATAAATGACTCTATAGTCTATTAGACTAAAATATTAAATTGAAACTAAAAAATAAACATAAAAACACCTATGCAAGATAAACTCCCCTATTGTTTTTAAAATATTAATATTTTTAAATGAAATTATTAAAGAGAGAGTAGTCTCACCACGAAACAAAAAAACTACATTCCTATAGACAATTAACAATATAAAAATTTAGGCTATGATGCTTATTCCTACTGATTTGAAAAATGGGGTCTGTCTTTTGATCCTTGATTCAGTGGTGGACAAGGTGGAGGACCAATTGGAACACTCTTTGCTAGCTAAATGCATTGGTTTTCGCCCTGGTGTTGAACGATTCAAAACTTGGGCAGCCAAAACTTGGAGGATTAGATATAAAATAGAAATTACGTTGATCGCCAAAAATTGCTTCCTCATCACTTTCTCCAACAAAGATGATTTGATAAGAATGTCCTGGGAAGGCCTTAGATTTATGTGCAGAAACTTTGTCTCACTTTGCAAATGGAGACCGGGTCTTTATCAAGATGAGGATTACTATGAGGACTCTCCTATCTGGGTCCCTCTCCCAGAACTCCCGCTTGAGTTTTAGCATGAAGAAATCATTTTGGGGATACCTAGGACTTTTGGCTTCTCGTCAACAATTGACCTAGCTACCCGGTCTAGGAGAAGACTTTCAGAGGCTAGAACCAAGGTATTGATCTCCCGCTCCAAACCAATCTTGAATACTATTCTACTAAGGTTGAAGGATAGATTATGGAGGCAAGACTTGTAAGTGGTGGATTCTCAGGGCCTTGTGAGTCTTGTCCCTGTATCGAGCATTTGGGGTGGCCTTGTCCGAACATTAAACATCCTTTAAATAATGAGGAGTCTTCAGTGTCTTTAAAGAATTCCTCTGACAATGAGAATAATTTGGATTGCAAGGACTCTCCTTTATTGGACTCCAATACGATGCCACGGCTTGAGGCTAATGTTCAGTTATAACCTCACTTAGAGTCGAAGGATATTTCAGGGGGGCTTAACAGAATGGTCAGTGGAGGATCGAGGCCACTTATATCCAACAAGCAACTGGAGGAATCAAGTAAGTACATAGAGTTTGAGAACCTTGGACCGTTGGCTCCAACGAAACCTGTCACAATGACACAAGACCCTTCTCTGTCTACAACTGAGGGGATTCTATCCCAGTCTAAGGGAAGGCGTAAGTCGGATTCTAATTCCCTATTACAAGAAGATGAAGATCCATTCATAGCTCTAAAAGCTCTTCTTGATGTCAAACTAGCTCACTAGAAGGTCCCTCACCATTCTCCATCTACAAAGTCTTCTAACTAGTCCCCACAACAAAAGGAGGAATGGGGTTATTCACCAAGATTAGGATCTTGGTTTCATCACTAGAAGCTTACACTTGTCAAGGGCAAAGTGGACTATGGTAATGAAAAGAAGCAACGAGGGAGGCCCCCTACTCACAACAAGTGAGCTCAAGAGATGGAGGAGGAAATTGCAAAGGGCACTCAAAGTACCCTTTTGGAAAGGAAACCACTTAATTCCTCATGGGTTGTAAATTTTCATCCCTTTGCATGGATGTCCATATTCTTGTTTGGGCCCTAAACTAGCCAGTTATTTGAGTGCCTGCATGTATTCCTTTATTGGAACTCGTGTGGATCTCCTCTTTTGGAGATGTCTGGATTTTTCCCTTGTATTGGCAGGTTGCTTTCCTTCTCATTCTTGACTTTGGTTTTCCCTCTTCTCCCTTTTGCTGGGATCTCTTCGTGTTTGAATTTTTCGGCAATCGATTAGTTGTCTTGATCATTTTTATTGGTTGTATTTATTTTTTAAGCTCTAGCTTCAAGTATGACAAACATCCCCTTTTGACAGATTGGATTCAATCACTCTTTTTATTAGATTTACCTTTTCTTGTCATAATCCTTCTCTCTTGTGGCAGATTTACCACTATCTTGTCGCCTTGTGTCCTAGTATGATGTGGCGTCCTCCTCCTTGGCTTGGTGCCCCTCACCTCTTAATCATTGCCTCCTTCACTCGGGGATTCACTCCCCTTGGTGTTCGCGTCATGATTACCTTCTTTATTGTGCATTTATTTCTGCTAGCCCCTCTTTGGTTAAGTGTTTTTCGCGGCTCCCCTTCCCGTTACTTCGCCCTATCTTCTCTATGTGTGTTGTTAAGCTTTTTGCCCTTGATGTCTTTGTTCTTATGGCTTCTCTTGAAGATTCCCAGGGGACTGAGAGAGGCAAGGAAGTTGGCTTCGAACATGAGTCCCAAGAGGGGGACAAAAGCAAATCGGGAATGGGGAGGGTTGAGCCTAAGTCCTGCTCATAAATTAAGAATAACAATCCTTTGGTTTGAGGTATCCTCGAGAAAGGAGGACTTAACAAATTCATGTTGAAAATTGTTGGGAATGATCCAACCTTGTCTAAGGATTTTGCTGTAGCCTGGAAAGACAGATTGGTAGTCATGAGAGGTATGAGAATGGAGGTCTCTGAGGATTTCATCGTTGAAGCATTGTTCACGACCTCAAATACCATAAGGATAAGAGTATGAAAGATGAATGGGTCTCAAAATTCTTCAATTCTCCTGAGAAAGCGAAAAAGGTCACCAAAAGTTTTAGGCATATTGAACTTCGGGAATCCTGGCTTGAAGTTTGTAAGTAGGTAATGCTGTACCTTACCTTGGACTCCAAATTTAGCTTGGTTCGGTTGCACCATTTCGTGTTGCTTAATTATTTTAAGGATGTTTATAAAATCATTCTCCCCTTCTTATTATGTTCCCTCTAGGATTTCGTTGTGGCATTTCAACGCAATAACAAAGTTTTTGTTGTTCACCAAGCTCTTATATTCTTGCTCTTTAAAAACGCCTATTTGGAGAAAAGTAAGGTATTGCTTCTAACCCTGAGATCTAGCTCGGTTTCAAAAATGGCTAAGAAACGACTTAAAGGTGAAATGTCGATTGTTGAGGTTTCGACGGCGACTAAAGCTAAAGTTGGTAGGCCAAGAAAGAGGCTGATTTTGGATCCCAGGGATTCAGAGGAGCCAGTGGAAAAGGTTGGGACCTAGGTGTTGGATGACTCTTTGGTGAAACTTTCGACCCCAGCTCCGGAAGCTCCAAAAGCCCTTGATCAGGGGACTACAACTATGGTTGTGACTAGCTCACCAAGAGAAAGGTTACGTTCCCTTGAAATTGGTCTCAAGAACAAGGCCCTTGAGCTTAGGGCAATGAGAAAATAAATCAAGGAAATTCGGTGGGTCCTCTACCTTAGAGCTGGCTTGATGGCCAAGGAGGGCCAGTTTTTGTTACTAGCACCCCTCGAAGTAAATTGTTGGAAGACCCGGAGGACCTTCAAATTTTGGGCTTTGCTTGGCAATGTTCTGGATTGGTCAATTATACTCACCTAACCCCTAAGAGCACCCCCTCCTTTTTTGTTGTTGAAGGACTCAAACTTGCGGGCAAAGGTCCCGACCCTAGGACTCGAGGGAAAGCAGGTAACAACCCCCTCTAGGGTCTTCTGTGTCCCCTTCTGGTTCATAATGTTTTGGCTGTTTATTTTTGTTTCGTTTGTTTTTTCTCTTTCCTTCTCGTTTCTAGCTGGGTCTTTTTTGTACCGTGTTTGGTGGGTCCTTTTTTGGTTAGGCTCTTTGTGCCCCTACTTTTTTTTTCTGGTTAGAACCTCATGGAGACCTGGGCAGCATTCCACACCAGCTCAAAGTGGGTTTACTATAATCCGAACAATATAAAAACTTAAAAAAATATTAAGTTGCATATTAAACCACAAACATAAAGGAAAATATAATTAGCAAAACTAAAACTTAAAAAATATTAAACAAACAAATGCACAATCTAAAACAACAAACAACAATTTAATACCTAACATCTATATAGCTTTTTAGCTATTATAGATTTATATTGCATGACGTTGGAACTTGGGATTATCTCCCTGTTAGTGCATGCTTGGTTTGGTCCAATATGATGGTTGGAATTGCATAGAACAACCTAATAACAAATAATAATGCAAAGATCCAGACCGGGCCACAATTTTTATTCCCCCCTCCACTAAACTACACAATGAATCAAATAAGCCAATTTGAATGTTGCGGTGATCTTACCCCGGCTTCGAGAGTTAGATTGAACAATTTAAAAAGCAGATTATCTTAGATAATCATAGTGGTAACTGATCAGGTTTGAGCCGCAAACAGATCAACAAGTGATCATCGTGACTAAGCCCGTAGTCAGAGTTAACTGATCCGTAGTTACTCAATAGTTTTCTTCTTATTAGGTGCGGCCATGCTCTGGTTCATTTACGCAATATAGAGGCCATGCCTTGCCTAATCAGGGCACGAGCGAATAACTTCGCATGAGCTTGCTGAAAGCTCTTGGAGTCATTATCCCCTACTCTTATTAGGGGAGCTACCCCTTGAATTGCATCAATGCACAAAGAGATTCTCTGTATTGAATGTACTATCGTGGACGTGAGTTGTCTTGATACACACATGATTCTAGCAACTGGTTAAATGATCAATTAATTAAGTTATTTCATTCAGGTTGCATAGGTTACATTGTACTGATAGATTGTTTTTATGATTAGTCAGAAACTGAATTAAGATTACAGACTTAGGAGTGAAATTTATAAATCTCTTGTAGCTTGTTTACCACTTGGATCCTCAAGACTTTATGCCCTGCATTAAGGCCCTCCTCATGGTGATATGAATAAACCTCATTACTCATTCCACTTCTTGGTTTCATTAATTAATTGATTGAGATCTTATAACACATGATTTAATTTCAGATTACTATGCCAATAAATATCTTGTAAAATTAACTCAGTATATTATAGACCATTAGCACATGCTAGCTAATGTACTTTTGTAGCCAATACACATGTGCGAGTAATCATGCTTTTATAATTAAAAACAATTTTCAACGTAATCCGGTTACATCCAATGTCTAAGCACAAAGCATGACAATATGAGACTTTGCAAAGTCAACGTACATGTTTCACCATTCATCAAGTGCAATAGTACTTTATAGTCTTCTACAACAATACACCATCCTGCAACAGAGGTCTAAACAGAAAAACAAGTCAACTCGAGTTCTGTTGAACTCTTCGGTCTTGCAGACTAGGATGTATGGGACAACCCCCGTCGAAAGCAACTTTTGCCCACGCCTCATGGCTGCCCTATATACCCGTAACTGGGATTAGGGCCCAATGTAGTTTTGTGGCACACAATAAATCATATATTCTGCAAGTACATCATGTATTAAATATGTCCTCAGTATACTTTGGCAATAGATGCCACAAAAGTACATGACATAGTAAATGATCTAAGTATCCGTAGATCGTAAGCTTGTCCAAACATGATTTAACGAGATAGCTTAATTTTAGCAACAAGCTAATGCTATCTACTCGGTCAAATCATTCAATACAAGTGCACGTGTAACTGCAGATGAAGTCATCTGCAGATATGTGCGTACCTTATCGTATGTATATAAGCAAGCCACATCAATCATAATCCATCATGATAATATCAACATAATAGTATGTGTATCCTGTGTGATTTAATCCAATGTGAACCTTCCAATCCGCAACTAATAACATAAACATATTATTGGTTTTTAGGAACAAAATCAATATGATCAGTGAACATTATTTAATCATAATAACTCATTTATGACTTCATAAAATCAGTCAACAATTGTTCATGACATCACAGGTTTTGATAAGGAATTTCATTATTGTTTGATCTTACTTTGCCATCTTAATCAATGCCGTCTATACCAAATACCAGCAACCATCCAACTCAATGCCGTATATACCAAATACAAACAGCCATCACATTGTTTTACTAGACTAAGTCAACATACACAACTGATTGAGATATACAACAGGTGTAAACAGAAAATACACAACTGTTCAATGCGAAAGAGTAAGCTGTATAATCAGCCATCTAAAGACTAAAATCAGTGACGAATATAACAGCCATCTAGTTATGCAAGCAACAGTAAGTCAATATACTTGGCTTTTTTAGATGTGCCACAAGTGTATACAGAATATACACAATTGTTCAAATGAAAAGAGTAAGCAATAGTGAACAGCCATATAGTTCATTAACAAGTATACCAAACATACTAAATAAACACTGTAATTACAATTTTTGCATGCAATATTTACTCAGCCTCTTAAGTATACAATGTTCAAACGAAAAGAGTAAGCAATAGTGAACAGCCATATAGTTCATCAACAAGTATACCAAACATATTCAATAAACACTGTAATTACAATTTTTGCATGCAATATTTACTTAACCTCTTAAGTATACAATGATTCAGACTACCTGTACGCAGCCGTTTGAATAAGCAAATATGCATACAAGTGAACACAGCCCCTTTTGAATACAACGATGCAAACAAACTAAACTCAGCTTCTTTTTGTAAACAATGATGCAAATAAAACGTATTCAGCCCTTGCAAAAATACAATAATGCATACCAGATGAAGTCAACAGTTATATAAATCACCAATTCATACAAGACAAACTGGGACAAGTAACACATTCTGTTAATGCATACAATAAGAGTTCAGCTGTTTAAAATATATCCTCTATGCATACAAAATGCCTACAGTTGTATAAATATATCACGAAGTGCACAAAAATGCACCCAGCTGAATAATATAACCATTATGAAGTTATTTTAAGCCATTCAAAGTATGCATTCAGTCGTTCAACGTATATGCACAACCGTTAAAAGAAATGAAAGCAAGGGTACGAGACCTATGCATAGCCGTTCGAGATACACACGAGCACTTTGTCATAGTCAGGCATACAAGATGTTTATACAGCTATCTTAATAAAAACCATGCTTTCAAATGCTCATAAAAAATACCTGTTGCTCAAGCCATAAAATCTTCAAAACAGGGTGCAACGCAAAACCCACTACATTTAGTTTCCTCTTACCTGAATAATTTTTTTTCTCCCACTCTAAGCCCAGGACGTCCTCTTCTCTGCCTTTCTATTCTTTTCCCTTGCTGAATTTTTTTTGTGTCCCAGAAGGTTGATGTGGCTAGGGTTTTATGGCAACCCTAGCCGCATTTTCCCCAATTTTTTTTCAATGCATGCCATTCCCATAGCACAAACAACAGTTCATTAATAATCCACAAAAATAATAACAGAAAGAAAACCCTCTCCAAAAAATTGTGAATGCCCAAAAATTTGTTTTTGTAAACATTTTCAACAAAAACAGAAGTCCACGTTCCAAATACCTTCTTGTTTGCATGTCAAAATTCATGGTAATCATGCTGCAGTTGAAGTCCAAGCGTCTCCCACCAAATTTTTTGCCAGGGTTTTCCCTCCACCATCATGCCCGCGCTCCATCAAAGAAAATGATGTTTTTTTTTAAAGTCAAACATAGATTCCTTGCCCTAATCGCCCATTTGCCCTAACTCGACCTGAGTTGGGTCTTGGGGTTAAAATAACTTGATGTTATTTCTTTCAAATGCCTAAAACAATTTTTATTTTACAATTTTCCCCATCATGATAGGAGCTAAATTGATTTTTATAAAGTTTGGAACTTTTGAAAATAAGAGTGCCATGATCAAAGTTGGTGGGGGCCTTTTTCCCCCTAGGTGATTCATCCATTTTATGAAAAATTACCAGCATCAAACAAAAGGCGAAATCCTCCACCTATATAATTGCATGCTCAATGATAATTGCAACTCAGAATAAGATTGCAGCCATCATAATAACTTTGCCGAAGGCTTTACTAACAAATTCATACACGACAAGTGTTCCCTGGTCGTGGCCCTTACCTACCCAGCTTAATGCAAAATTAAGCGTAGGCAGCAGTTTTATGAGAATTTTGCACAGATGATCATGATGTGTCATAATCCATCTTACAATAGGTTTTTGACTTTTAAACAGTATTGTGTCAACCAGTACACGTAATGATCACCTTGCGAAGTCTCTTTGCGCTAGTAACTGAATTTAATAACAATCACCAATTATTTTCTATGATTATAACATTGTTTAATATCAATCAATTTAAAAACAAAAGTGTTATTAAACAGTAAACACTCCTTATTCATCAGTTCAACTTAACTAACCTGCCCCATGGGCAAAAATGTTCGACACTGCATGAAACAGAAAGGAAACATGGGTGTTACAAATAAGGCATGAATATGAATTATTGGATCTTATCAGACGCACGATGACTAAATATATGCAAGGAAAGACGTGACTGGTATGTGAATGGCCTAGTATTGACAAGTCTGCACATCAGTCTCAAAATGGACCTTGCATGTTTTGTTATTATCACATCTTTGTTAAAAAGATGAGGCATCTTCTCGCTTAAATTTATGACAGATCTATGCTCTTCAAGATGCTATGGATGGTGCTGAATTTGTTAGAGAGTGGTGGTTTTGGGCTCCACTATAATTGTGGACTGCACTTATGCCAAAAAATTATGTTGAAATGTTTTTTTCCTTTGCTGAAATCAGCTCTCACCTTTCAAAACATCTTTCTAAATGCTTTCTAGGTTTTTTTCTCCCATAATTCAGCTTTCCAGAGCAATTTCAATCATCAGGTTTCGTTAAAAAAGAAAAAAGATATGCTAATTTCGTGAGGCCATCCTAAACTGTTTTTTTCCTTTTTGAGATCCTCTTTGAATGCCCACTTGTTGAAATTTTCTATTTTTTTGCTAATAACAAAATAAGAACTTAGGAAATCTTCCCTCAATATTGATATAAGACTACAAATCTCACACTCACAACACAAATAATTGCAACTATAATAAAAAAAATTACTCCTCACGAAAGTAAAAATTTTATTCATGAAAATGTGGCTATCATCAGCTGGGGCAGCCAAGCAATTGGAAATGCCCCTTCATAATCAACACTTCAATTGCCCTTCAATCCAAGGCTCTCTCTTTTTGGCCTGCTCTGATACCAAATATTAATTCTGGTCAGGGATAACACAAAACAATCTAATTGATTTTATTCATAACAAGAAAAATACATATAGGCTAGTGATCTCCTAAAAGATACGAGTAAAGCCTTATCACATTATTTCCTACAAACACTCAACTAATCCCTATTTAAGTGAGTTGTTTTAACAACCTGTACAACTCACTCACACACTCACCTAAACTATTACAATAATCTACCTTTGAAGTACTAATATTTCCAACAGGATGAAGGGAGAAGGTTGAAAAATTTGTTGAGATGGTTGAGCAACTTGAGGAGCAATAAAAGAAGCATTAAGATCAATCTTAGAAGGCAAATACATAGCACTCTGAGTAGAAGAAACAGGAGGAGGAACAATAGTAGAAATGATTGAGACACAAACACATTATTTGATATAGGAGGGGAACATCTAGAAGGTAAAAGATTAAAAGCATTTAAAGATCCATGATTCAACTTGTAACAAGTATTTCCTCAAGTGCAGTCTCGATAGGTAGGGTTTTACTTTTTTCATCTCTCAACACATATATCATCGAATCTACTTCATTGGGAATTTTTTTAGATGATATTCTCGAACAAAGCTATATTAGTACCACTCATAACATTATCATTTAAAACATTGGCATTTTCATCATTCACATGATTTGCATCTGTATCATTTGTATTTTCATCCATGTGTATCAATAGAAAAAGCATTAACCTCATTAACAATTGCCATTTTGTTTTTCAAATTAACATAAGCACTAGTCAAAGGAAGCTCAGCAAAATCAACTGGTTTCAAATTCTATCTTTCGCTTCACCTAGTAGCGGACTTAGATCTATTCTCTTTAGGTGGCAAAAAATGTAAACATATTTAACATTGAAACAAGGTTTTGAAACAACACACAAGGAGCTAGGGCTAATGATGTAAAAGAAAGTAAGAACAACCATAGATAAATCAGATCTATATTAGCAAGAGATAACCTTAGAAGGATAAGAAGCATAAAAAGGAACATAAACCCTAGGCAAAAATGAGACTAGATATGCAAGATAAGGACATCCAAACCCTAGGAGGAGCATGCAAAGCAGTGCGGGTTTATCAAAATGTCTTGATGAAAGGTGGAAACGATCAAGACAATCATCAAAAGGGGGTGCGCAAGACAAATCCATTCCAAGAACAAAAATATAGCCACAAAAGCGGATCTAAAATGTGTAAAAACTGAGAATCAAATATGCTTGAAACTTGACAAGGAGAGTGTAGAAAAATCCTTGAATTTTGACTTTCCTGTACACTATCGGACGTTGAAGCTAAGCAAAAACAGGTCTAGAAGTAGTCCCAAAGCAATTCATGAAAATTGGTGCAAATTAAAAAAAAACAGTTGAAATTGGATGGCTCAATTTTCGCAATGACCAAAATTGGTGGGATGATCTCAATAGAAAGGTTTGATTTTGGCAGCAATGTTTGATTTTGATCAGCTGATGTTAGATACTATTGAAATTTTGTGAGCGCCTTCGTCCATGTCTTATGTTAGGAAAAAATACAGAATGTGTGCAAGAAATCAAAATTTCAGAATTAAGACAACAATACACTGAACAAGAGATCACCACAACATAAGATATATGTGGAAAACCTTGCAATGTGCAAGGAAAAACCTTGGGGCAATGACAACTTGGATCTTCTATTAATTTTAACAAAACTTCTCTTACAAAGCTTCCTTCCTCAATAGCTTGGCCTTCTTACTCCTAGCTTGCATACAAAGCTAATGCTAAGAATGGCTTATGCTTATACTTCAAACTTACAAATACAAAGGATTGATTGAATCCTTATTTATAGAATTACATGAGAGGAAGGGAGAAGAGAGAAATAGGAGAGAGAGAGACCAAAATGGCTCCACACTTGGAGAGGGACATAAAGATGTGAATAGTTAAACACTATTGATGAATACTGGTGAATAGTGAAATATGTCTCCCACATGAGCCAAGGGTCGAAGGGTAATCAATCACCTTTTGACAAAGATCTCGTCCATGTGACAACTTTGTTTGTTTCCCACAAAAGAAAAAAGCTTATCCATCAACCTTTTGACAAAACTCACCTACCATGTGCCTCCAAGTCAAAAGTAGAATCACCTTTTGGCTTACCTCCATGTGCATTCAATAAATGCGTCCCACATTCAAATCACGTTTATGTGACTTGAGTCTATCCATCTTTATCAACTTTTCTCCATGTGCATCCAAGGATGAAATGCGCCCTATTCCACCTATGCACATAAATAGTGAAATATGCCACATCACATGTGACATGGATATTGGCTTCATATCCTAACATTCTCCCATTTGAAGTCAATATACACATGTATTATTCCATCCAACTGTCAATTGCTCAATGCTGCCCTCATCACCTTTTTAACAAGCCCATAGATGTTTTGCACCATTCAAATTTCTCTGTCCTGTCCGAATTTGTCAACATATCTGTAGTATCCTGTTCGGTGTCAGTTTTCTTTAATAGGATCCTGCCTTCCTCCACCACGCTTCTAATGAAGTGGTACTTGATGCCAATATGTTTCGTGTGATCGTGAAATGCTACATTCTTCACCAAGTAAATTGCATTTTGACTGTCACAATGCAAAGCAATCTTCCCCAACATTTCCATGAAGTAACCAAATAACCGTTCTAACCATATTGCCTCCTTGCAATCTTCTGTTGCAACTACATATTCAACCTTAGTAGTTGATAAAGCCACCACTGGGTCCAACTTGGATGCCCAACTAACTGCTCCACCTGCAAGAGTGGAAGTATAACCTATAGTGCACTTTCATCCATCTCTGTCACCACCAAAAGTCGTATTTGCATAACCTATGATTTGTAAATCTGCTGTTCCATAGCAAACATCAACATTTGAAGTGCCTCTCAAAATCTCTGAATGCCCACTTCACCGCAGACCAATGCTCCTTTCCAGGATTCACCATGAACTGGCTCACAACTCCCACTACTTGGGAAATATCTGGTCTAGTGCTAACTATGGCGATCATGAAGCTTCCTACTGCTGATGAATAAGGTACATGAGACATGCTTGTCTTCTCCTATTCGGTTCTTGGACGCTGCTTGGAAGACAACTTGAAGTATGAAGGAAGTGGGGTACTATCTAGTTTTGCATTCTGCATATTGAAGCGTTGTAGAATCTTTTCTATGTGTCTTTTGAGACAACCATATTGTCCTTTTTTGTCTCTATGTATCTTCATCCCTAGAATTTGGTTTACAGCTCCAAGATTCTTCATCTCAAAAGTCGTAGACAATTGAGCCTTTAAATCATTGATTTTCTTCATGTTGGGGCCTGTAACCAACATATCATCAATATATAACAACAAGATGATGAATCTTCTGTCATCAAACCTTTTAAAGTATGCACAACGATTAACTTCACTTCTGCTAAAACTTCGGCTCTTCATGAAGGTATCAAATTTTATGTACCACATCCTCAACGCATGTTTTAAACCATACAATGATTTCTTTAGTCTGCAAACCAAATCTTCTTTGCCATTTTCTTCATATCCCTCAGGCTGATCCATATAAATCTCTTCGTCAAGATCACCAAGAAGGAACGTTGTTTTTACATCAAGCTACTCCACCTCTAAATCCTGTGCAGCTACAAGTGCAAGTAAAACTCTAATAGTGGTTAGCTTCACAACTGGAGAGAAGATTTTATTGAAGTGTATACCTGATTTCTGTACATAACCTTTTGCCACCAAGCAAGCTTTATACCGCTTCAAGAACCCATCATTGTTCTTCAATTTGTACACCCACTTGTTTCCAACTACCTTTCTTCTAGGTGGGAGATCCACAAGCTCCCATGTTTCATTCTTATGAAGAGCTTTCATTTCCTCTTTCATGGCTTTCCTCCATTTGTTTGCATTTTCAGATTCTTTAGCTTCTTGAAATTAGTAAGTAATGTATAAGCTGAATTACAACAAGAAGAGTACCTTTTTGGGTGTCTGGTCACTCTAGTGGATCTCCTCACAAAGTGTGATGTGTCACCTTGTAGCACATCCTCATTATATACCTGATCTTGATTGTTAACTTGTTGATTTTCATGGACGTGGTTGATTTTCATCTTCTTTATTGACCACCCCAATAGGTACAATCTCAAGTATCTTTTGTACCTCCTTCCTTTGTATGGATTTTTCATTGAACACAACATTTCGGCTAACAATAACATTGTGGTTAGTAGGATCCCACAATCTATAACCCTTTATTGTATCTCCATAACCAAGAAAATTACATTTTCTTGACTTTAAGTCAAGCTTGGACCTCTTTTCTTTAGGTACATGGGCAAATGTTTCACAATGAAATATACATAAATCAGAATAATCAATTGGCCAAACCTCCTCTGGAGTACTTCCATCCAACATAGCTGTAGGAGACCTGTTAATAAGATGCACAATTGTATTAACAGCCTTTGCCTAAAATCCATTATCCAGCTTAGATGCACGAAGCATGCTTCATGCACACTCCATGATTGTGTGGTTGATCCGCTCTGTTACACCATTCTGCTGTGGATTATATGGAACCATCTTTTGACGCTTAATCCCTTCCTACATGCAAAAGTTATCAAACTCCTTGGAGCAATATTTTTCTCCATTATCTGATCTGAGACATACAATAGATTTGCTCAAACTTTTCTCTACCCGTGCCTTAAATTCTTTAAAATTATCAAAAGATTCTGATTTATTTTTCAAAAAATACACCCACTCTTCTAGAATAATCATCTACAAAGGTTATAAAATACTGTCTACCATTTATATACTATGTGGGAACAGATCTAAATAAGTCAGAGTGAATAAGTTGCAAGAAATCAAAACTTTTACCAATGCTAGTAGTAAACCGAACTCTCTTCTGTTTGCCAAAGATACAATGCTCACAAAAGTTTAAATTACAAGACTTAATCCCATGAAACATACCTCAATCATGCACAATCTACAAACCTTTTTCACTCATGTGTCCAAGGCATTGATGCCAAAGCATCACTGCATCCCGAGCATTTTTTGATGTTATTGTTGTTGCTTGTTTTGTCATTGAATCTCCACACAAACGATATAAGGAGCCATAAGATTCTCCTTTTGCTATCACTAGGGCTCCTTTGATAATTCTGCAATAACCTTTACCAAATGTACAAGAATACCCCAACTCATCCATCATTTTGATAGAGATCAATTTTTTTTTCAAATCAGGGACATGCCTCATATCTTTCAAATTCTTTTTCTGCCATCATCCAACTTGATCAGAATATCTCCTCTTCCCACAATCTCTAAAGGATGATCATCACCCAAGTAGACAACACCACCACTATAGGGCTGATATTTGACAACCCAGTCCCTATGTGGTGACATGTGAAAAGATGCCCCTGAGTCCAACACCTAGGCATTAGAAAGTGATCTAGTGTTACTAAGGCAAAAGGTCCCATGTGATGGTGTCTCCTCTTGACTCTGCTGTGTTAGATTCAGTTGAAGGTGGATTCTGATTTTCATCTTTCTTTGCCTTCTTCAGTTGCCAGTAATCCTTCTTAAAATGGCATGGCTTTTCACAATGATAGCATTACACTTTTAGCTTGCGTCCTTTTGACTTTGATCTAGACGACGATCTACCTTGTTTGCTCCTCTCATTGGATCAACCTCTCATAGCTCAAGCTTCATTGCTAGAGGATGGTACCACAAAAGATTTTCTCATCTCTTCTCCAAGCAACACTGCTTCTACATTATCAAACTTCAAATTTTCAGGCGATGAATTGCTGATGGTCATCACCAAATGATCCCAAGTATCAGGGAGGGAACACATTTAGTTGATTGCTTTGTCCTCATCCTCCATCTTCACACTAATGGAGATCATCTTACTAATGAGTGTATTAAACTCATTCAAGTGCTCTGCAACAGATGAATTCTCCTTCATCCTCAAGCTTTTAAGTTGCTTCTTTAGGAATACTTTGTTTGTTGCTGATTTTGTTTTTAAATAAGCTTGTTAAGCTTCTCCCATAGTTCTTCTGTAGTCTTCTCCTTAACAACATTGAAAAGAACAGAATTTGCGAGAGAAAGGTGCATTGTAGAACTGCTTTCCTATCCATCTTGTTCCAATCCTCACCTGTCATGGCGCTGGGTTTGTTTGTAAGACCTTGCAAGGTTAGAGCTTGGTCATTCTGAACCAAGAGATGCTCTACCTTCATCTTCCATAGGGAGAAATTCTTGCCATCAAACTTCTCTTTCTCAAACTTGGTCACTCCTCCTGTCATTGTTGTAACTCTCACTTGCACAAGACTCCCTAATTCAACAGAAAACACTCAACACGGGTTTTTCAAAGAGCCTAGCTCTGATATCAGATGCTAGGAAAAAATATGGAATATGTGTGCAAGAAATCAAAATTTTAGAATTAACAAGCAACAATACAATGATGTGGAAAACCTTGCTATGTGCAATGAAAAACCACGGGGCAATGGTAGCTTGGGTCTTCTATTAACTTCAACAAAACTCCTCTTACAAAGCTTATTTTCTCAATAGCTTGGCCTTTTTACTCCTAGCTTACATACAAAGCTTATGCTAAGAATGGTCTGTGTGTATACTTCAAGCTTACAAATACAAAGGACTTAATCCTTATTTATATAATTACATGAGAGGAAGGGAGAAGAGAGAAACAAGAGAGAGAGACCAAATTGGCTCCACACTTGGAGAGGGACATAAAGCTGTGAATAGTTAAACACTATTGATGAATAGTGAAAGTTGTCTCCCACATGTGCCAAAGTTCAAAAGGTAATCAATCACCTTTTGACAAAGATCTCCTCCATGTGACAACTTTGTTTTTGTCTCCCACAAAAGACAAAAGCTCATCAACCACCTTTTTGACAAAACTCACCTACCATGGGCCTCCAAGTCAAAAGTAGAATCACCTTTTGGCTTACCTCCATGTGCGTTCAAAAAATGCGGCCCACATCCAAATCTCCATCAACTTTTCTCCGTGTGCATCCAAGGATGAAATGCACCTCATTCCACCTATGCACATAAATAGTGAAATATGCCACATCATGTGTGACATGGATATTGGCTTCATATCCTAACAATCTATTGATTAGAAACCTCGCTTAGATTGTCAAATTGAGTTGGGGATCTTCCAGAAATCATTTCTCCAAACTCTAATCCACTCCTAGAGACCTTGCAAGAGCATAAAAATGGCTGTAGTCATGAGTGCCCAGCCTCAGACCTCTATTCTTAGACAATTTGGCAATCAACACTCATATAGTCTAGCAAGCAATCTTATGTAATTGAAAATCCTGACCCTTATCCCTGTGTATGAGAATCAAGCAACTAGTAGCTTCTATATGCTCTTTCTCTAATTCTTCAACTTTTGGTACAAGGGGTGCATACACTTAAATAGATGGCAGCAATAATAAAAGCAGTGCAACTTAGCATATGAATTCCAATATTGTTGTGTTTGTGTTCTCTAAATGCATTGGTATTCTTCTGAATATATAGACTTCTTGAAGTCAAATTAAGACCTATCGATGTGCAAACCTACAATTAAAATGGTGGGAAAGTCAAAAAACAAGGCACAAAAGACCAACAAATTCGGGGACAAAGGTCATGGGACCCATGAAAGCACAAGCGACCAAGATTGATCGACTCGATCTAGGCCACCACGTAAATCATACGATTTGATTTCGGCAACAATCACCTATAGATCTTGGTAGGTAGACCTAAAACTGTAAAAAGTGTGTTTTTGACCTTCAAGGAGCATTGAGAGTCGTGCAAAGGCAAATAAAAAGTCAATATGTAGGTTTTCAAGTATTCGAGATAGACCCAAAGTGAAGTGAAATTAAAGTTGTAAGGACAACACAAAACAAGGTAAGTCTAATGAAGTCCAACACAAGGGAAAATGTGCCTATAAGAGCCTAATTTGAACCAAGGATCCATGTACATGATCCTAATCTCCATGGTTAACTCTTCAACATGATTCTTGAAAGTTGCCTTAGAATCAACAAGTTTTTCTACATGTAGTTGTTCATCCGTTGGTTGCTTGTGTAACGTAGGTGCGTGATATAGTCATTGTACGACCCTGCCAAGTTTTTCCATTGTCTCCATCCCTTAATTGTTTGCTCCTTCCCAAATTTGTGACTTTTTATTTTCTAATAGTGTTGTCAATTGTGCAACCTCTCCCATCATTTCCTTAATTTGTGCATATGCACTCTTGAGCTTTCCTTTTTCGCATTGGAAATCCTTTCGTGCATTTTCCATAGCTTGGTCGGATACAATATTGTGCTTTGATATCTTTGTGGCCAACCTTACTAATGCTAATCCTACTTGTTCAGTTGTAGATACGCACATGCCACACACCCTCAAGCCTGCTTCAATCTCCCACCTTGTGCCGTCATCCTATTCTCCGAGCTGATTCAATGCCCGTACCGGGTTCTCATATCCACTATCATCATGGTGGTGTTTGAAAATGGGCTTCAAGTGTCCATTCTTGATGTTAGATACATTTTTGAGTCGCAACAACCCTTTTGATTGTTGCTGATTAAGTTGACCTTGTATTCAAACTAATAGGTATCAGTTTAAGTACTCTTGGGCTTCTTGCCTTCCTTGTTTGCAAGCCATCCAAGCCTTGCCCTACTCATTTCTATCCTCCTCTTGCTCTTCATCACCCTCGCCTTGTTTTTGATCATCTGCCATCTTCTTTGGTTTACCCTCCATCAGTTTTCTACTTACCTCCACTCTTGGTCCATAACCTATGGTTGTGGGCGGTGTTTCTATGTTTGTTCGACCTTCTTAGGGTTGTGGATCTTTAGTCCTTTGTGTCTCTCGTCTTTGCTCTTGTGGAATTTCAGGGCTCACTGGCTTTTCCATGCACGGGGGCTCTTGACTAAATGGGTTTTGTACCCTTGGACTTTGCAAGAACATGCTTCAAGCAACTCCCTTTGGTTGTCTTATGCCTTTGACACCCACCCTTTGTTTCTGCGTTCCATTACTCCTTCCACCCTCTTGAGGTGGAGTCTCAACTTGCGCTTCCCTCTGTCCTGGAGTTTCAACTTGTGCCTCTTTGAACATGACCTTCTCTTTATGCACTTCCTCATATTGGTGTTTCAATTTGTGCCGTTTTTTGAATTGATGTTCTAAGTTCTTTGATAGGTTTGAATTTTATTTTCAAATGGCTCATCTGACAACGATTTGTCTTCCACTATAGTGACCCTTTGCCTTAACCCCTTCCCTCAATCTCCTTTTTTCACAGAATCCTTAATCTTTCCTCCTTCCAAAGAGCAACTTCATCCATCAACACTCATTTTTCTACCAAGCTTTGTCGATTGCTTAAATGGTATTGTTCCTATTTTCTTCTTTGTTGGATTCTATGCGTGAAGTAGAGCATAATTTATTTCTTGATACTTTAACAATCCACATTATATATCATTACTATCATCATTGGATTCTTCATAATCTGAGAACACCTGTTGTCCCGAAAGTTTATATTTCTTGCGCAAGGGAATCCTAGCATCAGTCTCTACCATATCTATTATGGCTCATGGCAAACCTTGCACTCTGTTCAATGCTTTCCCCAAATATCGTGCACATCCTCCATATGGTAGTTTTATCTAACTAGAAAAGTTCCCATCCTTGTCCAAAATACTTAGTAAAATAAAATGTGCCATCATGCAAAAATGTGCAAAACCATCATAAGCTTTTGGCATTGTTGGTGGAAGTCTACATTCATTCTCAAAAACTTCCTTCGCATGTTTGTACCACTTTCTTATTTTCTTCTTGTAAGCAGGATTCATTTGATTCACACATGTGACCCCTGTACGTCATTGTGTGGGAACCTTCACCTGATCCAATTGTGAATGACTTGCACTTGGGAATTCCAAATTCTATCAACATCAGAATGAGTATCATTCCCCATCTGAAGATGCCTCCTTTTCCATGCACCTTTTCCTTTGCATTGATTGCTTCCTACACAATGTATTGTGCGTAGTTATACTTAACCTTTTTTGTTCCCACCTGGTGTGTTACATACACCACATCCTTGGATGTGGAAGTCCATTGTCTTGTTGGGGTTAGCTTTGAACTTGTCGAGTGTCAACAACTCTCGTGGACTTGATCAAGATCTTATTTAGCATCACTATAGAACTTCCTCTCCTTAGGTTAATCATTGCTGCTACTCTGTCCACATCTGTAGTATTTCTCTTTGCTGAATGCATGTTTTCCCCCTCATTCTTTAGCCTTGTAACCCTGCTTTTGCATGCAGGAGATATCTTCTTGGTTCTTCCCGCAAAGTATATTCTTCCTTCATTCGTGCAAGTAAGAACTTAACAAGCTCCTATGGAATCCCAAAGTAAGGAAACTCGTTTAAATTCAATACTCCAATCTCGTCCAAAATAGTCCTACACAGTCCCCTTTCCCTTCTTCACCTCCAGCTCTTTCTTGAGCACAACCTAGTACTCCATGCGATTGAAATCTTCAATCATGCAAGTACCAGAGCACAAGACCAAATGCTCCCCATTCTTGACCTTTGCCTTCTTGCTCTTCTTATTCGGTGGTGTTTTGGATGGGGTTTCCACTTGTTCCTTCACCTCTTCACTTTCTTCACTTCCACCAGCCGCCTCACTACCCAACTCTTCTTGTACAATGATCTTGTTGGAGCCCAAAATCTTCTAGGACATTTTTAGGTCCATCAGAAGAAATTATAGATATATCCAGGCGTTCTACAAGTGTTTTGGTTACTCTTACAGGATCCCTTACAATTTTCTTTGTATGATGGTGGTATTCCTGGTATGGTCCTTGTTCCTTGGTTCACTATATCCTTCAACCACAATTCCTTTGTTGGTTTACTGAGGATGTCAAAGTTCATTCCAGGCCCATTTCATATTGTGACTCCTTCCAAGTCCAGGGTCAATTAATTGGTCACATTTGTAATTTATGTTCATAGTGTTCATGTTTAGGTCAAAAGTGGTCAGTTAAATTTAAAAGTGGCCACACATCTATGGAAATATAAGCAATCACAGTGAACACGAGTGGATTCTGTGTGTCTGAGCCACTCAATACCTGCCATGTGTCACATTGAGAGGATCACAACTCATCGAAAGGGATGCTACATGTCCCCATCAAGAGATATAAAAGGCAAATGAGCCGACGCATTGTCTTGTAAAGTGGATTTAAAAGATTAACAGATGCATGTGGAGCCACAAATTGCAAAGTGAATTTTGTGGGCTCTGAAAGCCCGAGGCCACAGGATGCTGCCACGTGGATAGTGGAGATCCTCCATTGCACAAAGACTAAATTGATCGGTGTCTCCATGTTATTTTGTCATAGTGAATGCTCAAGGTAAGTATTACATGGAATGGTTTTTTTGGTTACAACTTGGGTTATACAGCACCGATTTGAGTTTGGATGGTCTCATTGGAAAGGTCTCAATAGCGGCTACACAGTGATGTCAAGTTCAAAGTGAATTGGTACATATCTTGGGACTGGTTCACAGTTGAAGTTCATGGCTCTGAAGTCATTCATGAAAAAATAAGATCACACTGATGATCTAACAGATTGGCACCGTTTTTAGAGAACGAAAAAAATAAATGAATATGCGATAAGATGAAGAGTTCTCAGCATGCACAGTTTGTAGTTTAGGTGTCACTCCAGTAACTAGTTAAATCAGGTTGAAAGTAGCGTGTATGTTTGTGAATGTCGGATATAATTGATAATGCTTCTTTTTCTAGTTCCTCATGATTTCTTGCAGGGTTCCCATGATTCACATGGTATTTATTAGCGATCTTTGCATTTCAATGAAGTTAGAATTGGCATTGTGAACTGCAAATTCTAAAGTGAATTATGTGTTTTTTCAAAGTAAAGGCTGTGATCACAGATAATTATTTTTAGCCAAATTTGAGACTTGGGGTGGCTTATCAACATGTTCTCCATCCAGTTTCTTTATTGAACTGTGCATGCACAAGGAAGCGTGGTGATCAGTTTACAGTATCATGCATCCACATGCAAACAACAGTCTCCTCTTCACTGATTGAATTGAACCTCTTTGGAATATTCTGGAGAGGCAAGGAAAATTTGTACAAGTAGATGGAGTCTTATTCTTCATCAGGATCTCTTGGCCAACAGTCTAACATAGTTTGAGCTCCATGCTGAGCATATCATTTGTGGTTTGTCAGTATTTCAGTAGTATGTTAGTTTTTTCTTTCCATAGTGATTTGTAGACTCTTGGATTATAGAGAATTCATAAATAAGTGGTGAATTTTCAATAAAGTGTTTGTTGGTTATTGTGTCCTGATATGCTATGTAAGTTTATTGGGATAAAATTGTAAAACCCTTTAAATATTTATCGCTATGGAGTTCATCTATTTAAACTCCATAGCATATCAGGACACATTATAGACTCTTATGTGCAACCAGTGCACCATGTCTTGTGTATCTCGTTACTTATTTTTCTTCTCAGCACGTCACTCGACACACTTCATTATTTCGTGAGCCCTTTTTCGTTCCAAGCCTTTTCCACCATATCTCATGTGCCCGTTTATAAACATTCTTGTACCATTTCTTGCCCACATACTTGGTGGACATTCAATTTTTCTTCTCTTTACGATTCTTTTACTTCCCCCAAGACAAATATGCGCTAAGTCCTCTTGCACATTCCTACATCGTCCAACTTATATTACTCAATGCACACACTGTATTGGTATTTCGTTGACCAAATCTTGCATGCTTCCATGATGATATTTATACAAATGCAGCCAAGGTCTCTTATTAACATAA
Source organism: Torreya grandis (assembly GCA_037957365.1). Classification (NCBI taxonomy): domain Eukaryota; kingdom Viridiplantae; phylum Streptophyta; class Pinopsida; order Cupressales; family Taxaceae; genus Torreya; species Torreya grandis. The sequence goes on from JARHVA010007082.1 coordinate 496,984, forward strand.
AACAAAAGCATGTTAATGAAAACAAACTATCAAAAAAACAAGAAATATTTTTGTACAATCTTTTTCTCTTGACCACAAGTCTTTTTCCTTTCAACTCTTTTCCTCAATCCCTTACAGGACTATTTGAAGGAGGGTTAGCCTATTCCTTTTGACTCTTCTCCATTATAATTCTCGAAGGTGTCACACCAGTGTCTTTTCTACCTTCTTAGAATCTACTTAGTTTCCATTCTTGGACTCCCGGTTGCTACCCTGTTATGCACGATGGTCTTCTTAACTGAACCCATGAGGCTGCCTTAATTTCATTCCTCTTTGTACCAAGCTCTCCTCTACCTTTTGATCTACTTGAGAGACATGACCTGGGTATTGCTTGCATCGCGCATCCAAGAACTGGTCTTTACTCTATATTTCTTGGTAAGTTAGCGTTTTGCTTGTCAACCTTGGTCCTTATACAAGTCGTTCCTTCGTGCTTTTAAGGCTTTTCACGTTGGCTCAAACTTAGTTGAGGCATCTTCTTTGGTGCTTTGGTAATGCGTGAAACCCACCTTGTAGTCTGTTTTGATGTTGACCCTGTATTATTATTTTGCGCGCTATGCCTTATCATTCCACTTATTGCTAAGTTCAGGTGCTTGGTTTCCACTTTTTTGCATTTCTGCCCTATAGCCTTATACATCTGTTGAACCCATCTTTCACATGCCTAGCTGGTGGTGCTCAACACATCATCTTCCCTTGGATTCAAGTTCTCCTACGTCTGGCAATGATGTTATAGATATTGTTTTCATCCTCAATTGAGTCTACACTCTACATACATAGATACACAATCATTGTCAAAGGGGATAACCACTCTTCTTTTCCCATTCTCAAATCTCATGCAGTGTTGTTTAAAGTGCATATCTGCCTGGTTATTGTAACACCAAGGACCACCTAGCAAATTTGGATAGTTGTCTTCCTCAAGTAATTCATTTCTTCAAAATTGACCGTGAAACTAACTCTCATGATATCCAACTATGTGTTGTGCATGACTTAAATTGGCCTTGAACGAGTCTTGTTGGCCATGAACAACGCATTCCCCCAAGGCTATAACGATGGCCTATGCATCTCTCTACACATCTTCATCAATATGTTGTTCATTTCCCAATCATTGATTTTAACATCAATGGTCAATTCTTGATCATACAATGTATTCTTAGTAACGTGCATTTCCCTTGATTGCTCTTGTACTAACTCAAGTGCGTCCCCAATACTTTTCTTAAGTCAAGTCTTCAACAAAGGTATCGTTCCCTATGTCTTCATCAATGAAAATATTTTAGAGAGATCTTCCAAATCCTCTAGTTGGGACCCTTTTTCTAGCTCTCTCTCATCTTTGCTTCCATTTTGCATGAAGTTTGTACTTCTCCTTGGAGGTTTTATATTATCTTTCTAGTCTTCCTAAGGATCATCTTTTATAACGAAACATTCGGGTAATTGGTCACTGAGACCTTTTGCTTGCATTGCACCTTCTCTTTTTGTGGCTTGGGCCCCTATCTTGCCCTTATTTCTATTGCACTCCTTTTTGTAATATTCACCTTGGGACCTTTAATTTCCTTTGGCTTGCCTTTCTTCTAGGCCCAATTGTCTTCTTGATGTGAAATCCTCACCATCTCAATGCCTTTCTACGCTATCTCTTTGTAAATTTTTCCGGTAAAGATCAACACAATCCTCAATTTATCCCCTCCACAATGTGCACATGTAGGGAACTTTGTACATTGTCGTTGATAGTGATCACTTGCTCCAAGTTTAAAACGCATTCCTTGGAGTTGACCTCCACTTCGTCCACTACATCTACACCCATAGGATCTTCCTTTTTTGTATCCTTGGTTCCGTCGCATTGGCACAGTTGTAGCCTGCCTCGAGCCAAGCTCTCTAGCCTCATACATTTCATGAATTACTCGGCAATCTATCGTGTCCTGTGTACTAGCCTCACATATCTTACACTAGCAAGTGACTTTTGTTTGCTTAGCATGTCATAGCAACAAACAATTGCATGTTTCGTACTCTCCTTGACAAACCTCACAACACAAAAGAAGTGCGTGCTTTCTCTTGGTGCAATTGTTTCTAGTTTCTACTATGGCCCTTCGTCTCACAGAGAGTGTGCCACTATGCCCTTTATGTTATGCGCACTGCGCACACTTTATTTCTGTCGTCATGTGGTTATATTCATTATCTGAGCTTCCAAAAAAGAGGCTTATACGTGTCAAAATTCCCTGTCATTTCCATCCTAAATGGGGACTCCAATGTTGCAGCGTAGTCCCAAAGATCTCCATTACTATTGGAAGAATGTAACTATCCTCCAAAAAACTATTGGGCATGTTGCAATTGGTGAATGCTATAGGACAATTTTGACGACGTCTTAAAATGTGCATCATAGGCGCACACTCTTTGACACATCTTGTTTAATTTTATTAAGCGTAGAGATTGCTTTGTTTTGCCCAAACTCTAGGATGTGGAATTCCTTCAAAAAGGTAGCCTTCAATAGATCAAATTCCACCACTAACTGTTTAGTATCAGACTTACTATACCAAGTATGCGCACAATCTAGAATTGTCGTTGAAAATTGGCTCAACTTCCTCTCTAATCATGTGACTCCCTTAGCTGTCTAGTCTATCTCACATTTCTAGACATGTTCAGAGGCATGCTCAATACCTCAATACTTTGGTAGCTCCATTGACATCTTGTATAGGATGTTCTTTTGTGGTACCTACTAAAGTTGTACCTGTGCACCACCTCCAAATGTTGTTCCTCCACTTGATCGACCTGAAGTTTCTCCCCCACTAATTGACGTTGGACCCGTGCCTCCTTGAGTCACACATCCTTGCATGAAAATCATAGGGTTCACTATTGGACTGGCATTACTCACCAACAAGCCCTGACAGCCCACCACTCCACTTGCAACCCCTCCTCTTCGTAGACCCAAACTCATTATAGGTGCTTGCTTAACCCTTTGTGCACTGTCTTTGCTGGTTACTTTGAGCAATGTGTAAGGAATTACTTGCTTCAACATCAATTTTTTGCTTTCTTAACAATGAAATTTACTCGCTCCTTCTAAGTCATTGTTCATACTTCCCTTTTAAAAAAATGCACGCTTGCAGGCATCAACTTGTTGTAGGTTGGGCTTGTGTCTCCCTTCAAACTTGCACATTCTACCTTACCTCTTTGTGGAGTTCACTTTCCACCTTCACTTGAATACTCCTTGCATAGGAACTCTTCTTTGCGCATGATCTCATCTTCTTCACCAGGGCGCGTGCTCTTTGTGTGCAAACCAATCATATGGTCTTCTTGTCCTCTATGGGTACTCATGACACCCATCTTACTTCTCGTAGGGTCCTTGGCAGCGATCACCCTCTCTCTGCCTTCACTATACCTACACAATCTTTGCTCCTTCTCACCTGAATCATCCATTCCTTCACTCATTTTTTGCGCAACCCAACTCTTGCCTTCAATCTACCAACCATGTCACCCATGTGCTACCGAGATTTAACCTTCCATCCTCAGAGACTCTATACCCCAATCTATCAACAACATCTTAATGCAAAGGGGAAGATGAGCGATAAAGGATCCTCTCAGTTCACGCAGGAACTGAAACTCTGCCTCCTTTGGGTATGTATAGGTCAACATTGAAAACTCCAACATGTAACTATTCAATGGGCTTCTCCACCATACATCTACCATGCAAGTCCAAGCCTTGTTAGTTTTCTTGAGCTTTTCAACCCGGCCCTTTGTCCAGCCACATCTTCTAGCAAGATTTCATCCACGACACAACATACTTAGCTAACCATGCATAAATGTTCTAATGCAACTCCACAGAAAAGACTTCATACAAATCACTATACAATTTGTCTTGTAACCATCTCTTCGATTGCTGATCTCCTCATCTTTTTGCTGCTTGAGCAAAACTTGGGGTTTTACCTTCAAAGTTTCAAACCACGCTTCCACGTGTTCTGGCATATGCTTCACTAATCATCATAACCAAATCAAATAGGGTCGGGATAACGAAACCAAAATGCTGGGCTTGTTTGTTATTTACTCCTGTTCCGATGTAGACTTGACACTACACAACAAATAGAATACTCATTGCTGACATATGACTTTAGCAAAGAACTCAAGTCTCATCCAAGGTGTAGCAAGAAATCAATGAATCCGCCTTTAAGAGAGCCAGTATTAAAGACTAGACAATGCACATGACATTATACTTGAACCCTGACCATAACTATGATACATGCATAATGGAACAACCGAGATAAAGGGACATCCATCTACACAGTTCAATACATATTCAAGGATCTCAAATATTCATTCATCCTAGAAACATTCATTACATTCAGATTACAAAAGTTCTGCCATTCACATCTTGGCAAGCTCCATCAGATAGGCTTAACTAACATCTCTCTCTCTCTCTCTCTCTCTCTCTCAACAAGGGCTTTCTTCTTCTTGATTTGCACGTCTCTTTGCCTCCTGTGTATTCCCCAATATTTGTCTTGGTGTTCTCTGTCTTTGTGTATGTATAGTATTCTTGGACCTCCCCTACCTGTGAGCTGTTGCTTAGCTTAATCCAGTTGTTCTCCTATAATGTTCTAAAAGATCATTTGAATCATTCCATGTGCATATCCTATTCCCTGATCATCTGTGGGCATTCTTGTATGATCGCCTTCCACCTGTCATCATTTTGCGTGATCCTTTCTTTCTTTGGTCATGCACACGGGTTTGTGTTTGAACTCTTCTTTTAAACCTGCGTGGGGATTCTTCTTCATCCTCCTCCTTGCACGCCACACTTGTGTAGCTCCATACCTAGTATTTACACCATGCTCTTTCTTGGTATGCACAATTCTGGGGTAAACAGAAGGAATTGATTGCTGTTCCATGACATTGATATATGGTAGCATGTAAAATATGGAGTACATTGAAACTGTGAATCAGTCAGGCTAATTTGCAGTAGGGTGCTGAATCCTGATGATGAATGTCAAGTGGTGTCGATTGAGGATTATCATGATAAGCTTGGCTATGGCCATACTTCAGTCCTCACGCTTAGGATTTGGTAGGAAAACTTGCGTACCTACTATTGTGGTGCTGAAGAAGGATGGAAGTCTACGGTTCTTGAATGTCCAGTAAATGGTAGCTTAAATTCGATGTAATGATTCTTTCTACCAAATATTTGGTAAGAACCTTGGCAGCCCTCAACTCTTACAATTTTCCTTCAGATGGAGAGCTGGTAAACCTCTACATCGATTGTGGCTCAGTTATTATATCCAGTAAATGGTAGCTCTGTTTAAACTCACATTGAGGGAATTTTGATTGCCCTTCTATGGCATTGAAATGGGGAAGGATGAATTATTTGGAGTAGGTTGTAACCATTCCCCCACTGACCCCTCTTTCCCCCTCCTGCTTCTTCTTCCCCCCTTACATTGTGAACCCACTGACCTTTTCTGGTCTTTAACCTATGTTTCGCATGTTCTAGATATGGTATTCCTTTATCCAAAGGAATATGAATCTTCTGATAGAGATCAAGGCCACATCTATGTGTAGGGAAAACTTTGAATCTGCAGAAAATAGAAAATAAAGAGACAATCTTTTCTCCCTGAATTCTTCAATGGTCCATATCTTTTGGAATTTGTAGGATGATGCCGAAGGAGTTAGTGGAACTAAAGATATTTTGAGGCACACAGCACATAGGAGCCCTTAAACTCTGCTAGTCTTCTGTAGAATAACCCTAAAGGTCAATGGATGAGTGATGGGGAACATTTTGAATTCTCGTGACAAAAAGTGAAGTCGTTATATATATTTTTATTTAACTATTATGATATTTAAAATTGTGCACTTCAGTTAATGGGGTCCATTCGGGTTTTATTTTTGTAAGAGTATCTTGTGGGATCATTGATACCAATTTTGTGGGTCTATTGGGGCCTGTTTTGTGGGTCCATTAGAAATAATTCCACATGCAAGAGGCAAAATATTTTAAGCGGAAAAAATGTTTTAAATAGACTATTAGATTGTGGAGTAGAGCATGTTTTGAGTAAAACAGTTCTTGTTGACAAGTGTGAAGATATTGATCAGTATCGGATAACAGGGACAGGAAATGGGCATGATATATGAAGCAAAATTTAATATTCAAGGTTTTATTTTATTTGTTATCTGATTTTTCGATTGGAATTCAGGAATTGGGATCAATTTGAAACAAACAAGTTCCTGTTTGGTGTGGAAAGCACATTTGATGAGGAGCTGTACACTACAAAACTTGAGAGGGGGCCTCAGATGAGAGATCTAGAAAGAAAAGCTTTGGTAATAGCGAGAGAAATTGAGGAGCAGGCAACTGGGAATTTCCATTTAGCAGAGGTAAGCTTCCACTCCATATGCTCTGTTTGACTTTCCTTTTTTACTCTCTCTTTGTTGTAATACATACGTAGGTATTCTTTCATTGCAGTATTGTTGCTCCTTTTTAAATTTGTAGCATCTCCGATTGGGATCATGATTTAAGGTTTGAGTTTTTTTTTTTTGTGTGTCAAAGGAACGAGGCATTCAGTTTGCAAATGACTCAGAAGCATTTGATGAGGAAAGAAAGTATTCATCCATTTTGCGGTCGGAAGATGTTGGGGAAGATAATGAAGATAATTACATTGACAGTCACAATGAAGAAACTTTTGGCAGTGATTTTCCTTGCACTGAGGATATGCCATCTCTTAAAAATGACAGCAATAGAAGCCCTTCCATAGCAGGCGAACCTGATAAAAAAGCTGGCCATGCTTTCCAAACTTCATCAGCTGATTCATCAGGGGTATTTTCTTGCTTTGGTATCTTGTTGTTCCTTTTGAGTGTTTGACAATTACAAAGAGCTGCCTATTCATTCAGCTGTATGAGCTATACATATTTGTTTATAATTATAATTGCTTAAAAACACAATAAGTTTACTTTATATCTCAAAAATAATATTGTTTATGTACTTCATTTCTGTGCTTCGAACATATTTTTTAATGCAACCCTTGGGGATACAGTCATGTATGTCTCCAACAACAATATGGGAAATATAATGATGTGAAGATGGGCGTGTACTTTTTGTTGATTTGAAAAATGAGGGAGGACAATACTATCTAAAGCTGTACAAAGTATTGACCCCATTAGATGGGTTCATTAACTAATAATTGTTAACTAATGAAGTGGATTAAATAGTAATATAAGACTCTTTTTGGTTAAATTTGATATAAGAGGAGCAGGGAAAATGCTCTGGAACTACGTTCAAAGTCTGCACTTGTTCTTCCTTTCCTTGGTCCTTTTACCCTAGCATGTTCTATTGTAATTGGATGTATCCTTGTGTCTCATTGACCTAGTTTTGGTCATTTGTGGACATTAATATAATTTCTTTCTTTCTAACTTGAGTGTGTGGTGATTGGTATGCGTGAGGTATAGTGTGCATTTGTATTTTACATTATATATATGTATACATACATATATATCTGTGTGTGTGCACTAATGCATGCGAGACCATTTAATGCACAAAATGAAAATGAAAATTAAATGAAGCTTTGTAATGCTGTACCAGTTTAAACAAACTTAAAATTGATGTATGAAAGTTCAGGTGCTTTGTTTGATGGTTCTTTCCTGGAGTATTGCCTCAAGACATTTATCTCTGCACTCGCTAAGCATGAATAGTGCAATTAAAATATTAATAAGGCAAGCTAACAGCTTCTCATGAGTAAGCAGCTTTGTTCTTCCATAAAAAGGTTCCATATTCTCATATTTATACGTTTTGAAAAGATAGAGTTTCCTTAATGCCCATGAGGTTATTCGAGTAAGAGAAAAGACACGTCATGACCACTTGTTTACATTCTAAATGCAAGATGAATTATATAATGCAGGCTTGCAGGATATGGCACCCCTACTGCCAGTGTGTGCGTATCTGAGCTGCACCGTACACGGCCTGGATATCGTTCCTGACTGGATACGGTATGTGGGCCATCTGTAGCGTATCTGATTTAAAAGTTTTAAAGAAATTAACTTATTAAAAACCTTCCAAGTACTAAAAAGATTAAAAAAACTGCAGACAGCCCTCTAAAATGCATTTCACCTGTTTTCCTTTGGCTTGTAAAACCTGCAATTTATTTTAATCCATGGAATACCCAACTTCGTACCTTTCTGGTGGGCTGGGAGTGTATAGTTCGCATGCATTCTATGAGGTTGTGAATGGAAGAAAAATAAGTCGTATAATGTATAAAAATTGAAATATAATGTATATATATGTTGTATCCAACTGTATCCATATCGGGGGGTCATAAAAATTAGCCGTATCCGGTATCTATGTCGATATTCATATCCATATCTGTATCCACATTCATATCCATATCCATGCAACTCTGCTATAATATAAAAACTTGACTTACGCTGAATTATTGTCTTCATGAGAATGAAAGTAAAGGACCGAATAATATGTCTCTAGTTTTAGATTAAAATTTACAGGCAGGAGGAGGCTAAAAATCTTTACCCAAACATTTAATATTTTGAACTCCCAATTACCAGCTGTCCACATTTCTTTCTATCTACCCTTTTAATAACTCCTTTGATGTTATTTGCATTTTGATTTGAATTATTAAATAACTATTGCTAGCATAGTAAATATTATGAATGACCTCATTACTTCCTTCTTGCTTCAAGGAAATTGTTCCCAATTTCGACATGAGATACTTTTTTTGCTTAAGGAAAGTGTTCCCAATGTCTATAGAAATGTTGGCTCAGAGAACCACTTGGCCTACATAGACGAAGTGCCTTTGTGGCCAACAAGGTAAGTAGTTGTGTTGCTCTTGTGAGTTGTGCAAGTCTGGACATCAAACAAAGTATTTTTAGCCAACAATTGTTTAGAATATGGATTGGTAGCCTTAGGATGGGTGATAGAAACTTCCGCTCAAAGTGAGTAGTTCATACATCTCTAGCTTGCTCACATTGTCGAAATCAAAGATATCAATGTGAGCTTGAAGATCAAGGCGAAAGACATTCGCACCCATTGTTTGGAGAATAGTGTAAGGTCCGTATTTGATGGGCTTCAATTTGTGATTTTTGTTGTGAAATTTCTATTTATATGATTGACAACTTGGAAAGAATGAGGCATTTGATTTTGGTCACAAATTGCATTGAAATTACCGAGTTTGTTGAAGTATGCTTTGATTTCTGTGTGAAGCTTGTCCAAATTTTGTACAAGGGTAGAAGCTTTGTCTTACTCCTTTTGTTGGTGGGATGTATTTGGAGTTGGATGAGCAATCAAAATCTCATAAGGCACCAAAGGTTGGAAGCCATAAAAGACTTCAAAAGAAGAATGCCTTGTCGAAACATGGGTAGTCTGCTTGTAGCTATGCATTAGGATAAGTAATAGAAACCTCCTTTTTGAAATGGGATGGCTTGTACAACATTAGCTTGCTCACATTGGCTACACGATGGATGCCAAGGTGAGATGGAAGATAAAGGCGAAAGACACCCATTGCTTGGGGAATAGTCAAAGGTTTGTGTTGATGGGCTTCAACTTGTGATGTTTGTTGTGAAACTTTTGTTTACATGATTGCTTATGTGGAGAGAGTGAGGTACTCGATGTCGGTCATGAAGTGCCTTGAAGTTGGATTGAGTTTGCTGAAATATTCTTGATGGATTTTTTTTGGGAGACTTGGCAATTTTTTTCCTAAAGGTAGAATCATTGTCTTGTTGCTTTTGTTGGTGGGATGTATTGGATTTGGATGAGCAATTGGAATCGTGTAAGGCACCAAAGGTTGGAAGCCAGAACATACTTCTAAATAAGAATGCGTTGTAGAAACATGGGTAGCCTAGTTGCAACTATGTTCAATCACAGTCAAAAAAGTGACCCACTGTCTACTCTTTTGATGAGAAACCCAGAGCATGGAACTAACATGAGATTAACAACCTTAGTCTAGCCATCTGTTTGTGGATGAAATGATGTGGAGTGGTGCAATTGGCAACCCAAAAGCTCTCCCCAATGATATCCACAAGTGACTCCTGTAGGGCGAGTCGTGATTTGTGTTCATAGTTTTCGGCAGCCCAAAATTATTCCAAACATGCTTGGAGAACAAGTCTGCAATATGTGGAGCATTAATGGTCTTGGTGCCCACCCTAAAGATTATCATTTTGGAAAATTGATAGGCAAACACAAAGATTTAATCATGTTGGCCCTGAGTGTTGATAGACCACTAATGAAGTCCATAGAAATCAATTTACATGGTCAAAATGGTATCATAAATGGTTGATATAATCCAAGGGAAGGATTCGATGAACAATGACGAGAACATCGATGGATGTAGTCCTTATTCTGCTTACACATAGAATGCCAATAATAGTGACATTAAAGGTGTTGCAAGGTCTTTTTACTCCAAAGGTTCCACCATAGGAGTACGAGTGACGTTCCTTTAGCAAAAGTTGGTGAGAAGGGCCTGTGGAAATGCAAAGCCGAGTGAACTTATCTAAACTCCAATTTAGTAAATTACAGTCTAGGAAAGATGTGTGGTTCACCATTGTCAGTTGCTCCAAAGATTCAACAATTAGTCCAAAATGAGTATTTGTGGAGCAAAGACCTTTCCACTAACCATAGGTTGCACACCAAGTCTCCAAACTATAAGTACCTAAGAAGAGACGACTTTGAAGGTTTGCCACATTTTTGATGATTCCCCTCTTATACTCTATCACCAAGTGAAATTGTTGAATGTAAGATGCCCATTAAAAATGACGATGTTCTTAAATCTTAGATTGAGTTCAAGAGTTGAAGTGGTTGGTGATCAATATGTAGAATCACCTATTTATTGATAATGGGGCCATTGCTTGAGCCTTGCATAGAATTCATTTTTATAGGTGCTATAATTGAGCATTGATAATGCTTTAGAATGGTGAACCATTGGATGTCCTCCTTGCTTGAGAACTGTGTATGACATATTTGGAAGCGTAAGACTCAAGTTCAAATGGTTTTTGCAAGTCGAGGAAGTAAATTCTTTTGATTAGTAAATTGATGAAGAGGGTGGCAAATATACCAATAATAATGAATCAAATTTCAATGGAAGTTCATTCTCCCCAAAAAGATACTTCATATTTGAAATGTTGGATGGAGTGGGCCACTCCCAAAAGATCTTTACTTTATTTGGATTCGCTTGTACTCCATGCTCGTTAATCAGGGACTACAAGTACTTAAATGAGATTTGACCAATAAAGACTTTTTCATCTTGGCTTGGAGATGTTGTAAAAGACGATCCAAAATTGTTTGCACTTTGACCAGATGGTTGCCCTAAGATTTGCGGTCGAAATAGATGTCATCAAAATGTGTGAAAACGATTTTTTATGGGGTTTTAAAACATCCTTTATGATGCATATTGCAAAAATTGAACACACAAAGAAACCAAGCAAGTACACGAGAGAACTTGAAAGAGAGTACTACTTCTTGGATGAATTAATTAAAGAACAACTCTCTTTATAAGAAAGTAACAACATAAACCCTAATACAAGGGTGACACAAACCTAACCCTAAAATGACTTAAGTGAACATTAACTCATGTTTATATCTGCTAAAGCAAAACTAAAATCATAAAGTGACGTTATTACTAAGCTTATTGCTAAGACTAGCATGACCATTATAACTCTATGATCCTCCATTAATAGTCATTTTGGAAATACACCAAGTTTATCTCTAAAATTCACAAACTTATCTAGGCCAAGATACTTGGTGAGAATGTCTGTAGTGTGGCCTTGAGTGGACAATATTGCAGCTCAACTTTTCCATCTTCTACAAGCTGTCAAATGAAATGACAATGTACATGGACATGTTTTGTGCGCTCATGAAAGACAAGATTCTTTGCCAGCTTAAGAACTCCTTGCTTATCACAAAACTTTATTGTAGGCTCTGTCTGATCAACTTGTAAATCTATAAGCACTCTTCTAAGCCAAACTGCTTCACATGCCCCCTTTACCGGTGCTCTATATTCTGCTCCTGTAGAGGAAAGTGAATCTGCATGTTGTTTCTTGCTGATCAAAGAAATCGGTCATGTTCCTATACTGAACACATAACCTATTGTAGACTTCCTATCATACATGTATCCTGCCCAATCCGAGTCTGAATAGCCACACAGCTGAAGCTCCTTGCTCTTACCATGTAGGATACCAAAATCTAATGTTGCCTTCACATATCGTAGCATCCTCTTTGCCACTATTTTGTGTTTGGTTTTCGGAGCTGCCATAAATCGAGAGATAGCATAGCACAAGTCAAGCATGGTGTCTGTAAGATAGATAAAGATGTCAACTAGTTGCCTGTAGACTGATTCATTCACTGCTTTTGAATTAGTCTTGGCTGAAATTTTCAGCCTTGTCTCGATAGGTGTAGATGAGATTTTACGATTTGTCATCCTGAACCTGTCTAACAAACTTGTTGCATATGTGTTTGAGAAGAAAAAATATGTTTATCAGTTTGCCAAACTTCTACACCTAAACAATAATGCTGAAGGCCTAGATATGACATGTTGGAAGCGTAACATAAATTTTGTTTTACCTTTTCAATAGCTCCAACCTCACCACCTATGATGATGCTGTCATAAACATATACCACTATAAACACCACATCACCATTCAAGCTTTTGATGTAGAAATTGGGGTCAGAATGACTTCTTTTGAATCCTTGTTCTCCCAAAACCTGTCAATTTTGAAGTACCATGCCTGGGGAACCTGCTTCACCCCCTAGATCTTTCTTTAGTCTATATACCATATGTGCCTTCACTGGATTCTGAAATCCCTAGGGTTGGTACATATATACTTCTTCCTCTAGATCTACATTGATGAAGGCACTCTTCATGCCCATCTGATGTAATTTACAGCAAAATTATGTTGTTGTGGCCAGAGCCAATCATATTGTTTTCATTTTTGCATTAGGAGCAAATGTCTCCTTGTAATTAATCCCTTCCTTCTGTGCAATGCCCTTTGCGACCAGCCTTGCTTTATGTTTGTCAAGTATGCCATTTGATTTATACTTGACCTTATATACCCATTTGCAGCCAGTGTGTTTCTTCCATATAGATAGTTCTTCTAGAACCCATTTCGTTTCTTCATCAAACTTTCAGGTTCGACTTGCATCACTTTCTCTCATTCAGGTTTTCCTTTGACCTCTTCATATACTTGGTTCAAAATAATGTTGAAGGTTAGCCATCAAAGCATAATTCACTGTATCAGATGTCTTACCTCTTTTTTTTTCTTCCTTTCTCTATCAAATAAGGGAGCTCATCTTCCCGAACATCGTTGTAGGTGTTGTACCACCATTTTGGTCTCTTCTTTTGTTCCTTTTCCTTCAAATCAACATTGGTGTCTTGCTGATTCAAGAAACTTACAGCCACATCTTGGCTGAAATTTTCTTGTCATTCATACTCAAGGGCTTCGTTCTCCTTGTGATGACTATCCGCATCCATCCGTCCTATTAACTCGGCCATATTACCTATAATGGTTGCAACTTTATGATCTGATTTATGCTCATTCTTTATCTGGAATGGCCTTGCATTCTTATCAACTAGGATATCCCGACTAAAGCATCGTTTGTTAATTTCCAGATCAACTAACCTATATGCTTTGTGGTGGTCGCTATATGCTGTGAACATCAGCTTTTTGCATTTTCTATCTAGTTTGGTTCTTTTTTCATCAGGTACTCAATCATATACAATTGAATTGTAAATTTTGAGATGACTTACTTAAGGTTTTTGTCTGGAGTTTTCTTGTGTACCACTTTTGTTGGGGATTGATTGAGTAAATACACTGATTTGTGTATTGCTTCCGCCTAGTATTTATTAGGATCAAACTTGTTCTCTAATATACACCCTTCCAAATTTATAATGGTTTGATTTTGCCTCTACCACTCCATTTTGCTGTGGACTGTAGGGTGTGGTGTATTGCTTTTGGATGCCCTCTTGAATACAAAAACCATTGAATTTTCTCGAGAAAAATTCACCTTCGTTATTTGACCTAAGGATTTTGATACCCTTTCTTGATTGTTTTATTACCATGACCTTGAACTTTTTGAACTCATGAAGTGCATATGATTTTTTATTTAAAAAATACACTAACATTTTGCTTGAGAAGTCATCTACAAATAGCAAGAGGTACTTGGCACCCAAGATTGATGCCATCTTCATATGTCTATAAATGACTACATGGATTAACAAAAGGACCTCGTTAGCTCTCAAAGCTTGTCCTTCAACAAACGAAACATTGTGGTGCTTCCCACACTGGCATGTGCCACAAACTCCTTGCTGATTCTGAAGCTCTGAAAGTCTGTCCACCAAACTTTCTTTACTTAAAAAAAGATATTTCAAATGTAAGTGCCCATACCTTTGACGCCAAAGTGTGTTGTTGTCTTGACCACTCTTGGCCATTAAAGCAAACTCTTTTTCCCCTTTATATCGATCAATTTGAAAAGCCTTCGTTCCTGAATGTGAAAACCAACTGTGTTCTTTTTGACTTTATCAACAATATAACATTTATTATTGCTGAAAATCACATTCAAATTAGTATTGTATTTCATAATCTCATTGACTAAAAGTAGATTCTTTTCCAAACCAAGAACATGGTAGATATTCATGAAGAACAACTTTTTACTTCTGTGTTATCTGCACATTTCCTTTGCCTTCAACCTTATGATCCTCTCCTCCACTAAAAATCACATGGTTAGAAGTAAATGTATTTGCTACAAAGTCAAGACACCAATTTCTCCTGTTCGAGAAATGCTTTGTGGCACTGGAATCTATATACTAAGCAATCTTGATCACAAATCTCTATTATTTGTAGCCATAAAAACATAAAAATCATCTTATTTATGTTTGCAATATTTCCCTGCTTCTTAGGCCCTTGGCTATTTTTCTCACTCAATAACCATTTTCTATGGAATTTGCTTTTATGACCTAGTTTTCCACAATAGCAGTGCTTGTAAATTTTAGTTTTTTAATTTCCTAAATCCTATGTCTTTCAGCTTCCCTCTCTGTTTCCGTCATGTTTTTGCTTAGCAAATTTGCCATTGCCCTTGAAGTTTGATGCCAAAGCCATCTCCGAACCCTTAGTCCCATTGTCACTGCCAAATTGATTACATAAGTGACTTGCATGCCATCAAATTGACAATCTTTGTTATGAATGAGAGTGAAAGGAATACCCAGTTGAGATATGGAACACACAGAAATAAGCTGACAGCAAAATGCCTCATTAAATTCATTAAAGATAAGAAAGTATGGTGATAAATAAAGCAGAACCTTATTATTGGAGTAGCACTAAAAAAGAACCAGCATGGAAAACTGTCTAATTGATACCTAGTTAGATAGCCTCAGAAAGTCCTTATATCCAATGCAAAGAAGACAATTAGGATTTACCCTTATTGGCTTACTTGATTAAAGTTTCCTAGGAGTAGAGACTAATTTTTTTAATCAGATGTTTGCATTTCAGAAACCTTTGTACGGCAAAAGGCCATCTCACTACGTATCTGACTTATCATTCTTGTAGCACTTAATCTGCATGGAATGATTGATGTTGTCTGTGATCTTATTTGCTTTGGAATGATTGGTCTCATACAAAGTCTTTTGTGCATGCTTTGTGAACTTTGACCAATTTTAAGTTTTCTATCCAGGCAGAGACCGTAACTAATGTTGGTCATTTTCATTGTAAAGGCAGGTCAAATTTAACATTATTGTTCTTGTGGTTTGGATTATATGCTTCTCCAAAGAAAAATATAGAGGTTAACCTGCTCTATACGTTGCCAATAAACCATTTTCTTGTCGTTTATTTTATTTTAATATTTGATTTTGGGTTGATGGTTGGTAGTCGCAATGGCTATGTTTAGGTTCATGGCACATGATAATAGATACCGACTGCATTGCTTTTAATTTGTATTTCTTTACTTTGATATGGCTAAAGAAGGGCATACGAAAGTTTGAACATTTGTGGATAAGTTGAAAATGAAAAACTGAAATTCAACCTAATTACTAATGAAAAAGTAGATTATGAAAGTGTTGTTGACATTATATAAATTGCCATTATTACAAGTTGAAATTAGTGCATAGACTTTGGGTGACTTGGGGAATGATTGGACTTGACATAGAAAGTTGTTGACAAAACAAGCTAGTAATATATGAAGTAATGAAACATTTTGTTGCACTAGTAAGGATATTGAATCGTTAATGGAAATGGGAATGAAATTTGAAGAACATCGGAACATGTTCCAAAATTTACAGATTTGCAAAATTGAACTAAATATATAATATTTTTCTTGAAGCAAATGTAAGTAAAGACTGAAAAAGACAACTCTGTTGAAGGTGGTGTTTAATACTTGTGTGCTGTGTTAGAAATGCTGAACCATATGTTTTCTGCATTGTTCATTCACAAGAAGTGTCTCCATCGGAGGGTGGGATAAAGCATGATAGCGGTTGGTAAATGGTATCTGGTATATATGGTTTAATATGATGTTGATTAAGGCCAGAATTCCACCAACATGATATTGTTATCTGAATAATAGTGACTCAATGCTTGTAAGCTCCATCACAAAAGGAAAGTGGGCAGAGTTGATGCCAAAGAGATATTGAACCTGTGGCATCATGCACCAACGGAATTGTTAGTGCAGAAACTGACACAAGACTGGCCTCACCTGTGTAGGAGGTTGGCTCTGGTTTTGGTGCGGACCATGATTTTAAGTTTGGCGTTGACACCAGTGATAGAAGTAGAGCTGCCACTTAGATCAATTAATGAACACACTGCAATCATCTGCAACTCGTGATTAAACATGGAACTTCGTAACTTGTAGGTTGTATGCTTATGGTTTTGTTGGGATGTGAAATTAATGGATATCTATGCTGGAATGCCAAATGTGGGTTAATGTTGATGATAGAATTTGACTATTACAACTGATGCTACGAAAATTGTGAATGAGAAAAAAATGGCAAGGTTCCATCAAAGAGGTTGATTGGAAAAAGATGAAAAAATGGAAGTGTCAACAAAATTGATAAAATGTTCTGAAGTCATTAAATTTAAATAGAAAAAAAACCATCTTAGAAACAAAAAATTTCAATATCAATGTAATCTTATATTGGTGCAGTTGATCTCATTGAAGCATATGCCACTACTACAGGGATTTCTGCAACTACATCACCCACAACCCGAGGTTATAGTAAACAAAAGTCACATCATTTAGGCATTAATAAAACAAACCTATGAAGATTTTCTTTCTTTTCACTGTAGTTATCCCCACACATCTATAAAAATAAAGAAAAAAGTGAAATAAATATAATTATAAACATGTAGTTGAGCAGCCAATCTTTGCAGCTGCTGTTTGTGAATCTGTTGGATGATAATTTGAGGATCCCCTTTCAACAAGAGGCCCATTTGAGGCCTTGAACAAGACTGATAGCCTCAGTGTGGTTGTTGTTTCCAGTTCCCAGTTTGATTGTGTACATAAAAACTTGAGCCAAATGAGCCACTAGAATATATTCTGCTTCGTTAGGGTCAGGATTACCTTGGGATGCACTGTTGAAATTGAGCATGACCATCTCTAAGTTAGGGGTAACCTAGTGAACCCCATCTCTCCTGTTAATAATGTCCTACCCTATTATCATGGACGAAAATTCATTACATCAAAACAATGCATAGTTGATGAAGGCCCCTGCTACATGAACAGGACAATGGAGCAATGCCATTTGTCATTAAAATACCACATAAGTATCTACATGTGTCCTTCACCCTGTGCCTCATAGTATGTCCTAATAGATTCCTTATCGATTGAGTCATAAAGGTGGATTCTGGACTTCTCTTCATTAACCAATTTTAAAGTCTTTACCTAAGATTCATTCATTGACCAAGTCTTGTGTGGTGATTCCAAAAAGTATCTCTAAAGAAGAACAACAATGGCAATCCCTTCTGCTTTGCTGCTGAAAGAAGAAGCACCCACTGCTCCAAAACAAATATCCTCCTAAAGTCATCATATGATTACATATCGAGTGAAGAGGAATGGAAATTTTAGCAAAACGAGTGGTGTCAAGATTTATCAACTCTGTTTCCAGTGAATGTCCTTATCAGGCTAAGTATTGAGGCATGTTTACATTGAGAGGTGTAACTGCATTGATAGACAAAGGTGGCTGGGATGAGTGAGTGTAATAATGTGAGATGCCAATAAAAATGGCCATCCTTAAATTTGTTGTCCATTTCTCTGTTGTGGTATTTGTGACCTTAAATTCGATGTCCATTTGACTGCCATACAGAAATGTTTCTTCTTGCTTGGAGAAGGTGATAAAAAAATTGTGATATTTTGTGCATATTGCAGGGTTTGGAGCCCCCCCTGCCCCCCACCTTTTTTCCCCGAAAAGTTTTTTATCGAGTCAATTGCAGTGGTGCAGCTAGATTGAGGCCTTCTGTCACTAGTCAGTGGGAAATTTGTGGAGAAGGTGATGCGGTTGTTAATCATTGTGGCATGTGACAAATCCGAGATAGGTGCCTTGAGATAGACATTTCTTGGCTTTTTTTCAGTCAGATATATTTAAGATATCTGTACTGGTTATAAATGAATTTTGTTATTTTCTTAAGACCACCATTCAATTTATTCAATCTCTATTTACTCTATTTTCTCCAACACTTGATCATTGAGACCAAAATAAAGCCGGGAATCTTTCCATTAACATTTTATCAACTGTTAGATAACTGATCACATCATAAATTCTATTTGCACAACACGGTGCACATCTATCTCAATAACACACACTGAAAACAAAGAACATGGAAGTCCCATCTTTCACATGAGCTGGTACATTTACAAATTAAATAAACATCCTTCATTTGAAACAAGAAACTAAAACATCTAGTAGAGTTTTACCCATCCTTTTAGTCCCACCCTTTTTACATAGTCGTGCATCTTGTAGTTGTACGTTCCCATGGTTTCTTCAAGTCTTGCTATCTGTTAATAACGTCACATTTTACATAAAAATGTAAAGGCCATCAAGAAACATTTAGAAGTGATATCAATTGCTAGACATCTTTTGCAGAGAGTGAAAGGCAATCTGTAAGTAGAATTGATGTCATCTGGAGTCGCTGCATATTTTTCCTGTTGCTTTTGTGTTTGAATTATTTTTTATCATCCACCGGGGACTGCAATTAATTTTTTAGTACTGGACATGGTTGTTGCAAGACAAGCATTATGATAAATGACATATCATAGTGGGTTTTCAAGAAAATTTCCAGGGGCCAAGGTGGTGCAAATGAAATATGATGCTTAATGTGTGCTAGTATCTGGTGCTATGACACGATCATAAATTCTTAGTTCCACCTTCTATGCTTATATATGTATTTCTTGCATAACGCATTAATAATATGCCATCTGATCGCATAATATCTTGATGTTGAACTGGTATATTATCTTTTCGATTGACATAGATCTAAATCTAAAAGATACTTCGCAATGCCATCAAAAGCTGTCTGGTAGAATGGGCTGTTCTTTTGCAGTGCAAATGGTATGTCACCTCAGAAAAAGCACCTGCTCAATACCATCTGCTTCTTCCTTTCATGTTTTCCATGAATGGAAGGTTGTGACCTTACTTGAGTTCCTGGCACAAAGGCTGGGATACTGCACAAGGACCAGACATAATGGAAGAATAGCACATTTCAATTTGACTTACCCCTGATGATGTATGCTAAATCCTTGTAATGCATCCCCGCACTAGAATTTCCATTGCAAGTGCTTGTTTCTCAAAATTTCAGTTGTTTGAAACTGCTTAAAGAGCAGCTTTAACAATTTCAGGGTCACATTAGGACAGGTTGTAATGCTGTCATTCTGAGGCCAAAATTTAGTTTGCCCATACCTCAGCATCATATATTTGAGTATTTTTAGATTCGTAGAAGCAATTCCAAGATGCACTGAAGAGGCATATCCGACTTGGGTAGTAAGACATGTATTAGAGGCATTTGAATGGGATTATGAAGCCAAAGAAGAGGAGAGAGAAGGCCGAGTGAGCAAGCATACTCGTACCACAATCAATCAACCATTATGTTTGTATGAGGGCCACTTCCATTGTGGCATCACACTCATGGGCATAAGTATCATGATATATTGGGTCTATTTGTTGCTGCAAACCAAGCAACCAATGTGGGATTAATTTTATGTATGAATGAATTTTTTTTTGTCATACAAGATGCACCAAAGAGGCGTATCCGACTTGGGTAGTAAGAGGCATATATTAGAGGCATTTGAACTGGATTTGATTATGGGATTATGAGGCCACAGAGGAGAGGGGAAGGCCGAGGAAGCAAATATACAAATCCTGCAACCAATCAACCATTGAGATATGTTTTTTAACAATATGTGCTAATGATTTGGTTTCTATTCAAGCAGACACTTTATGGCTTAGCTCAATGCGTTTCCAATTCATACTAGAGTTTTGTTTCTAGTTTTCCTTGACAGACTAATGACATTTACCTTTTATGGTCTTCTAGGTGAGAGCATCTCCTTTTCATGATCATGTTGTGAGAGATTCACTTTTGATTTCATCAAATGTTGGTGACCAAACCACAGGTGAAGTGCAGGGTTCGGATCCAACTGCTTCACCAGCTAAAGGTGTTAATAGGTATGCATCTTATCCTAAGTTCTATTATCATGTTGACATCTTGGGAATTATGAAATTTCAGATTTATGATCACATTCTTTACTGTGGGGACTTGTAATTGCATGATTGAGTGAGCTTCTGGATTTTACTTTTTCAGGGATTTAAATGAGTTAAACTTACGTGAAAATGTAAAGAATAGCAAACAACATGTGGAAAACCATGCCAATCGGCAGACATCATTTGCTGAGAGTGTGAAAGGCAATTATGTAAGTAGAATCAAATTTATCTGCAGTGCTTCTATATATTTTCCTAGTTGCTTTACTGTCTTTATATAGATAAGGCTAATTTTCTGCGAATTAATTATATAGTCTGGGCCATGTTTGTGACAAGTTGCAAGTGAATAGTGAACAGTAGAATGTATGCCTTCTTCATCTACAATCCTTCTTAGATGATAAGTGAAACGGGCCAATCGCATTCCATAGGACATATGATACTTAATTTGTTGGCTACTGTCTGATACTATGAAGTGATAAAAAGTTCTTAGTACTGCCCTCTTTGGACATGTAGATAATACTCAACTGATATAAATGCACTAATAACTTGCCATCTGGTCCCATAATATCTTGGTGTCGAATTAGTACCTAAATTTTTCAATTCAGATCATCTAAACCTGCAATATGCTAAACAATAGCTTGATGTCGAATTAGTATTTTAATTTTTCAATTGAGATCATCTAAAGACCAAACCTGCAATATGTTAAAGTTTAAACAATATCATTTGTTTACATAAGTACGGAAAATATTTGCTTTGCTTATAGTTATACAATTAATCACCAAGAGCTTTAATCAGGCATAGTTGCTTATGGCATTGCTCAATCTTTGGAAAAATCAATCCGAGTCGTGCTTCATTGATATATAGCTTATCTGATAAGATTTCTTTATCATTTATCTTGACATTCACTCTCATTATTATAAATTTGTGTCTGCAGAAGGAACTGGAAATTTTCCCACCAGAAGCATGTGCGTATAAGAATTTGCTCATTATGCCTTGTATAAACACAGTGTTTCTGCACTGCTCTATTTTTTGCTCGAGTCATTTGGAAAGGAAATCAAGGCCAACAGTTGTCTTTGGCCCTTACATTAAAATTATTTTTTGTTTTAAGGAAACCTTTTCAATACTTTTAATAGTTTGAATTCAAAAGCAGATAATTGCTAATTCTCTTTTAATCTTTAATATTTCTTTCATATAAATGCAGCCGATGGTGGAAAAATGCCTCGAGTGGATGGATCAGGAATACGGCAAAAGATGGAGTGTTCAGGTGTGTTCAATAATGAGAAAATAGGATGCTTGTTCAAGAAAGACTCATTCTTCTCTCTCATCCACTATTTGGCTCACTGCAGGTGCTAGTCATTCATCAGCTCTATGTGCTATTGCAGCAGGCTCTTTGAGCTCAGCACCATCCGTCAATGTTACAGAACCATCAAATCCTGCCTCTTCCAGCAAAGGCCTACTGGATACTCAACCTGTTTCTCCACAAGAACAATTTCCATTGATAACTAGAACAAGAGACCCTCCCTTCTTAGTTTCAGAATTGCAAGCATCTACCTCTGCATCAACTGCATTGGCATTTTCATCCGATTCTTCTACAGCAAGAACTTCTGCAAGGAAGTCGGTACTCAATCCTAATGCAAAGGTAAGAGAACAGGTTGTCATTTACTTTTAAAAAATCTAAATAGCATTTAGAAGTTTATTCAAGCAATGCTGATGCTAGGGTCTCCTTTGTTTGGTTGCAAATTTGATTGCCTTGTCTTGCAGGAATTTAAGCTGAATCCAAATGCAAAGAGCTACACCCCATGTTTCACTACACCTAGACAAACATCTTCAGTTGTTCAGAGTCCAGTGTATGTGCCAGGGAGTATTCCACCTATGCAAACCATGACAGTGGGGCTTGGATTAAACTCATTAATGCAGCAAGCTTCTCATCCTGCCAAGTTTGCTCAATACAACAATGCATTGGTAACAGCTGGACCAAATGGACCATATCACCAGCCTCCAGCTACTTTTGTGCCACGCGTATCAGGAACTGCTATACCAGCAACTTTGCCTGCTCCGCCACCAATCAAAATTTCGCCTCCTGGACAGCAGGCAAGTGTGATGGAAGATAGTGGCTTCTTTTTAATAGTATATATTTTATTAAATCTATGTACTATTAAGAGAGGTTGCTTAATTATAATTAGCTTTTTTAAGAATGCGCATAGTATTCTTGCACACACCGAAAATAAGACAACGTAAATTTTTCATTATAAGACTCAGTACACAACTTTCCTGTTGTTGTATTGGAAAGTGGAATTAGGTTAAGCACACCATTAAACCGTTAAAACAATGGCACAAGCCAAATTTGATCTAAGTACAGTAAAAGAACAGTAAATAAAGATCTGAAATGTGCCAATACCGAGATTAAAATGCTTGGAAAAATGACAAAGGAGGCTCGTAGATAAATCCGGGAATTCTGACTGCTGGCAGTGACTGAAAATGATGAAAAACAGGTCCAAAAGCAGTGTATAAGCCAACTCAGAAAAATTGCAGAGATCTAATGATGCACAAGAAATGACCACTATCAACCTGGTTGGATAGTCGTCAGACTAGTCGAACTAGTTTGATACAGGTGGCAGGTTTGATACTGGCAGCCTGATTCGATGCCTGCCAGATGATGTCAGATTGGTCTGAAACTTTATGAATATCTTTGTAAGTACATGCTTCCCAGAAACCTCTCTTAGACTGTCAATTAGATGTGCAAAATTTCCAAAATTCTTTCTCCTGCCTCCAAACCCTAATCCACCCCAAGAGACCATGCAAGAGCATAAAAATTGGGTATTTATGAGGGGTCTGACTGTTCTTAGACAGTTCGAATGCAAGCTAGTAGTTGATTCTAAATGCTCTTTCACTTATCCTTCTTTTGGTACACGAATACAACTATAACACTTCAATAAATAGAAAATGTAGTAAAAATAGAGTGTATATGAATGCATCAATCATGTTGAGCATAGTCATTGATGTCAAAGAGA
This sequence comes from Torreya grandis, assembly GCA_037957365.1. NCBI lineage: Eukaryota > Viridiplantae > Streptophyta > Pinopsida > Cupressales > Taxaceae > Torreya > Torreya grandis. The sequence goes on from JARHVA010007082.1 coordinate 520,646, forward strand.
GCATGTGGTACTAATGCATTAATGACAAAGTGATTAGTTTGATAGCTTGGAGAGATATGGCACATTTTCAGGTTTGTAAGGACAAAGAAGAAGTTGTGAGGGATTCATAGATGTCTTGGTGAAGTTCTGGGATGTCACTTGATCATTTGGAAAGAGAAACAGGGATATTCTAGCTTAAGAGAACCCAGACTATCACTGCATGTCATGCAGATATGAATGAACCTACAAGTTTGTGCATTTATTTCTGGTATTTAGAAAGTCAATTGAGGTCAAAGGATTCATGGAGATGTCTACAGTGCCAAGAAGGTACCCTAAAAATTTGGACTTTTGAAGTGTTTTCTAGCTCAAGTTATAAACCTTCAAAGTTGCACTTGCAGACTATGATGGCCCAGAGACCGTCAAGTTTTAACTTTGTTAAAGTCTGAGGTCACTAGTCAGTTGATGTAACGGTGAGTGTTCATCGTCCAAATCTTGATCCAATGGTGTGTATTTAGTCAAAATGTCAAAGAGTCTAAGATTGCATGCGTTGGTGACAGTTGTCACTATCTCGTTGAGTTGACAGAAGATCAACGGTTCACGGGGGTTCGTATAGATAGAGATCGATGTTGCGGGTCGAGTCAAAGAGTCAAATGTGCAAAAGGCACGCAGAGCTGCCAAGTGGCACAATCGTGGGAGCTCTGATCTAAGATCAAAGGTGAGCGTTGCAAGATAAAGATTGAGCTAGTCAGAGATTGACGGTGCGTATTTGTCCATAGTTGTCAGGAAGCACGAGATAAGGTTAAGGTGCTCAATGTTGAGTGTCGGAACAACGACTGTTGGAATTCAAATATTTAGATTAACGAGAGAAAACCAGTCTGCTGTTTTTTAGCGATATCTTTTGATCCAGGACGAATTTCTTGATGCAGTAAAAAGCAAAGTTGTAAAGGACTCCAAGGCGCATCTAGAGAATCTAGCTAGAAAGTCTGAATGTTTGTACAAACAAATTTATGGAGCTTCAAAGTTGACTATTTGTTCGTTCATGGTGCTAGTATGTACAGAATAATGTTTGAGCAATTTGTGCTTTAGCAAAAGAGTGTTTTGGCAAGAGCAATCACTTGAAGATGTCTTAGAGATCATATGGAGTGGACCTATGTGTTTGAAAATGATCTTGTGTTCTTAATTTGCTCGATGAAGTGCTAAATGGGCGAATAGGTATCCATGAGATCTATAAGGGCTACCAAGGCCTAATTGAAAGGTGTAATTGCGTAAGTGTGACCCATAGATGTTATGGCTGAGCTGTGACAATGTATTCGAGCTGTGTCTTAGCATGATAGATTTCTTAAGGGTTAAGGCAAGTCTTATGGCCGACCAAGAAGTTGATATTCATGAAGACTATAAATAGTGGAGACCAAGGCAATGGTTTCTAGACTTGAATGTGAATGAATAGAGAGAGCAGAAGATAGAGACGAAGGAAAGAGATTAGAGGGAGTGTGCTCAGTGGATGGATTGAAGTACAAAGAGGATGAGCGAAGAAGACTAGAGAGATCCAAAAGAGGTGTTTGGATGCATTGCTTGTATGAACAAGTTTGAATGTGTGTGATGAGTTGAAAGAGAGGTGTTAAACATTGTTTCTCCAATTAGATTGATATGCGATCAGAATTCTGGAGTTGTTGATTTCATATGGTGTTGTGTGGGTGCTCAACATATAGAACAAGTGGGTGCTTGTTCATACTTATGGGTGGGTGCTTGTTCATACTTAGGGGTGGGTGCTCCTTGTGAAGTGGGTGCTTCACTAAAAGGTCTCATGTTTGTGATCATCTTATAGGACAAGTAGTCCATGTCTTTGCAGGTTTGAGAGTGAGTTTTATTCCCCAAGAGGGTTTCCCACGTAGATCTGGTGTTACATGTATGATTTTGCATCTTTTTTATTCATTGTTATGAACATCTTGTATGCTTTATGAATGCTTATGGTCATTGATTAAGAGTTTGAAAGGATTACATTTGAAGTTTGAAATATCTTGCATCACCGATTCAAACCCCCCCCTCTCAGTGATTGTACCTCCAACAAATCATAGTGACGTGAGATCTGTCAATGATATTTTATTCTAAATGCCATATTATGCCTATGTATATATAGACTTCTTGAATTAAAATTTAGACCTTATTAGCACGCAAGCAGACATTGTGGAAGCGGGAAAGTTGACAATTAATGCACAACAAAATATGCAAAACTGGGGAAAGGGTCAACACGATCACTATCGAACTAGTTCGATAAGTGTCAAACTAGGATTGAATTGGTTCGATATTGGTCAACTGACCATAAACCTCAAAACATAGATCTGTGGGTTGCAAGAGGCATCCATGAACATCTCGAGGCAAACATATAACTGATCTAATGGTTCTCAAGTATTTTAGTTCGATTTATAACATGATTACTAATCCTAGAGGATCGAACACAAAGTTGCAAGGGCAAGGGAAGTCTATATAGGTCCCAACACAAAAGGAAAATGTGCTAATAACAACATAATCTTAACCAATGATCCATATACACATAATGACACTAAAAACATAGAAAATACTAGGTCTATAGCAATGCTAGGTGCCTTCATAATGCCCCACTTTAATATGTGTGTGTGTGTGTGTGTGTGTGTATACATTAGTTTAAAATAATCAAGTGCACCAAGGAGGACTTGATAATGAAGTTGTGGCCAAAACTTTTAAGTTATGCTCAAAGTTAATACCGGATTTGATAATAAAAGGAGAAGAGAGGTTACGTTCTCATAGAGGCCAAGTCTTGTGACTTGCAAAACAAAAAGACCATGTTTCCTCGCTATATGCATGAATGTCTAGAATGTCACTAAGGGTCTATGAACAAGTATCGATGCTTGTGTGCAACACTTAGGTTTACCTGCGAGCAAACAAAAATGTGTGCAAGTAGATCAATGTCTATATAAAACAACAATAAAGTAATCGATGAAATGATTGAGTAAAATAAAAGAGGGTAGGAACAAATGGACTTTGTGGTATGGGAACCATGCTGCCATCTTTGTGGAAGCTCTGAATGTGTATAAGATGACTTATTACTTTCCTACGTGCACAATGTACCTTATGACTCTTTGTTGTGCACTTCCCAGTTGAAGTAGCAAATATCTTATAACTCTATTGCGCGCCTCCAACTTTGTGGAAAAATATCCATAATATGACTTGTTGATGACCTCCAACTACATGGGTGAAAATATCATAATGTATCTGAAGGTAGAATAAGTGGATCATATGCCCCACTTTTGAGGCGTGGGATAGCCTTTTATATCACTTATCTCAAAAGAAAGGATTAAATGCACCATGTGTAAAATATATAAAATCATGTGTTATTGTAATGATATAAAGCATATTTATCATGTGTCTAAATGTAAAAACAAGATGATATCATCATTAAAGTGTATGTATAACTCAAGCGAGTACGACCACCGATGGTCAAAGCTATAAGCCAAAGTAGCAACAAGATGCCCTTGCCTTAGCAAAGGGTAAGCAAGAAGGGTGTAAGCAATATGCCTGGATATAAATACTATGCCCTAATATAGACAAGATATATCAATGAAGGCACAAACAATAGTATTCCCCAATGTAAAATAATGGGAAATGGCCATAATGTGCCCCAATTTAAGCAGTGTATATATAATGAAGTATAACTATATTATGCCCTAGTAGATGCATGGTAGAAACCATGGCAATGTAGGGAACAAGCATATAACAATCAATAGATAGTGTGCATGATATAGATCATAACACTAATCAATAGCTAACATGTGTGATATAGATCATAGGATCAGTCATAGTAACTCAATGTATACAATGCAAGCAAGGTGAACACACCCAACATAAAACAATCTTACCACACTTTGAGCAAACAGAGAAAATAGTATTACACAAAGTATGCAAGTCAGTAAATGTCCTCTAGAGTAAACAAATCAAGCCATGTAAGCACACACAATCAAATAGAATAGAACAACAAATCACTAGTGACAAAGAGTAAACAACTAGAGGATCTTCTATAGAGAAAACAAGAGAAACATGCCAAGAAACAGGTACAAGCATGCACAAGCGCAAGCAATCAGAACAATCAGAGGACACACAAGAGAGACGCACAATATAGCAAACAATGTGAAGCAATCTATAACTGATGCTAAGCACCCATATAACAAAGAACAAAGCAATACTAAAGAAAAGTAAGCAAAACATATGCTAAACCAGGATATGTGTAATCAAGTATAAAGAACAATATGATATGGAAAAAAAGAAAGATGTAGCCTGAAGTACTATTGGGGACCCCTAGAATTGACAAGTGGATGCCCCCAATTTAGGCATGAGGCTGTTTGCAAGTAATTATGGTTTCATGATAGTTTGTATAACTTGTATATTTTGCATCTAGCACTCAATAATACCATCAACAACATGTGCACAAACAATGTTTATAAACCTCTAGTAACATATAGATATTATATGTGAAGCCGTGTGACTATGTAACAAACAAAGATAAAGGAAAAAATGTTTTTATTTTGATTTTATTGTGACTTGAGGCAAGGATCAAAAGAAATCAATCATGACAAGACAACCATCCAAGTGGTGAAAGCGGGAAGAAGCAAGAGGATAAGGATCCCTACTATCCTACAACTTCCCTCAGAATTGTGCGTGCACTGGGGCAGAAGGCCTTGATATATGTATGTTGTCATCACATGGAAGCTCATACAAGCTTTTGGGATGGGTAGAAACAATCAAAAGCAAGGGATCGGGGCAAGTAAATAGCGTAATCAACATAAATGAAAAGGCTAGAAGAATGATATAGAAAGCTAGATCAAAATTGGAGAAGGAAGACAATAACAAACAAAACATGAAAAGAGAGAAATAAGGTAACTTTAAAATTCAAATAAGATAAATATCGAAATTAGATGAAGTTGGAAACAATGGAATGCCCAAGAGGGTGAAGAGGTAACTAACATAAGAGAAGCAATGCTAATAGAATCAAAGCTATAACAGAAAAAACGTAGCACAACTTATTTCTTATTGCATTAACTCAATCGTTTACGATACAATTAAATACCTCCAAGTTTTGATTTACCTTGATGCATATGTGAGTATTTGTAGGCACATCAATATGAAACAGTTAAAGTGGTATTACAATACCATGGTGACAAAAAACATGGGCTATATAAAACATGGGCTAAAATTGCTAAAAAACACACCCATAAGGTCCCCCCATTCTGCATGTATGGTCTGGATGAGTGTAAATCATGAAAAGTATACAACACATTTCTAATAGAGGGAACAACAATATAGGAGGCTAAAAAACTAAGCACAATGAACCCAAAATCCATACATTAAACAAAATAGAAATCAAACTCTAGAGAGGAAAGCAAAAGAAAGAAGATATGTAAATTAAATTATTTAGTTTAGGCACACGGGGTTAGGAAGCATTTCTAACCAATAAAACCATCTATATGACCATGCTAAACATAACAAGCAGCCATCTTATCTTCAATCAAACTCTAGAGGGGAAAGCAAAAGAAAGAAGATATGTACATTAGATTATTTAGTTTAGCCACATAGGATTGGGAAGCATTTCTAACAAATAAAATCATCTATATGACCATACTAAATGTAAAAATCAGCCATTTTATCTTCAAGATCAAGATTTGGATGACTTGGGGTTCACGAATCTAAGAAGGCCAACGTATCATCAGTATAATCAGGGGATGTATAGTAGCTAAAATCACTGTCATTGTCCTTTAATCATTATCATTACGATTAGCTGCGATCGTTGAATATCATCTCTTAAAGGAGCACTTTTCATAGTCTAGATGATGTTTCGTATCATTAGACCCTTTATACGTGCCTTATCTTGAATAGGTGCAAGAGGTTGCGATAAGATTATGTTAGTGCATTGATAAGGAGGTACTTGAACTTTAGATGTAGTTGTTCAAAGTTGTATGATTTGTTGTTTTGTTAGCCCTTTAGGTAACACCTCATGCTGAACTTGTATTGGTGAGTCATAAGCAATGCCTTGACCAGTGACCACCTTATTGTCATGCACACACTTTAAGCATTGGTGCAATGTTGGTGGGATTGCTTTCATTTGATTAAGTCATTGGCATCCAAGTAATATATCATATTTCCCTTTATTTGGGAAAGCATGAAACCCCGCGAAAATGATCTTAGGACTTACGGTGATAGGTTATGTGATGTCCCTGAGTGGTGCCCATGTAAGACTGTTATATCCTTTAATAAATGTGGTTTTAAGACTATCATATCCATTAATAACAATGATTGTACCATCTAAATCTTTCTGAGTGTATTCACAACTAGTAATAAATTGCATTGTATACATGTTTATACTTGAACCATAATCAACCATAATGCCTTTTGTTAATCTTGAATGTGTTTATATGAAAATCCTTACAAATCGCTGTCAATTATTAGCATCACCCTCTTGGACATCGTGTCATAGAACGCAATCGAAGGATGTTCCTTACATGTATCATTGACCAAACCTATAATTCCGTCTAGAATATGTGCATTATAAACTGGTGGAGGTTTCTTTTGAACTATCATATGAACATTATATTTTTATTTTATTTTGAGTAGCATGATTTGGAAAAGGATCTGTAAAAGATTTTAAACGTTGGTTTGGTTGAGCCACTAATTCATTCAAAGTACTATTGTGACCTATACGAATTTGGTTATTATCAATCAAGTTGTGTCTTATGCTTCAAAGTTATGCATATGTTTGTAGAATGGCCTTCAATTCTATGATAATTGCAATATACATTATCATTATGATTGTTAGGCAATTGTTTCAGCACTATTTGAGGACTCTCCGATAACTGGGTAAATTGCCTTTGCTCCCTTTGTTGTGAAAGGACAAACCTGTTAGGTTGTTGATTAATCGCATTAACTACATTCTTGGTATCATTCTTAGGTTGAAAAATATTATCATTAGGCTTAACTTTTAATGTTGATTTACCTTGATATTTAGCTCCATTAGAGGTAGGGGAATTAATCCCACATTTAAGCATGCTAGTCTCTAAAAGCTTGATCTCATTGTTGCTAATTGCATGACAAAGTTCATCAAAATGATTGATATGAGTTGAAGTAAACTTTGAGAGAATATGCTTTGCAATTCAATATCAGGTAATTGATGAGTTATCTTTGTAAGCTTTGTTTTGAACTTAAGCACATACTAACATTCTCATTAGGTCCTTGTTTAAGCTGAGGAAGCTATGAAAACTTGACCTTTTGGCTAGTGTTGATTGAAAATTGAGCAAAGAAGTTATCGGCTAGAGAATTGAATGAATGTATGGAGCCCAAAGATAGGGCATAGGACCAATCTAAGGCATAGTCCTTAAGGGTTCTAGGGAAGAGTCTTGTCAATAATTTATCATTCTACGCAAGTCTAAACATGAAGCATAAAAATATTTGATATGATAAGAAGGGTCTCTTTTGTTGTCAAAAATTTCAAACCTAGAAGTAACAAAACCCATAGGCAAAGGATAAGAGATAACCTCATAAAATAAAGCGTTGTGTAATATATTGTTTGACTTAACCTAATGGATTAGCCTTTGAGACCCTTGGGGAAGCAATTGAATATGTTATTGCATTGCTTACAAGGTTTACAGAGTTTATCGAAAGAGAGTGCCTTTAGGAGTTGGAACTGAAGGATTAGTAGTCACATAGATAGGTGTTTTACCTTATTTTTGATTTAATAGTGTTTAACAGGTATAAAACTTGATAGATCTATTCAAAGCGTAATATGACATTTAAGCATAAATATGAATGTAAAGCAGAATTAATTGAATTTAATTGACAAGTGACATATGCCAAAAATAGTAAGTACAACTAAGAGTAAGATACTTAGCATTTTTTAGCTTTTGGTTGATTGTAGCAGGTGTCTGATAGTGGGAAACATAATAAGATATGACTGTGATAGTTCAGGTTCAGGAACATAGTCTGTGGATTGTGTCTAGACAAGTCCATGGTCCTTGGATAGCAACGTAGGATGGTCCTGTCTATTGATTGTGGACTTATTTTCTTTGACCGTGACGAAACTTTGATTGCTCTATTGCTTGCGCCTGTGTCTGCTGAGAGGGTTGAGATATTGCGATTCTGTGGATGTTATGTAGAATGTTATGTTTTCCTTCTCTTTGCCTTGGAAACCCCAAGGGTGCTTGTGACAGCTAGAAATTTGCAAAAAGAGGGGAGCTGAGCTGACCCCAATCACCCTTGATGATTGACCGCTGCTTGCATACCCAGATGCTTCAAGGAGGGACTGAAGCCACACGTAGTTCTCCCATCTAGTGTGATTGTGCATTGTGCTCCTTGAAAATATGTATGCAGCTAGTAATTTGACTTTTGATACTTGGCAATGTTAGCTCTACTTTGATTTGAAGTGCTTCAGACTTGGCTTGTGGTTGCTTTTAGTGAATAATTTTGAATTTGGGAAGAATATGGCAAATTAGCTCAATGCACAATAGTGTATAATGCTCAATATATAATGCTAAGCTAGGAATAATGAATGACCTTTGATTTGTATTTATGGTGAAACCTTTTGACATTTTCTTTTCGCTGACTTGCGAAACGTATGGGATGACCAAAATTATATTTTTAAAATTTGGAATCTAGCTATAAAATGGTGTGGTGACAAGGCCACACTAGGTGGATAGCTCTGTGGCAATGAACCTTTCTCCCTAACGTAGACTTGTCCCAGAAAAGCAAGGACAAATGCCTAAGGTTGGAAGCAAGCTGAGAGTGATATAAGGTAGTTTGAGCATTGACTTGGAAATTCTTGTGTATTAGTGATGGCAAACAAAGGGGTCAAGCTTGCATATAGATAAATGACTAGAGGAATGACAAATAAGAGACATGTATTTGAGTGTAAGTCAAGTGGTTTAAGATATTTTAAGAATTAACATTGTCAAGTACCTTTGACCATATTTAAGGGTCCATACATTTGCCCCCTTTTATTCGAGTAATGAAATTGTTAGAATAAAGGAGAAAGAAAAAACCCTGAGTGTGTACAACACACTTTGTCTTTTGATAAGAAACTCCAATTGTGCAAGGCATTCATTTTAGCAAACTCTGCAACAACACATGAAGTAGTCATTCATATTTGAAATTTGAAAAAATTGAAATTCCTAAATTTGAAAATTGAAAGGAGTGCAAGGAAGGGGCACACTTGTAGGGAGATGAAAACATGTTACTCTGTAACCTATAAAAAATGATGAAGCATTGTAGAAATGTGTCCCTTTGTCGAAACACTTCGAGAGATGGTTTGTAATGTTTGAACCATTGACGAATTGAGAGTGATCAAGTTTCAATTTTGAGTAACTTATCAAGCCCTTGAGTTGGAAAGATGCCTACTCCAACTCTTTTGAATGAGGAGAAGTACCCAATGTACTAATCCAAAAGAAGGTGAGACCACAATGAGTTTGCTAGAAGTGATGCCAAGGCTCTTGAGTGTCACTAGACTCGAATGTGCATCACCCATAACAGAAAGGTGGAACTACACAATAGGCTCACTAGATGTAATGCTAAGGCACTTGAGTGTCATTAGACTTGAACGTACATTATCCACAACAAAACAAATCACACTATTATAGAAGTATCTAGATTCTATTTGCATGATTGAAAGATATTGAAGAATAGTCACGCCCCTCATCATGATCATAATGCTAATAGATTTTAAGTGAAGTAACAATCATTTGCCATTGAATCTGTAAATTGTATTGTAGTGCATATGCGTGTCCACTAGTAATAGGACTTTTGACTTTGAAAAATGTATATATGTGCCATGCATCTATTTGCTCAACTGTAATTGTATGTAAAACTTGTATCTTGTTCCTGTGACTGTTTTGCATATGTCCATGTGTACTTGAATTTTTGTAAAGTGAGTGCATATGCATGTCATATACCCTAGAATTTGTATCAATGTTCCAATATTTGTCACGTATTTATTTTTTAAATAACTCCGAATCTTTAAAACTTGTACTATATCATAAAATATGTTTTTCTGTCCATGGAGACTTGAATTTCTAAGACAAGCCCACTATAATGCCCTTCTTTTGATATGAAGGATGTAGCGTGCAAGTCACTCATCTCAAAAGAAGAGTTAACTGTATCATATGATATGTATAATTATGTCAACATGTGGAGTGTATATTATCATAGTAATATAATTGTCATTGAAGCATATATGAAATATATGGAATTTGAGGCATACAAATGTTATGTATAGATAGATTTAGCAATGAGGCATGCAGTAAAGTAAGCATCTTTGAATAAGACTACGTAGTAAAAGTGCATGATATGAATCATGGCACCACTAATCAAACTCAACAAGCACAACACACAATGTCACACACAAAGGACATGAAAATGTCACAACAAATAAAGCCAAATGACATATGCAAAGGACATTGAGAATGCCGCAAAAAAGTAGCATAAAAATGTCGTACATACAAGGCAAAGTGGCCACATACAATAAGCAAGCAATGTCTAGCCTATCATGTAAGAAAATGACGACATCAAAAGAGCATAAAACAATTGAAGACTAGTTTACACCATCCATATGTATCATTGTCATATCGTATCAAAATAACATATCCATGTAGCACAATGTAAGATATGAGTAACTAACAAGACACTTGTAAAATATTAGTTCAACATGGTAGAGAGGTCATAGATAGATAAAAACTTATGATAATATTATAAATTATGCCAAGATCTCATATATAATCATTGAACAATTAACAAAAGAATGCATATATTGAAGCAATGCTACCTCACAAGAGTAAGCAAACAAATCACAAGATTGAGCCTAGAGTTTTGAAGTGGGAAACCGAACTAGTTGTAAAAAAATCCACGTGAATATCAAGAGCCTTGTCAACAATTATCCTTACAATACAAGCTTAGAAGCAAGAAAAATAGAGAAGAGGAGAGAGCTTCAAGTTATGAAGTGCAGTAGAGAGGAGGAGAGGGCTTTTTAAGCAGAGCAAGAGGAAGGATAAGGGAGTTACAAGAATTCCATCATGACCTTACAAGGTCTCCGTAGAGTGTGTCAAATGTCTTATTCTCCAAAAGGTGAAGGGAAGCGTGTGATATGTGTGGGGAGTTACTTGTGCAAGTAATTCCAAGAATCCTACAAAAGGACAAAAGAGGTGAGAGACACCTCATAAGTGTGAGATAAAGTGTGTTTCTTATAATAAAAAATGAACACCTAAAAGAAGACTTAGGAAAAGCTAAATTAGCTTAAACGGCTTACGAAAGCTGAACTCAAATGAGATTAATCTTCAACAGATAATGTAACTTGTAGAATAAGATGTCCCAACATAGGCAGGGTCACTGCATAGAAGGAAGTCCAACATCTAGACATCCATGTATAATATGTATGTCCTGCATCACAGTCATATATCTCGCGAAATGCATGTGTATGAAAAAGAATATGCTATCTACCAAAATATGTGATAAATAACATATGTAAAGAAGTAAATTAGCAACTCATGTAACACACAGGTCCTAAATTTTTATTTTTGAGAATATTTTGAACGTTTTTGTATTTTTGACATATTTGAATGTTTGGGTATTTTTGAAATATTTGACTGTTTTTGTATTTTGAAATATTTGACTTTTTTTTGAATTTTTGAAAGATTTGAATGATAGCTTATGTATACTATCAACGCAAGTACATGATGTTCATAAGGTTCTTCACAGTTTTCCCTTCAAGTGTAACCAAATGATAAGCTCGTGTACCCACTTTTTCGGTAACAACAAATGGACCCAACCAATTAAGGCTGAATTTGCCTTTAGTTTCTTTGCTTGCATTAGTATTCTTTTGGTTCTTTTTTAGCATTAAATCTTCAATTTGGAATACACGATTATGAATCATCTTTCAATATGATCTTTTGATGCAATCTTGATAAACTTTTAGATGTTCAATAGCTTGTATACGCTTGTCATCGAGTATTTCTAATTCATGTAGCTGTTTTTCTTGATACTCATTTTCCTTAATGATGTCTTTTAAGGAGACCCAAAGGAAGGAATTTCCAACTCTAGAGGGAGTTTTGCTTTCATTTTGTAAACAAGAGAGTAGGGTCAGCCTTTGTTGGTGTACACACACTTATGCTATATGCCCAAAGTGCATAGATAATTTGAGTATGCCCATCTACGCCATGTTTTGTAACTGTTTTGCTTAATTTTTTGGTGATTGTCTATTTGTCGCTTTTGCTTGCTCGTTTCCTCGTGGGTAATATGAATTAGAGAAAGTATGATGGATCTTGAATTTAGTACAAAATCGCTTACCTATTTTATTTATTAAGGATGATATGTTATTTGTTACAATAGCTGATGGTAATCCAAATTGTGAAATAATGTTATCAAGAAGTGACATGTATCCTCTCTTGTATTACCCTCTATAGTCAGTGGTATCTCCTCCTTCCCCACCAACACCGCAATTGGTTATCACACCTATTTAAGAGCATAGTGTAGAGACAATTGTTGCACCTATGCAAGATCTTTCTATATGGTCAGTTCAGAGGAGTGTAATATACCCTCATAGACAACAAGCTTCAAATCAAAAAGCTATGCAGAGTTCAAAGAGATCTTCATCTTCTATAGTGCATCTGAAGTAGTATTGTTGTCATCAAATTGTGCACCCAAGGACACTCTATGAAGCTCCTTCAATTTGATGCAACATTGAATCATCTCTCAAGTTTGTGGGAACTTGTAAGAGAGATGAATCTCTAGATTATGAGGGCTAGCTCCCTAGATTCATTTTTTAGTGCTTATCATCTAATCTAATGCTTGTTTATGGGAAAAGGGTTAAGAGTTTGCATGAAAAGGAAACTACATTAAAGAGGTGATACACCAACACATATCCCACAGACTATCACACTCCTATTAAGCAACAAAGCTTTCCAACACCAATTCTAGGCATTGAAGGATCCTAACATAGTGTTTCAATGTGAAGGTAGACATACATAGGATAATCAACAAGATAACTGATCTAGGGGCAGATTGCACACCATAGAGACAATTTCATATTTGAAGAGGAGCCTAGTACATTCATACACTGCACATGACCTGTTAAAATTAGAACTCTTGGTTAAACATGGAAGGATAAAGAGGAGTAAGGATGACACCATCACTTAGCTCCACTATACATCACTCACACACTTAGACAAATTGTTTTTTAACTCAGAATTAGACTTGTATTCAATTGTTGAAAGACAAAATGCAATGTCATACCATTAGGGCCTCGTCATACTAGTTGTGGTCTCCTTTACAATAGCCAAGATGGCTCACACTTATAGAATTTGGAAGAAGAGAGAGAGAAGAGAAGTTGAAGAGGCACAAGGACAAGTGTCCAAATGTGAGGATCAGTTACAAAGCATAGAAATGAGGTGGAAAAGGAGTTATGAAACTGATGTGAACATGTGTCCATCATAAACTGAGGCTCTTCTCCAAATGTGGCATTGAAACTCCCCAATCATTCTCCCTTGGAAAACTGCCTTCATCATAGGCTTGAAACTCCTTGACAAGTGGCAAGAATTTGATCATGAGATATCTTGGACAGTTACATTTGCATCCCAAGGACACTTGGAAATCATCGTGAAGCATCTCAAACAGTTACATTACCTGCAATCATCGATTCCCCTCTTAGGTGTCACAAGGCCTCCTTGTCCCTTTAGGCTTAATTTGGCCAAAATAGCCAAAATTTGGATTTAGCTCAATTGGTGCAATTTTTCTTCATGAGAGCCCTATTTTCATCATATTAGACTGGAAACAATCCATTTGGAACCATTAAGCTCTTACCAAGACCCCATTTTGCTTATAGAGCCTTCACTAGGCCTAGTCTTCTTTTAGCCCTATTTTTACACAAATCTACTTGTGTAGGACTTCCAAGACTAAGTGAGACCATTTTAGAGTACCCTTTTCCCTCATTGTGCTTTGTGCCAAGTTTCATGGTGCTACACTCAAGGCAAGTGTGCTTTTTAGATCAATTAGTCCTCCCAATTAGGCCTCTTTAGCTTAGACGACCAAAATTGCTCAAAAATGGCTCCCGCATGTGTGAAAGCTCTTAGAAATGTTTGATTCACTTTCACATGACCCATACCATGCTCCATATCAAATTTGAGCCTATAGTTCATCGTGGAAGTATGAAAACTCTAAAATGGCCAAGAGACTAGTCTAGGTCTTTTTGCACGCTAGATAAGGAAAATGGATGTTGGGTGAGTACTGAGCTTCAAATTGATTTTCAAATGATCTACGAAGGTGTGGAATATCTTCTCCAAGAACAATCCACCTCATTAGGACCTCCAAACAAACCTATTTACCTTGCAAGCAACTTCCAATTCACCATTTCTTCATTTCTCCACTAGCAACAAACTTCATGGTGACTGCAACCTTTGTGATATGGGGTACCCTGTTTGTCTTCAGGATTTCTAGCAAGGTTTTTTAGGTTGACATGGACGTGCTACAGCGTCTCAAACCCTCATTGGAGTTTTCCTTGCTTTGTGGTCACCAATTCAGTCCATACTTCAAAGTTACAAGTTTTGGTGCAAGGGGGAAAAATGGTCTGTCTCTGAGACAGAACAGGGGCATGTTCCCTTATTGCTTAGCCAAGAAAAATGTTTGATAGGCTTCTCCAACTCCCAAGGGTACTCTGTACCAATTTTGGGCATCTAACTCCATGATTTAGACCTCCAAAGGACACAAAACCCAAAACTGAGTTTGTATAGGCAGACTGTGTATAAGGTCTCCATACATGGGCTGTGAATGCCTTGAAAGGGGGTTTCTTTTTGCTTTGTCTCCTTGAATAAAGTCCATGAGGTACTTATGTTCCTTTCTAAACTCATTTCAATCATTTTCCAATGTGATTCTTACTAGGACATTCACATCCCCTGTTCTTTGTTAGACTGGCCACATGCTTTGACTGTACTCTGTCCTTGTTTTGACCCCTGTAGGTCTAGGTCCAAGCTTTGTTTGATGTTAGTGGATCTCCTCCTTATGTTTCTTAGGCCATAAGGCCATCCTCATGCTCTGGGTTTACTTGACAAACCTCCAAACCCTATCAATACATGCTTTGGTCCTCAAGGAGGATACCTCTGTCTTGACTGTGGCAGTCACCATTCTGCATCTGTAGGATGCATTTTTGGCAAGATTTGGGCCTAGTAAATGGTGTACTTAGGTTTCCAACAAGCTCCTTAAGGTCACCTTTCACTCATTGCACCTTATATCCACTTTGAAAGCTTCAAACAAAGTCCAAACTTCCAACTCCTTCCTCTCTGCCAATATACCTTTTGACTGTGTTTTCTGAGTTCTAGGCTGCCTGTAGGTGCTCTTGGGGGATTTAGAACTTGCTTGGTTATGCTCTGACCTCCCATGAAGGTCTTGGGATTACAAATCCTTCTATTCTTCTTAGAAACCAAAGAATAAAAGTCAAAACTTAACCTCTAGCTCACTGTTTTATAACCCTGCTGTAGATGGCCTCTCCCAGGCTTGTGTACGGACAGGGAGGTTAGCTTAGAGGGTCAAAACAGGAAACTCCACCTTCTCTCTTCATTTTGGCTCAGGACTGCATATTGAATCATTTGGTATGATTTCCCATTGATGGCATAGACTTAGTATCATCAAATTGAAGTTTAAAATGAACTTTTTGGACAATGCCCTGTAGACTACATTGGAAAAATTCAGTGTTTTTTTGTCATATTTAGAGCTTGGAAACTCCCATCTCCACTCACCCTTTGCTCCTCAAAATTGGCATAGGTCTTCTCCTCACTAGAGACAACAAGCTTGGTAAGTTAGGGGTCTTAAAACCTCAAGGAGACATGTTTTGAGAGGTCTACAACAAACCTTAGGACCTCTGTCTGCAACTTTCAGGGACAAATGAATCAATACAGTCCAATCATTGTTTTGAAGGAAAATTCCTCTTAGCATAGCATTCTAAATCTCATGGCATGAACACTATGAACCTTTGGGTCTGTTAGGACTTCAAGATGAACTCCACCATGTATTCCACTCTTTGCACCTCCGTACAAATCTCTTGAACTCAAACATAAGCTGACTGTGAGCAGACTAGGCAGTGAACAAGGAATTTAGGCAATTTGGCTTTGGAGAAGTATGCTAATTTGATCTTTCACAAGGTAATTCAATGAAGACACCTTTGGAAACATGAACCTAAGCATATTGATCATCTCAAGGAACCATCTTCTATGTTGCAAATCTCAGGTTACATGCTCATGAATGCAAACTTTGAGAAACAAGCACAATTTGGAATTCTCCTTTAAAGGCATTGAAAGAGAAGTGTAGGATGATTGAAACACCATGGAGAGGACCTTATTCCAACCTAAAAACACTCCATCAGAATCACATAGCTCCATAGATTCCTGAAAGCAAGAAACATATGCACAACCATACCCCTCTTGAATGCAATTTCATAAAAAGCTGCTTGGAGTCAAACTGATTGTTCATAAAGGAGGAGGCACTAATTTGCAACTTCTTGCTATGAAAGTGAAGTGCAATCAAAGTACTATCCACTCCCAGAAGCACTCTTCCCAATTCTACCTATACGGTCAATGCCAAGTGATTGAATCTGCCATTCCTTGGCTTGCCAATGAAAAATGAAGGAAAAGAAGTTGGAAATGGATCTTCCATGCAATTTTTTGCAAACCAAATGTGAAGATGACCTGTGGGGAGGTGAAGAGACACTCCACCATGTTTTCAACTGATGATGGACTTGAGAAGTTCATACAAATGCCCAAAGGGGCCTATTTTTGAGGAAAAACTGGTCCCAACCATCCCTTGATCGATTCTGATGTGGTTTGACCTTATCCACGTTGATATCCTCCTTGATGACATATTTTGTAATTCCCACCATCCGTACAAGTCAATTAACTGCTAAAAAAGTGGCCAAATGATCCTTTTACCACATGAAACCTAGCAAATGGCCAATTTGTGACTTGAAGAGACCTTGAAACAATTCAAAGATCATTTTAGGACATTTTCAATACAATTTGACACTTTGACTGGGTTTGACCAATGTTGACTTTGGTTGACTGAACCAGTACAAGGAGGATGGGTTTCAATAAGGACTAGGGAAAGGGTAAGTGAGACATGTAGGACAATAGATGACCCCATAGGACATATGAAACTTTCTCAAAAAGTTCAAAATAGTAGGGGTTGACCCAAATTTGACTTGGGGTCAAATTTGGTCAACAAGTACCTTAGATAGTTCAGTGTGTTCCACAACAAACATAACTAGTGAGATCTTCTCCTACTATACACTAGACTCCACCGAAACCTGGACCCTCTAGAGTTATGCATCCTGCAAAAGCTTCTATGAGCAATAATCAAGACAGTTACATTACATCACCAGATTCCTTTTTAGATTTTGACATGTAGCACTTTTCGTTCGCAGAAAGTCACCCTCGAATTTTATGATACAGGTATGCACTATGGTCCACCCATTGATGGGATTGTTGTCTAGTTCTTTTTACACAACTAAATATTTCAAAAATACAAAAAAAAATCAAATATGTCAAAAATTCAAAAACAATCAGATATTTCAAAAAATACAAAAATAGTCAAATATTTCAAAAATACAAAAACATTCAAAATACCATGAGAAACATTATGAACAAAAGGAAAAATGTTGAGAAAGTGGTTGAGAAACTTGAGGAGCAAGAAAAGAAGCATTAAGACACATATGAGAAGGTAAAGTCGTAACAACTCAAGTAGAAGCGATGATAGGAGGGACAAATGTGTTCAAACCAGATCGCCTCGACAAAGACATGGCAATAGAAGGAATAGGTGGAGTAACAATCTAAGAAACAATTTGAGATATAGGCACATTGGGTGGCATGATAGGAGAAGCATTTAAAGATCCATGATTATTTGTAAAAAGTATTTCCTTAGATTTTATCCTCTTTAGCTAAAGTTTCTTTTTTGCACATCTTTTAACATACCTAATATTGTATTCATTTCATCTGGATGTTCTCTAATATGTTGTCAAAATACAACAAGTCTATCTACCCTTTATCAACTTTAAAATGTTCAACATTCTAAGATCGACTAGCTTTATTATCATTCAAAACATTTGCATTGATATCATTCTCATTCAAATCATCATTTATATCACTTGCGTTTTCATTTATGTGTATCAACAACAAAAGCATCAAAGCATCAACCTCATCAAAAATTGCCATTTTATTTTTCATATTAAAATGATACTAGTCAAAGGAAGCTCAACAAAATCAACGGAGTGGAGTTCAATCTACCATTTAGCCTAATAGTGGGGCTAGATCTAATTTTCCTTGGTGGTATAATATGTAATCATATAGGGCATATAAGATGCTAGGGATAATGATGTGAAAGAAAATAAGCACAACCCTAGAGGGAAAGAGAGCATGCTAAAGACAACCCTAATACATAGTGAGCAATATAATAATTTAAGAAACCCTAAACTAAATCAGATCCAATATGCAAATAAAGACAATATCTAACCCTAGGCCATGTAAGGGAGCATGTGTTCACCAAAATGTTTTAATAGAAAGTTGAATTAGGTTAAGGACACTACACTAAACCACAAAAACAATGGCACAAGTCAAATCTGATCTAAAACAGTCAAAGAATAGTAAATAAAAATCTGAAATTTGTAGAAATTGGGATTAGAATGCTTGGGAAAATGACAATGAAGGTTTGTAGATAAATACTTGATTTTTGACTTACCTATGTGTTGACATTGATTAAAAATTGATGATAAATAGGGCCAAAAGCAATGCAAGCACCAACACAAAAAAACTGTAAAGATTTGATGATGCCAAAACATAACCACTATTGAACTGGGATTAAAATGCTTGGGAAAATGACAACAAAGGTTTGTAGATAATTACTTGATTTTTGACTTACCTATGTGTTGGTAGTGATTAAAAATTGATGATAAACAGGGCCAAAAGCAATGCAAATGACAACGTAGAAAAATTATAAAGATTTGATGATGCACAAAAAATGACCACTATTGAACTAGTTTGATATTGTTTAGAACAATATCGAATTGGTTCGATACAAACATGTTTGACACTTGCTGTTTGGTTCGATACTGACAAATGATGTCAGATTGTTCTTAAGCTTTGTAGATGTCTTCGTCAGCATTTGCATTCCAGAGACCTCTCTCAAATTGTTGATTGGATGTGTGAGACTTCTAGAATTTGTTCTTCTAGCTCCAAACCCTAATCCATTCCAAGAGACCTTGCAAGAGCATAAAATACTAAGGTAATTATGAGGGTTTTGCCTTAGTCAAACCCCTATCATTAGACAATTTGGCAATCAACACTCATGCAGTTTAGCAGACAATCTATTAAATATGTTGATTTAATCAGAAAGTGTAAAAAGAACACATGCAAACACAATTCAGTGAGTCTAGTTCTGGACAAACAAAAAGTGCACTTGTTGCACAATCGAAGAGGAAGTGCAAGAGGAATCCCGAAGGATCTACTTCCAAAAATAAGGTTAAGTGTTATTATTGTCATAAAGTTGGGCATATCAAGAGAGATTGTTGAAAGCGACAATATGATCTTTCACATTACAAAAAGTCTAAGGGGCAAGCAAATGTGGCAGCATTTGAAACTGAGTTTGAAGAAGAATATGTTTTCATGGCATCATGCTCATATGGAAGTACTACAATTGTTGGTTCTTTGAGTCCAACACATCCAAACATTTCACGTGTTGCAAGGACTGATATGTTAACTTTAATGCAAAAAAAAGTTTTTCTGATTCAGTTTCATTAGGCGATGAACATCACATGTTGTGGAAGGGATAGTAGACATACACATTGTATTGAATAATGCTGTAAAATTCATAATAAAAAATGCTAGATATGTCCTTGAAGTGAATAAAAATATCCTATTTATTAGTCACTTAACTAAAAATACTAACAATTTAGTGAATTTCATAGGGAGGAAATGTATTGTCTGATGTAAAACTTGACATTGTAGTAGCTCTAGGCATTGTGTAAAATGGTTTGTATCAACATGTTGATCCTACCATAGTCAACTTGCATGCATTAGTTGCGGAGGATAATACCAACATAGTGTGGCATGAGATATTTGGACATCTTAACCTTTAGTACTTATCCAAACTTAGAAAAACAAATAAGGTTATTGGTTTGCCTACTATCCAATAAAAACATGATATATATGCAGGATGTTTGGCTGGCAAGTAGAAGTGGGGACAATTTCACACTAAGTTGCCTAGCGTGCAAAAGGACTCTTAGATTTTATTCATGCAGATGTTTGCAAGCCATCCTCGAAATCATCTACAGTCCTCAGAGCTAGATATTTTGTGTTGCTAGTGGATGACTTATCCAAGTAGTTGTGTGTCTACTTCTTGAAAAAGATCTTTGACCATTTTGCTGCATTTGTGAAGTTCAAAGCATTGGTGAAAAACCAGACAAGTTGGCGGATCAAGACTCTAAGCTTTGATAATGGGGGTGAATTTTCTTCCAAGAAGTTCCAGAACTACTATAACAAGGAAGGAATTCATCGATAGTTGACAACATGTACACTCCACAACATAATGGGTTGATTGAGAGGCGTAATCGCATTATCATGGCTCCATCCATGATGTATAGTAGGTGTGTGTCATACAAATACTGGGAAGAGGCAGTGAACATGATAGTATATATCCTGAATAGGAGCCCTGCAAAGCTTTGTAGGATGTCACACTTGAGGAAGCATGGTCTGGAATCAAACTTGAGGTAACACATTGTCGTATTTCTAGTTCTACGGCATATACTTTGGTACCTGATAGAAAGATGAGTAAACTAGACTCCAAGAGTGCTAGATATTTTTTCACTTGCTGTAGTGACCAATCTAAGTTCTATAGGCTTATTAATGTTTCCACTAACAAGATACTTGTTAGTCGAGATGTTGATGTGAAGGGGAAAAAATCCTTCTTTGTTTGTAACCAACAAACACTCTTTGAAGTCCCTGAGTCTAGTGCTATCATTCCTTTGAAAGGCGAGGAATCGAGATCATTTAGTACTCTGTCATAGACCCTAGTGCAACAACCCTTGGCTAATATTTATAGTACTCCATTAGTATATTAACGACGTCAACTTGCGTTGGTTAACACTCATGCTGATATTCAACCAATACATGATTTTTTTGTATATCGAAGGTCGAAGTGGCTTTACTTCACTCTACAAAATGTGCGTGAAGATGGAATACCTCAATCAGATGCACGGCCTTGGAGGACAGGCAAGCAAGTTGTGAATTCAATAGAGGAGCCTATTCATTTTGCTCTTGGTTTTGCTCGTTTCACAATATTTGAATCTTAGAGGTAGCCGAAGTGGAAGGTAAACCTGAATGGGAGATTGCCATGCAATCACAATATGATGCCTTGATGAACAACAGTTCCTGGCAATTGGTGGAGTTATCTCTAGGTAAATAACTTATTGGCTGCAAATGGTTCTACAAAGTAAAATGCAAAGTTGATGGTACTTTGGATAAGTACAAGGCCCGTCTTGTTGCAAAAGGTTTATCCCAACAAGAGGGAATAGACTATGAGGAGACTTTTGCTTTCACTAGGAAGATGGTCACATTACGGTTGCTTCTCTCCATAGCAGCTTAGTTTGAATGGAAATTGTTTTAGATGGATGTCAAAAGTGCTTTCCTAAACAAAGATATGGATGTGGAGGTCTACATGGTGCCCCTGAAGGTTTTCGGGTACTTAGTAGTGATCATTTGGTTTGCTGATTGATTGAGTCTCTATACGGGCTTAAATAGGCTCCATGAGCATGGTATATCAAAATGGATCAATGTCTAGAAGATTCTGGATTTAGGGTTCTTTCTGATCCAAATCTTTATGTCAAAAGAGATGGTGATGACATTGTGAAACTCATTATCTATGTTCACGACCTTGCCATCATAGGTAGTGGGGCCATTGCGATTCAACGCATAAAATCAGATTTGTGTGTTGCTTTTGACATGATTAATCTATGCCTCCTACACTATTGCTTAGGTATAGAATTAATGCAACATGACCATCTTATTTTCATAGGTCAGGTCAAGTATGCCATAAATATTTTGAAGTTTGGAATGACAGATTGTAATCTTGCTTCTATGTCTATGGAGGTTGGTTTGAAGTTGTCAACCCATGATGATTCATCATTGGTCAATGAATCACTCTACAAACAGTTGGTGGGCAGCCTAATATGTCTTACATCCACACAACTGGTTCTATGTTTTGCTGTTAGCTATATCCTCGGTTTTTGTCTCAACCAAAGCTCATTCATTGGGCAGCATCAAAATGTGTTTTGAGATATGTCAAAGGAACTCTTGACTTTGGCATCCTATATTAGAGGGCAGCAGATTTCAGATTGACAGGGTATGCAAACTTTGATTGGGGAGGATTAGTGGATACTTGGAGGTCTACCACCGGGATATCTTTTCCTTTGGTTCAGGATTGTTTCATGATAGAGAAAGCTTCAACATATTGTAGCTATATCTCCCACCAACACAGAATACATGGCAGCAGTCAGTGCCAGTTGTGAAGTAATTTTTCCACGTTGGATTCTGGTTGATTTGCAACTTTCTTCATCGACACTCACTCCATTTTTTTGTGATAATCAAGGTGTATTGAAGTTGGTGAAGAATATTATATTTCATGCACACACCAAACATATTGAGATCCATCATCACTACATTCGATAGTTGGTTGGTTCCGGTGATATTTCTCTTCACTTTTGTGTTTCTACAAAGCAGCCTGTAGATTTAATGAGGAAACCTCTTGGTCCTATTTTGTTTGTAAAATTTCAGGACAAACTGTGTGTTGTTTTCGGTGTAGTCATTAAGAGGGGGTATTTAGTATATTAGTTAGACTTAACTAATAATATATAAGTCAGTATTAACTAATGGTTAGTTGCCAACTACCCCAATTGTATGTAACTTCCTTTCTAATAATAAATGAAGGATGCACACGCACTTCAATGTGTCCCTTCTAGTTTCTCTTCGTTATTTCAGCAATCATATTTGCTTACACGATTTATAGTGTATGAATATTCCAACTCTTATCCCTATGTATAAGATGCAAGCAAGTAGTCGATTCTATATGCTGTTTTAATAATGCTCCTTTTCGTACAAGTACTCAGCTATAACACTCCCGTAGATAGAAAATGTAGTAAAAACAAGTGTATATGAATACATCAATCATGATGATGTGAGATCTCTTAATGATACTTGATTCTAAATGCCTTAGCATGTCTATGTATATCAAGACTTATTGAATTAAAATTAAAATCTTATTAGCACACAAGCCGATATTGTGGAAGTGAAAAAACCGACAATCAGGGAACAAAAAAAAATGCAAAACTAGGGAAAGTGGTGAAAATAACCCACAACTGACATGACCGCTATTGAACTAGTTCGATAGTGGTAAGATCAGCATTGAACTAGTTCAATATTGGTCAACTGACCACAAACCTCAAGACAGAGATCTAGGGGTTGTAGGAGGCATTTGTGAGCATCCTGAGGCAAACAAATAACTGATCTGAAGGTTCTCAAGTATTCCAGATTGACTGATAACATTATTATTGACCCCAGATGACCAGACATAAAGTTGCAAAGGAAAGGGAAAGCCATATGGGACCCAACACAAAGGAAAATGAATTCATAAGAGCCTAATCTCTACCAATAAACCATATACACATAAACACACTGAAAACATAGTAAATCCCAGGCCTGCATCAAAATTAGGTATCAGCACCTGTGTAGATTTGTCCAGTCAATTGTAAATGCAACATTGCTTTTAATTATAACCATATGTCGACTTTGAAATAATAATCATAGTATTAACTATCATGCTATCCTTCCGTGAAGAAAGTGGAAACATGAGGGTTCAAGAAAGCAGAAGAAGACAATATTACAATTTGACATATGACTATCATGGTATCCTTCTGTGAATATATCATTGCAGGTCGCCAGATGGTGGGGTGCCTTTAAACAATTGGGTCTCCATAAGAAGGCATTTGTTTTAGAAATACCTTCAAAACTGACCATTGTTATCAGTTCATAGAAACTTAAATTTCAAACTGGATTCAATCTTTACAACAACTTTACACTACTTGAGTTTCTCAAACACACTCGTGTATGCGAAAACACTCCCACATCCTCCTACTGTAATCATGAACAATAAGTAGGAAGTATAGAGTAACAGATATTGATTTTTCCTGCTCTGTTTGCCCTCCATACATACCAAACATACATATTTCTCAGTCAGAAATGAAGGCAAACCAGAACCATATTATTTTTTTGTAACAATTAGAGAGATTCCATACCCTTTGTGGCAAATAACAAACAATGAATTGTGCAGCCAAAGCATGAGCTTATCATGTGTTAGCAGCCTCAAATCTGTGAAAATTCCCTTGGCAAGGACTTCACTGCTAGTCTTTTACTTAATCATACACATATAATCTAAAAATACAACTTCCAAGTGCCCATAACTATTGATATGACTAATAGATAACAAAATCTTAATCAAATTGGGAACAAAAAAAACATTTTGGAATGTGAATTTCTTACCTTATCCAAGGTGATCATGACATCTCCACGGATTTGCACAATAGGTCACCTGCAATTAACAAGTATCATTGAATTTGTCCTGCCTGGGTTTTCAACAAAATTCACAAAGCAATCAAACTGATTTGTCTGTATCGTTCCTCTCCTTCACCTCTCCTTCCATGGACCCTCGCAGACATTTAGCTCTGATAGTATGAGAGAAAAGCAAGCAAATATAGCAGACAAACTCAGAAAATGGAGAGAGAAAGGCTTGATGTGCTATTATTTAATTAGATTAGAAAATAAAATGGGTGATTACACAATGTTATGCTTTAATATTGTGCATTTAATTCTTATGTCTATATGCTTTATTAATATAAGTACATATGACTTACATTTATGACCATTATACTAACCATTCAAACATTTCTTTGTTTCTTTGTTTTAGCTCAGTGTTTAGTTGATTTCATAACCTAGGGCCATGTTGCTCTAGTACTTCTCTACTGTAACTTATGTATCTTCGAGCAGAATTGACCTACTTCGGTCATTTGTTGACATCGATATCATTTCTTGGTTTGTTTGTTTGTTTCCTTCCGTAGGAGCTCTTCGTTATTTGTATGAGATATTTATTATCTTATAAAAATTTCTCACTATAATCATCTTTTAGATTTATAAGGTCCTTTAGATTCAATATTTATTCCTTTTGATTGTTTTCTTTTCATTATTGCAATCATTTGTGTCTTGCTGACTTGCCTAGAAGGGTTTGCAGTCGGAGTACATTTCTTACTTTTCTTCTTTAATTACCGTATAGGTTCCTTGAACAATTGATCCATCTCATCATGTTATTTCATTTGGCAATAATCATAGCATGTTCGAAATGATTCGTCGCCTGCTAGTCATTTTGCTATGTTTGCATTATCATTAGGATCATTACTGTGCCTAACATCATCCTAATCTTCTTAATTTCATGCTTTATTATAAGGATTATTCAAAAATTTCAAAACTATTTTCTTAATATTAATTTTGAAACTAGGGCCTTTTCCACACCTGTATTACAGTTTGAACGTTTTACATGTTTGGGTCTAGGTTGGTTGTGCTTCTTCTTGTTACGATGCATTAGCTCCTAGAAAAATAGGATCTTTGCATCATAAAGCTTTGCAAGTTTGAACACTTGATCTAGATTCAATACATTGAAACAATAAGCTATAAGCAAATTGCCAAATATCCCATCAGTTACATCACAAACGTTTTCCACAAGAATTTAGAAAGAGAGGTTTTTGTTGCTCAAAAATATTTTGTTCCTACAACCACTTACGAGCTTCTCGTCATGTTTATGGGACTTACTGTGGGAGTGTTTCATCTTAACTGATATGTGCTGCTTCCATCATTAACTTGAATTTTCTCATACCTTTCTGGTGAAATCATTATGATTGCTCATGACTGTGACATAGATTTCTCAAATCACTGCAGCCCCAAAATTTTTCTGTGAGTAAAATATCTGTTTCACTATTTTAGATTTTGTCAAGCATAAAATATATGTGTATGTTATCTTATACAAATATGATAGCAGCTTAAGGTTGTTCATGATTTCTGGCTGAAAATTTGACTAATTTTCTTTGGAATCTTTCTATAAGGATTTTTGAATTTCTGATGTGCAACCTTCCTTTATCAAATCGACCTATTTAAAGCATCAACCAAGATTTTAATATATTTCTGTTTTCTGCAATCCGTAATGCTCTATTTAATGCTGTTATAAGGGTTCTGTTATTTCTGATGGGTGATTTTCCCTTCTCGTATTGTCCTCTTCAAAGCAGCAAACTGGGCTTCCAGTATAGTTCTGTTTGCTGCAATCTATAACGCTCCACGTCCTCTTTTGTAAGCAATCTACCAAACTAAAATGAAATGTGCTTTTGCCTTTTAATGTCCATCAACTGCCAACTTCAGTCAATCTGGTATAATTTATAACTTTAAAGTTGCATATATGATATGTTTTTTTTTGATATTATTCACTCTCTTTTCTGCATTGATTAGTTTTCTTTATTAATTAACTGTCTACTGCATAAAAGTGTACACAATATGCACATACATAAGCAGCGAGGATTTAATTTTGTTGACCTCTTTTCCTCTTAATTAGTGTCTATAATCCTTTTTCGTTTAAAGTTTAAAAGATGTGTTTGCTTTTCTGTTTGATTCCCTATGTAATAATGCTGTTTTTCTTTTGGTTTTAGAGTACAACAATAAACATAGACAGATTACTGATTGGAAATTATTTCTGTTCATAACTAAATGTCCAAAGTTCCTCATTAACACATTTCACAGTGATAAATAAGTGTCTCAACCTTAAAGTTTGACCGACTTCAACTATTCCTTCTGTGCAAGAGTCTATTTGTACTACTCTTGCATTGTGTACGTGTTTGGTTCTCCTTGTATTACCTCCTGTTGGATGCTTCCATTGTTAATCTTGTCAGCATTGTTTTAGATTCTTTATGTCTGCCTAATGATATTTCATCAGTTCCAATTTTTTCCATAAAAATAGGCCTTTCTGTTCTTTGCTATATACAATTGTTAATTGCTTTTCGTTTAGCTATCCCTCCATCTTGATTGTGCTGTAATCTTTGAAATTCCAAAGTGGCAAAATATTGGACAATATTTAATGGTCACGTGCTTGGGTCATATAGAAGACTCCATATTTATAATTTGAATTGACAACTTTCCTGGCTAGCTTTCTCCAATGAACTATAAACATACACATTTTTACCAATTATGCTCATATGCAAGCCTCAATAGATACCATAATAATAATGACCAGGGTATATATTAAATTATCGGTATTTCTGCCTGTGGCTGATTCTTGGAACCTTTATAAACCAAATTTTAATCCATGTATTTGGTTTATGGAAATTCTATTTGCAATCAATGTAATGGGTGCTATAAAATGTGCAGTGATTTACATGTTAAAAAATATGAAGATCAGGGAAGACAATGGGTAAGTGAGGATAAAATAGAAGAAGTAAAATTTTCAATGTCTAAAACTGACAAAAGGCAGCAAATAGGGTCTTCAGGACATGCATGTCCATGGTAGAAATGGGAGGCCAATCAATGTTAGTTGAAACAAAGCAACATAGCAATGCCAATAACTTAACAATAATGGATAATCATAGTTTCTGGGCTGCAGAGTTATTGGTATAGATACTGTATGGTATCTTCAATTTATAGGGACATGTATGTGTATGAAATGCTCATAAAATTCTGCATAGGAAATGCTTAGAGTTGTTTCCATATTGGGAAAATTTCCGTGGATTTCCTAAGTGTTTCCCAGGAAATGACGGAAAACCACTCTTTTCAAATGACAATTTTTTGGGTCACTATAAGTAACGATGTTTTAAAACATGCTGCATACTGAGACTTAACAAAAAAACATTCTAAAACATAAATGCAAGACACATGAATAACAGGGAATGACAGGGAAAACTACTATATTCAATTTTTTTTTGGTTCGGGCCACTAAGTAGTGATTTTATAAACATGTAACATACTGAGACTTATCAAAAACACATTCTAAAACATAAATGCAGAACACATGAACAAAACATTTAATAATCCTGGTTACAACTGAAATCAAGAATTGATTCCTAATTGGAATAGAAGTAATACGATTTTTTTTGGTGTATGAGATTTCTGTAGATCTCTTTTGCAGTTTTCTAGTGTATGTATCAGAAGTAAAAAAAAGTAGATGCAGAATAAGATTAAGACTAGTTGGCCACCAAGAATATCTCAAGGAAGAAGCCGCAATATATCTTACAGGACAGCGGTAAAGCAGAAATCATGACAAACTAAAGAAAGAACTGAAGTGGAGGACTGCAGGAATTCTAAAACATAGAGAGTTGCATAAGAATAAAAAGACTTTATTCATAAGTAAAAATTCTGATCAAATTGGAATTTAACTCATCAGCAGATTTGAGTGACTATAAATGTGAAAATAAGCCTATATTTATAGGCAACCCTCTTACATGGAGAGGGGCAACCTTACCAAAGTGAGGATAAAACAGAAAAAGGTAAATAGGTTAATGTCCGAAAATGACAAAAGACAGCTAATAGGCTGTACAGGACATGTTTGTCCTCAGTAAAAATGGGAGGCCAATCTACCTATTTGGAATCAAAGCAACATAGCAATGCCAATAAGTAGTAACTAACTATAATGGACAATCATAGTTTCTGGGCTACAGGGTTGCAGGTACTGTATGGCATCTCCAGTTTCTGGGTACATGTATGTGTATGAAATGCCTATAAACTTGTGTGTAGGAAATGCTCAGAAATGTTTTCATATTGGGAAAATTTCCCCATGCATTTCCTTATTGTTTCCCTTGGAATGACAAGGAAAACCACCCTTTTCAAATGAATTTTTTTGGGCTAATAAGTAACAATGTTATAAAAACTTTCTACATACCGAGACGTAACAAAATAACATTCTAAAACATAAATGCAGAACACATGAATGCCAGGGTATGACAGCGAAAACCACTCTTTTCAAATAATATTTTATCGTGCCACTAAGCAATTATTTTCTAAAACATGCTACATACTGAGACTTAAACAAAAAACCATTCTTAAACATAAACACAGAACACACGAACAAAACACTTAATAATCCTAGTTACAATTGAAATCAAGAACTAATTACTTGTTAGAATAGAAATAATACAACTTTTCTAGTGTATGAGATTTTTGTAGATTTCTTTTGCAGTTCTATAGTCTATGAATTAGAAGTAATAAAAGTAGATCCAGAATAAGATTAGGACTGGTAAACCATGAAGAATATCCCAACAAAGAAGCAACAATATATCTTATAGGACAGTGGCAATGCAGAAATTATAATAAATTAAAGAAAAAAGTGAAGTGGAGGAGCGGAATTCTTCAACAGAGAGGAAGACAAAGAGAGTTGCACAAGAATCAAAAGACTTTATTCCTGAGTTAAGGCTCTCATCAAATCGGACTTTTGAGTCCTCAACAGTGGAGTCGAGTTATTACAAATGTGAAAATAAACCTTTATTTGTAGGCAACTCGTAGAGAGGGGCATCCCCACAAAAGGGAGGATCAAATAGAAAAAGATAAATTTGTTAATGTCCAAAAATGGCAAAAGGCAACCAATAGGCTCTTCAGGACGTGTCTCCATGGCAGAAACGGGAGGCCAAACAAACTTAGTTGAAACAGAGCAACACATCAATGACAGTTACTAACAATATTGGATGATCATAGTTTCTTGGCTGCAGGGGCATTGGTGTAGGTACTCTATGGCATCTTCAATTTCTAGGTACATGTACGTGTATTGAATGCTCATAAACCTCTGTAGGAAATGCTCAGAAATGTTTTCATACTGGGAAAATTTCCCTGTGCATTTCCTTAGTGTTTCCTGGGGAATGACAGGGAAAACCACTCTTTTCAAATGATTTCTTTTGAGGCCACTAAGTAACGCTTTTCTAAAACATGCTACATGCTAATAACTTAATAAAAAAACATTCTAAAACATCAATGAAGAACACATGAATGACAGAGAATGACAGGGAAAACCACTATTTTCAAATGAGATTTTATTGGGCCATAAAGTAATGATTTTCTAAACACACTATTTACTGATACTTAACAAAAAAACATTTTAGAACAAAAACGCAGAACACAGGAACAAAACAGTTAATAATCCTGGTTACAATTGAAATAAAAAACTAATAACTCATTGGAATAGAAGTGATACAAATTTTCTAGTGTATGAGATTTCTGTAGATCTCTTTTACAGATCTGTTGTGTATGAATTAGAAGTATTAAAAGTAGATTCAGAATAAGATTAGGATTGGTTGGCCACTATGAATCTCCCAAGAGAGAAGCCACAATATATCTCACAGGACAGCGGTAATGCAGAAACTATGATAAGTTTATCAAACAGCATGCCAAGAATATGGTATTTCAGCCCAACTTTACTGCCAGACCTCCTAATGGATGCAATCAGAGATTGCTTTTTACACGAGCAGTGAAATATATTGTCTTTCATGGGCATGTCCTCATATGAATCACCACAGAAATCACAGTAGTCTTGATGTACATATTGCCTTTAGCACACTAAAGGCTAAATTCTAGCAGGAAATATCAAGTTGGATAGCATAGCAGAATGGAAAATTATTATATGATCTGGTTGGAAAGAAATATAGTATTTTAATGTCCGAAAGTGACCAAATTAGCTCAATGCCGCTGGAAAGTACATCCAGTTACAATAGAACAGTACTAGGGTAGAAAAAAGTCCCAGAAGCTGAAAAAGTAGCTTAAGCTAAAGCACTAAAATAACAAAAGCACACCAACAGGGCTAAATCCAAGGCACAGGTAGACCTAGGCACAGAAATAAAGTAAAAATATTATTATCTAAAAATGACCAAAGTAGGTAAATGGGTAAGTATGCCCAAATATATTTATGAACTACTTTAAAACCGCTCATGAAAAGTAACTAAATTCTAAGCTGATGCATATATCTACTATCTCAACCTCAGATTCTCACAGTTAGGCAAGATACTGACCTATGATGGAAAGACCAATGGACAATCTAAACATTCAACACTTTGAATGAACCTATTTGAACTCAAACACTTGTTTTCTAGGTTAAACAATTGATGGAAAAGTTACAACACTTGATTTCTTGACTTCTACCACTCAACAAGACTACCTTTCTGTCAGGCATCTAGAACAACAAACATGCTCTGATACCAACTGTCAGGTAATCTAGAACAACAAACATGCTCTGATACCAACTGTTAGGACCCGGAAGCACCATTGATTACCAAGCAACTAAACATGCGGAATTTAACTAGAAGTCACAAGTAACTAGAATTCAGAAATAACACAGAATATGAGAGACAATACCCAATTGTATTAATACTCTTCCAGAAGGAAATACAACAAAGAAGATGCCACAGTCTTCTTCCTTACATCTCTAGAGCTCACACACATCTAGAGCATAAACAGTAAATCTCTTCAAGAGCTCACTCTATCTCTTACGGTCCCAACACACAACTCAAACACAGAGTTGATGTTCACCTCCAACCAGTCAGTATCACTACTGCCAGAACACCGAGTATACACACATACTCAACCGAGTACACAACGCACTCCAAGTAGATCTCCCATGAACTTGCAACAACCTGCAACTCAAATGATCTTACTTTGGAAGGATCTACCTTGCCTTCCTCTATGCTCAATGACCGAGTACACACCGTACTCCAAGTAGATCTCTCTTGATCTTGCTACCTGTTGTGTTGCTGTCCTCCCTGATCTTGCACACCTGCAAATCAATCTGGTTCTGCACACCTGCAAATCTGGATCCTGTACACACATACACCTGCAAATCAACTGATCTTACTTACCACATGTAGATCTCCTAACGTGGCCTTGCACACTTGCTGACCAAGATCCTACATACATGAAGAACCCTTTTGATTCTCCAAACCAGCACCCACACTTGGCATTGTGGCACTAGGAGGAACACACCTTGCTCTCTTCACTCTGAAGGAGTTAATATTTGCTCTCTTACTCTCTAGCACAAATTACAATACAGCCCATGAGTCTATTATATAGATCTCATGCAAACAATAATTAGACACCTAATTACAATAATTAGATCCGCAGCTCCAAGGCTAAAATTAGCTTTCATGCAAACAACCCGTTCGTTAACGAACTGTCCGTAACACTCGCAGTTTCGAACCGCACAGGCGATCGACGTCGGTCCCTGTCTGCCTGGAGATGACCGACGTCGGTCGAATACTGCGGATGTCGGTTGCCTTCCTGTCTACCCCTGGCCGACATTGCCTGACCGACGCCGGTGACTGTGACACTCAGCAACCTCCTCCCCTGTTTGCATCAGTGAAGCTTTTTGCTCCACAACCTAACACTTTCTCTAGGCTTTTACTAGGATCATATGCTCTTTCGAGGATCTAAGTTCAACTTGATCATGCATGAGATTTCTAGAGGTTACTAATATAATATCCAACATGAATCAAACTCTTCAATAGGTTGCAAACACCTTTTGAGCTTTAAACTTCACTTTTGGTTATATGAGACCACTAAGGGCTAAAGGTCTTTAACTGAATTTTAGAGAGATTGACACCAATCCAGACATTCAAGTCACTTTATAATGTTTATTATAGCATGATCAAAGTGTATTAACACAACTCAGAAGTCTGCTTGTCTCTACTCATTTTCTTCTATCAAATTCCAATGAAAGACAACTAGGCCTAATAGGCCTGTTCGAGGCTCAAAAGGTTACAAATCCAGACTTAGACTCAGGTAGCTCTTAAGAACGGTTTTAGATGTTCAATTACATGTTACTCATCACAAGTCATCCATTCTAGACTTTCTTACAATCTGAATCTTCCTTCAAAATCGAACAACTTCACTTTCTAGCCCTGTTTTAGGCCTAGACACAACTCGGTTCTGACACAGTCACTTATAATTGTTCTTCGAAGGCTCGTTACAACTTGCAACCACTTGGATCCTCTTAATACTCTCTTTGGCCTCTGTGTACAAATTTTTGGATGATTTGGGTCAATAGATTGGGAGGAAAAATGAGTTTCCAGATGTCATAAACCCTGTTTCTTTTGGTTCCTACAAGCCTGCTTCAACACAGTCTATTATAAATTCTCATACAGGTGCTTATAGACTCTTAAGCTACCTTGAATGTTTGGTAAACATCTTCTAGCAACTTTTCACAAAGTTTCATGAAATTTCAATGGATAAATCTCAAGGAAAATCAATTTTACTCTCTTAAACCCTGAACTAGGGTTAACAGGCAGAACATGACCCGAGAGCAAAGGAAATTTGCCTAATCACGTTTTAGAGATGATCAAAGACCCAAACCACTTTTATTAAGTCTGTCAGCTAACGTACATACTCTGTCAACTGATATTTTCCATCAAACCACTATAAAACTCCACAAATACAATTTTCTCACATGGATTGCAGTCTGTAGAGCTCTGTTTCAAGACTCTTCCACCTTGGAGGATCTCATAAGCATGTGTTTTATGACTAGAAGACTATTAGATTCGTTCATATGCATATCATGAAAGATAAAACACATTCAATGTCTCAAAAAAAGTCTTTGTTTATTCATATGTTTTGAATATACATACAAACCCCTGTTTCTTGCCACAAAATTACACATACCACACCTTCAAACTGAGTTTCTTGACCTTCTTTTTGCGTTCCTTAGCTCCTAGCTTCGTGATAGATGACTTATCTCCTATCTAATCTTAGTTTCCTATCCCAAGAAATTTAAAACTGACATGATAACTCTTAAACATGTTAATTTTAGACTGTTTGGTATGTTGGATTCCTCTAGACTGAGTTTGAGATAAATTTACATGAGTTTGGAGATTGAATAGCATTATTTACATATTCCCAAAACCCCAAGATTCCCCAATATTCTTTACACAAGATTCATAATCCCTGCAAGTAACCTCGGACCTTCAAAGCCACCTAAAACTAGTTCAAATTTTCAAATTGTGGTTTTGATGGGAAAACATGAAAACCTTAAGAAATGGACTCAAATGAACAATTTGGGCCTGGACTTAGCCTCTTATTGACCTCCTAAGACCTATAAAATCTTTTACAAAGCAAACAACATTAAAATTATGCTATATGCATTGATGCATCTGTATCAGACTACCAAGCTTGAAAATGTTCATGAGCTCTTCATAATTGCTCTTGTATTTGTCCTTACTGCAGATGTTTTTGACATATTTTCTTTTTCTCCTCTCCAATATTCATCCTTTCTCTTCTTATCATATGCCCTCCTAGATCCCATGGTTTGCTTATAATAGCTAATGATTGGTATAGGCTTGCATTGCTTTCAAATATATATCCACCTAGCTGTGTTTTGGTACCTCTATCTTGAAACTTGAATCCTTTTTGGATAACAGTCCTCTTTGTAGTTTCTCCAAAACGCTGAGTTTGATCACCACATAAGTATACCAAGCATCTCTCCTTTTTCTTGTACCTTTTTTGTGTTTGGATTGCATGTAAAATCGAAGTACTATCTTCCTTTGCTGCACCTGCAGATGAAGCAAACACATTAAAGAAATCAATTTGTTCTTTAGGCCTTTGAGACCCACTCTTTGTCAACAAGATGACTACCAAATAAATAGTAGCCAAGGCAACTTGTAGGAGGGATTTTTGTTCTTTTGTCTCTTATTTTTTGTTTTATATGGGCTGTTTACTACCTTGTTCTTCATCTCAGATGCATGATTTTGTACCTGAATTACTTCTTGCTCGTCCTCTCTGGAAGCTTTTATTTATTTTTTCACAAATGCTCTTTGTTCTACAACCTGCCCACAATTGTTTTGAATATCAATTAGAGGTTTCTCATACAAGAACTTTTTCTTGTCTCTCAAGGCAGCCTCTTGTTCTCCACTCTCATACGGTTTACTTAACAAAGTTGCATTTCTATTGGTTTTCATGGCAATCTCTTCTGGGAAATCAACTCCTACAATGGACTCCTTTAAATAACGTGATAACAATTCATTTGACAACTCATTAGTCATCATATTCTCATGTTCACTTAATAAAATCTGATTTTCTAAAGATGAATTAGTTACCTTAATGGCTGTAACGATTGTCTTTTCAGCTTCACCTTCTTTTACCTATTGCAAGAACTCCTCATTCATCATCAACACCCGATTATTGGTTTTTGTTACTTCTGCATCTTCATCTTTCAATGGTGTCAATATGTGTCTCCTACCATCCTTCTCAAAAGTATAGGTATTGTTTCTTCCGTCATGAATTACTTTTTTGTCAAATTGTCAAGGTCTTCCCTGTAAGACATGACAAACATACATAGGTATCACATCACAAAGTGCCTCATCTTGATCGCTGCCTATCTTAAAATCTACTTTGCATTGTTCATTGACTAAGACCTGATGTTCTTTGTGCAACCATGACACTCTATAAGGCGGTAGGATGAAGAAATTTTTTTAAATCCAATTTATCAACCATTTCAAAAGATACTAGATTGTCTGTCCTACCACTATCAACAACCAATTTGCAGCACTTACCCCTTAACTTGCAAGTGGTTCTAAACAAAGTTTTCTTTTGCCCTGGCTTTTTGATCTCCTTGTTTGATTTGAGAAGTATCCTTTTCATCAACAATGATTTTCTTGTTTCAAGTTTTCCCCATGATCCTACATTTTCTTCATCTTCAACTTGTACAATCTAATTTATTATGGCTTTCTTGAAATACTTTGGGGATTCATAAGATCAATGATTATATTCATTGCATCTAAAACACTTACCCCAAAAGAAACCTTTCTTACCTTTTGAATATGATGTCCTCCTTTTATATGATTGACTTTTTCTTGTGTTTTGGGCTTGACTTGAAGCATTGATTTTTCTTTCTTCATAAACCTGAATGTTATCACCATGCTACCTTTTATTTATGAAATAGCTGTTCTTATCTCATGGATTCTTGGCTAGCTTTTCATTTGCTTTGAGTGCAAGTTGATAGGTTTTTCCAACTGTTCTTGGAGACAATAGGTTGATTTCATCTTGAATATTGAGCTTTAAACCATTTACATACATGGCTACTTTTTCCATTGTATAGGCTTTGACATTCATCTTCTTTTGTCTCAAATTTTGAAGTTTCCTAAACAAGTGAGTATATTAATCTCTTGGCATGAATTTTGATTTTTAACTTAGCTACCATTCTACCAATGATGTAATTTTTTGCTTACGTCTCCTTCTATCATGCTGTACTCCATCCCACCATAGCGAAGCATGTCCTTTTAGCGTTGTAATTGCAAACTAAACCTTCTTGTTAGCCTCTATCTCCTCATATTCAAAATGTTTATCCATGATTGCAATCCAATCAATCAATTCTTCTACATTAAGACTTCTTGCATACATAAGTATTTCCAACTGTGGTTTAGAGCTTATCTTCATGATTGCTTTTATGAGTTTTTCTTCTGCACTTTTTTGTTCTTCTGGTACTGCCTCATCTTCTTGTAGTTCTTCATTACTTATGTACCTTGCTTCAATTCCCCTTCTTTGTGCCATCTCCATTGCTTGCAAGTGTTCCTTCATGTTTCTCATCTCTGTCATCATTGCCTTTGCTGTTGGTTGCCTCCTTTTGTCCTCCTCTAGCACCTCTAGTCCCGAGTGCCATCTTCACAAGCTTCTTTCTCACATTTTGTTATTCTCTATTCTCAATTTTCTTCTACAAGCTTCTATCTCACAACTTGCCTCCTCTTTGTGAAGTCGCTTCCTTCTGAAGTACAACCAATTCTTCTTCTACTTGCTTCTTTTGCTCAGATCTTCTAAGCTCTGATACTACAAATGATGCATATATCTATCATCTCAACCTCAGACTCTCACAATTAGGCAAGATATTGACTTGAGATAGAAAGACTAATGGACAATCTAAACATTCAACACTTTGAATGAATCTTTTTGAACTCAAACATTTGTTTTCTAGATTAAACAATTGATGGAAAAGTTACAACACTTGATTTCTTGACTTATACCACTCAACAAGACTACCTTTTTCTAGGCTTTTACTAGGATCATATGCTCTTTCAAGGGTCTAAGTTCAATTTGATCATTCATGAGGTTTCTTAGGGTTACTAATATCATATCCAACATGAATCAAACTCTTCAATAGGTTACAAGCACCATTTGAGCTTTAAACTTCAATATTGGTTATATGTGACCACTAAGGACCACAAGGGCTACAAGTCTTTTAACTGAATTTTAGAGAGATTGACACCAATCCAGACATTCAAGTCAATTTATAATGTTTATTATAATATGATCAAAGTGTATTAACACAACTCAGAAGTCTGCTTGTCTCTACTCATGTTCTTCTATCAAATTCCAATGAAAGACTACCAGGCCTAATAGGCTTGTTTGAGGCCCAAAAGGTTACAAATCCAGACTTAGACTCAGGCAGATCTTAAGAACGGTGTTAGATGATCAATTACATGTTACTCATCACAAGTCATCCATTCTAGACATTCTTACAATCTTAATCTTCAAAATTGAACAACTTCACTTTCTAGCCTTGTTTTAGGCCTAGACACAACTCTGCTTTGACACAGTCACTTATAATTGTTCTTAGAAGGCTCTTTAAAACTTGCAACCACTTGGATCCTCTTAAAGATTCCCTCTGGCCTCTGTGTACAAATTTTCAAATTGTGGTTTTGGCGGGCAAACATGAAAACCTTAACAAATGGACTCATATGAACAATTTGGGCCTAGACTTGGCCTCTTATTGACCTCGTAAGACCTATAAAACCTTTTACAAAGCAAACAACATCAAAATTATGCTATATACATCGATGCCCTTGCATCATAAGCACTATGAAAAGTAAACATAAAAACAATGTTTTTTTTGGGACCCCGAATATGGTACGGCTTAAGCACATCTATTAAAAATAAATAAACAAAAGTAGCCATAATATCAATGCTATATGCATAAAATAACAAAACGTTACTAATAATTGATAATTCAAAATATTAAACTAGTCATGACATATGACTACATATTATTTGTTCAAAATAGAAAAATAGTCAATAGCCATAATCAAACTCAAGAACTATGTGAGAAAATCATCATATTGCTCTTCATTGAGAGCATCCAATGGGTTTGTAGAACCAAATGCAATAGGACTAACTACAGTTTACATAGTTGTGCGTGTGTTTTTTTAATGTTTTTTATCATGTTGATTTTATCATAGTTACTATGAGATGGGTACGAATACAAGGAGTCAAGGATGTGTTTGCCTATTTTTGAAAAAATAGGAGATAGGTACTTGTGCACGGTCGCGCACACACACACACACACATATAGAGAAATATTATATAGCATAATAAAAGCATTAACTTTTTAAAGTAAAGAAATTGGATGTTGACAAAGACGAGTAATTATATTGATTTTTTTCTTTTTATATCTCATCATATCCAGGGTCAAGAGTACAAAATATATTAAAAGAAAACACTAAAATGTAAGTCTTTGGGACGAATACTAGTCTCCGAGACGAGTCTTTGTTAAACACTGTTTTTTATCTTTTTTTTTTGTGTTCATTATGCCTGTCATACTGGGACATAAAGCTGTTGAACCATGAATCATAAAAAGTAAGTACAAGTACAAATAGTGGTTTGGGGGAAGAACCCCTTAATGAATACAAGTCAAAATATAAGTAGCCAAACGAGAAAGAGGTTTGAAGAAAAATCAATCAACGATTAGCAGATTTATTCAATAGTGTAATAGAAGACAATGTACTGGTTGACATGGAATTCCCCTATAGTGTGGAAACATTGGATAGGTACTTAATTTCTGTAGAATGGATTAATGAGAGATCACAATTAGCAGCTTCCATTCATGATCTAACCATCTTCAATCACCGTGCAATCTAGTTGGAAATAAATACTTCTTTCAAACTGAAGAAGACATTATTTAAATTTGAAAACGTCTAGCTCTAGTGGAAATACATCAACTAATCACAAACAACGTTTGCAAGTTTGCTGGGACTCTTAGAGTCGTCAAAAGCCAGATTGAAAAAAGAGGAAAACCAGTTTTTGGCAACATC
The DNA here is from genome assembly GCA_037957365.1 of Torreya grandis. Taxonomy (NCBI): domain Eukaryota; kingdom Viridiplantae; phylum Streptophyta; class Pinopsida; order Cupressales; family Taxaceae; genus Torreya; species Torreya grandis. Next base: position 559,836 of record JARHVA010007082.1, read on the forward strand.
TTTCAAGATATCAAGGAAACCCCCAAAAAACTACTTGCATTGCAACCCCAAAGAAGAGATGAGTTCAACTTCAGCCTTGATATATAAGAACACCAATACGACAGCTTTCAGAGCTGGAAAAGGAGATGGAGATCTATTCTATAGACAGAAGTCCAGAGTCATGTAGATAAACGAGGGAAACTGTAACATAGTTCTTCCACAAACGGTCTTTATAAGGAGATTTTGATAGCATAAGTCGACTCAAAAGTCTGGAAGGCAAGATTTTGAAAAACTTGGATGAAGTCCATCTACTAGTGGCCAACTATTGCAAGAATCCGACTTCAGCTTCGCCATCAGAATTTGCTTGCAATGAGCTTTTTCCCTTACAGAAGCATGTAAAAAAACTGTGAAATATTGTAAGAGGTGGCCATGTATAATTTCAATGCTTGCATTGCAAATAAATGTACCATGTTCCTACACGAAAGTGAAGTCCCATTTTTTTTCGTAACACTGATAATTGGCTTGATGGCTGTCCCAACAGCCAAGCAGCATATGACAGGCCTCCATTTATCAAGGATCAAAGGGAGGCTGATAGACCAAAAGCAAGAAGATCTGAACTATCAATCAACACCTTTGGTGACCAATGTCCATCCAATAATTGTTTATGAGGCTAAAAAAGGAGATAAGTACAAAAAGCAACACGAAGCCAAGCACAAGAAGGCCTAATAGAAATCCTTTTGATATCGGTGGAAGGAAAGAAACTGATAACATGGTGATCAGGCCCTATTTTTTCTCTTCAATTTTATCTAACGATTTCGGTCTTCCCTTTGGCATGATGCCATGATGGTGATTAACACTGCTCCTCAAGGCTGTAAGGGCCTAGGTTATGAAAAAAGTTCAAATCAATTTGTTCTCACTAGAGAGGGAACAATTATCTTGGAGTAGTACTGTTTTTTCTGTTGTATCAGCTGGGTTTCGAATCAAAGGCATAGAAGATTGGTCAACAGTATCCACTCATTACCAAATGGTGCCATGTTTTTGAGGGCTGAAGATTGTTCATGTAAAATCAAAGATAGCCTTTTAAGTCCTGAAATTATGATTTATGTCATTGAATATGCTGGGCATTTGAAGGTGGTAAATGCTATCATGTCAGTTTACAAATCTGCATGATTGATAGTGGAGAACAGGTTCATTCATATATTTTGGACTATCCGTACAGTTCATTACACCTTATTTTGGAGGTGTTTGAATTTCATTTTTGAAGGATAAAGGAGCTTCTTGGGGGAATGCAAAGGCATTATTGTATATATCAATAACCATTACCACTCTCAAGCAAATTTTCAAGTTGAAGTTGCTGAAAGTAGTCATGACACTATATACCATAAACTTCTGGATATTGAAGTGCATTATACAAGTAAATTCTGCATTATTGGTGATGGTCGTGAGGGAGATTTGTGGCATTCAGAGACAGTCAAAGTCAGAGATATGCCAATTTGTAGTACTGTTGAAGTAAAATTGAGTCCTTGGGCAAAATTCCAGAATCTGTAATTGGCTTTCTTCAGAGAACAAACACAGACGAGCCATTTCTAGTGAAATGTATGCTGGCACCGACACGTTGAGAAAGAGAAATTATATTGATGTCCACAAATGATCCTAGTAGGTCAATGGACCTGAAAGTAAAACAAGTTACCATCTCAAGTGCTACCTAGAGGAGGAGAGAGCCATTGATACTATTTAAAAGGAGATGTTTAGGAAAACCATGAATTTTGTTGATCCTGGTTTTTAGAGGTTGTGAGGAACATTCTTGTTAAAAAGTTGAACTAGTTTAATACTAAGCTTTATTTTGAGGACGTTATTGCCCTGGCAATAGGAGGGAGGCCCCACACAAAAATAGACAAGAGATCACGGGAGTCAAGGTAGCAATCATGCAATCATTTCCATGTTTTCGATATAGGATAGTGAGAACACAATTTACTGCTGTATGAGCTGATTTTGTAGATTCAACACCCATTGATAATAAGGTAGTGTTGGAACCTGTTTAGCAGACGACATACATGGAGCGGCAGCTGAGGAATTACAAACACTTTCCCCTTGTATTCTTTCACAGTTTGCAACCCTTTCAGACATAGAGATGACCAAGAACACCTATTTGTTTAATCACTTAGTGGATCACAGCACATTGGGATTGTAGAGAATGGATACCCGTCAGACCTTCCCACTAAGCAGAAGGAATCCGGGTGCCTGATAACAGCTGCAAAAAGACGAATCCATCAAAACAAATTCGTCCTCATCTTTTGTTTTTCAAGAAGGAAGAATTCCAATTTGGGCCTACAAAAGTTTGGGATGTGAATCATACTAATCCTTTTCTGCTCTAGCGCTGGAAGGAGAGTTAGGAAGGCATCTATCGCTGTAGTTGTGTCTTCGAGTTTTGCAAGAACAAATGACTCTAATATTGAAGATCTTGAAAACAATTTTTGTTTTTGTTGTTCATTTTAATTTTTGGCATGTAAGGCCTGTAATATGGGTGTCTATTTTAAATTATATGCATTTAAATAATATATTAAGTGAGTTTGTTAATTTAATATATATTGTTACGTATATAATTTTCACTGTAATGTATTTTTTTCGGGTATTGAATTTTTTTTGATATTCTTATTTCCCTGTTTCCCAGTTTTGGGGGATTTTGTTTTTCAAATTTTTGACTTGTTAAAAAAAACCTGTTTCCCTGTATTAGATAACTTAGGATTTCTTAAATTTCATTAATCTTGTATTATCCCATTCAGAGATATGATGTATGGCTTGAAAAAAAAGAAATGTGGGTAACTAAAGATCCCTGTTTTCAAGACTGCAGTTTTTAACATCCCGACATTCTTGTTTTATGTCTGATATGGCAGGTCATTGCACATTCTTTCAATGCACAACAGCCCATCAGATATACTTCGCAGGCTGCTTCACTACACCAGGGACCGGCTTATGTCCATCCTGGTGGTCAAATGGTAAACACAATTCACGATAAGAACTCAAACTTTTCTCTTTGAAATAATTAATCTTACAAAGGGCATAAATTTTGCTAGAAAAGGCTTGCTTTGATTTTGTCATCTCTTTGTGGTTGATCTATGGTAGGTACTTGGAAATAACTTGGACGCTTGGGGATTAGATGTTTTAATATACAGTACTCTTAAAAGTACATTTTATTGTATTATATATACTATCCTAATTCCTCATGCTTTTGTGGTGTATATGGCAGTATTCACAGCCGATGGTATATGGGCAACCGGGACAAGTGTTATATATCCAACCTTATGCCAATGTAAGGAAAAATTGTTTGAAGCCCAGATAAAATATTCTAAAAGGTTGTAGAATTCATATTGTTATCCTATAACATCACCAGGACTCTTGTAAACTTCTTTCCTAAATGTCACTTGCCCCTGACTCTTGTATAATTCTTTTCAAAATATCACTTGACCTTAAATAAAAACGTTTTCTTCATATGCATATACTTTTTTTGTTTTCTGTCACTTAAATTCATCATTTCAAATTTTCCTGTTGTTTGGTAGAATCCTAATTTATCATTTCCAAATTTTATTGAAATCTGCATTTTACTTTTAAATTCTGTGCTTTTGAGGGAAGTACATTACTTTCATATATATCTCGACCTAATTTTTTTTTTTTTCTTTTTTCTTATTTAGTAAATAGATAGAAATACCCTGTGTCCAAGGTTGGAGTTTGAGTCCATGCTCGACGAATGTAAATCTTGGTTCAAGTTTGCCAATGGATAAAGTTTGAAAAGGAACGTCACTAAGTTTGACCAATAAATTTTTTATCAATTTAATTTTCTGAAAAATAAATAAATGCATAAATAAGACAGACAAAGTGGAGAGAGCTTTCTGTCCTTAGTTTTCAGGCGGGTATACACATGTATATACACACATCTATAAAATAATGCAAAAGCATGTCAAAAACTTACCATGTAAAAATAATGGATAAAGATCAAGTTCAACAAGGATAAAGTTTGGAGAATTTAAAAAATCTCCCATAAAATTCGGTATATCTTGTGACATAGGTCATATCATTGAAATATAATGACATTGCAAGAGAACGACTTTGGGGATGGGGGTAGGGGAAAACATGCAGTGTAAAGCTATGTCAAGTCTAAAGTACTACTTACATGAATGATCAAAAGGAAAGACAATAAACAGCTAAAGATTGTTGCATTTATTTCATCTCGCTCAGTTTCAATGAGATTCTCTCACAGCCACTCTTCCTCCTCAGCCTTGCCATCTGAACTATGGAAGCCTCAGCGTTACAGAACTTGTATCCTGAGCTCACTATTGTCGCAAATTAAATTTTCTTCAGGGTTTTGTCCTACAGCTGCTTCTTTTCTATGACAATGGCAGACTTCTACACAAGTAAATAACCCATACCCCCTACGAGAATGCTGGACAGTGAAAAGATGCCTTTCATACATTAAAGCAGCTACTCAAGTTCATTATTAGTTGGGCTATATTGACCTGCAAAATTTGGGACCCAAAAAATGGAATACTAACAGAGGGTTTGCTATTGGATTTTTGCTTAGCTGTCAACTTATATAACCTGCTATCGCTTATAATCTCATCCTATTTACCAATTAACTCTGCATTCTCCCTTCATTCCGGAAATTTACCTCAAAAGAAATCAGCTGCCATGATCTTATACCTATAGCAGTGACTAAACGAGATTGAAGCGATGTTAGCCTTGATCTGAGAGCCTCCTCAATAAGGTTCTATAGCTTCTAGTCTGTCATCTTCCTTTATTGATTTGCTTAACGATAATTTTGGTGTATCACTATACTTTCAGTAATTTGAAATTGCTTTCTGGAGCTAACTTAAGTCCTTTGGCAAGGGCCCTTTTTTGTTCTATAAGGTTTATGACGGAGAGCAAGTTTAGGACATAAAAGGCCTTTACTTCACCTCTCTGAATCTTAGAAACATTTTTTGGTAGATTGGAAATCCATTCCAAGGTTTTTGCATCTCAGAAAATTGCAGAACTCTTAAAGGGGGGCTCCATAAGAATTTTTGACATATTTTAGGAGTATCCAGCTGTTTTTTATTTGATAGGGTAATGTTTACAGGTTTTGAAGATCCCGGAACTTATTACAAAGGAGAGAAAGATGTGTTGTTTACATACAAAAGGGACGCTTCTACCAGTGACAATGGGGCATGCACAGCAAAACTAAGATTAACAGCCAAAAACAACAAACAAGTTGAACCGGACAGCAGTTCTAACCAACCGCAATCAACCGATTCAACAAGCTTCTACTTTCTTTCTGCCTTCAAAAACAGTCTTCTGCGATTTTGCTCGGAGTCCCTCCGAGCAAGGAGTTTCAGCCCGGATTCCCCCTGAGCGGAGGGTCATGCAAGGGGGCTGTAACATTGCTTTTGTACCTTTTTTCCTTTTTTGAACCTTAGTCCAACCTTCCTTGTCTTCTGCAACAACACAGGGTTGGGATTTGTCTTTTGCTGTTTGCTCCTCAAATGGTTCTGCCCTAGATAATTCCATTTCCGGGTTATTCTTGGAGGAGACTGGAGCAGAGGGGAGAATCTTGTTTGTGATTTTCTTTGGAAAGATTACATCTTTCAGCATGACATCTTCAGAATGAGGGGGGCTTTTAAGGTCCTCATTTGGAAAAGAGGTTTCAAGATCTTCCAAAGGTGATGTAGGATCATCCCTATCTGTAATGTCCCCAAATGGGACAATTAGGCAAATTTGGGGGTTTGCAACAAACCCTACCTAAACCAAAACCCCTTCAAAGAATCTGAAAGTACAAATTCAGCTAATAACACTTCAAAAAATGAAGCAATATTCAACAATTTCTTCCACCAAACCCTTAGGCGATTAGGGCAAAAATCAAATTTGGTATTTTTAACCCTCATAAAAATATGAACCGAGCTTTATATTGTAGCCATTAATTTTAGAAGTCAAAATATTCACTCGAAAGTTGAAATTTAGAATACTGGAATTTATTATTGCAAAATTACAATGAAATTTCATAAATTCACAACTTTCGCAATACTTGGAATTTGCATGCAAGTGATAGCTCAAAATGATCACAAAGATAGTAGCTATCAAACAAAATTAGAATCAAATTTTTCCATCACGGGAAGCCCACCAAAAGTTGTTCCGAAATTTGCCAAACTTTAGTTCACTGTTGAAATAATATAATAAATTCAAAATATTATCTAGGGCACAAAATCACCCTAAATCATGTGCAATTCAACTCTCAAACCATTTGCCAAGCTGTAATAAATTTCTAAAAATACCTCTAACTCTAGAAGAGGGTTTTGAAGACAATTTGCCTTCCTTGAGAGGGGTTGCCACTCTCTCAAAGCAAGTCGCCACCCTTGGGATGGCCTCCAAAATCAATAAAAGTCTTCAAACCAAATTCGTCCACCTCTTTGACCTGCAAATCATGAATTTCCAGTGCTCCGAAAGGTTTGAAATAATCCTTGATGAAGGTGGTGTCCAAAGACACCTTTGTAAATCCGTTTGCATACAATTATGCAAAATTCTGACGCAATTACAGACCTTGAATAGAGCTGCCCTGATAGAAGAATTGAGGTTTTCGTCCTCAAACTTCTTGGTGCACTTGAAGGTTTTCATCCTCAAGTCACTTGTTCAAGCTTGACATACTTGCACAAGAATTTCAATAGCCAAAATGCATAACCTTTTTCAAAGAGTCTTCCCTTTATTTTTATATTCCTCCCCCAAATGTAGCGCTCAACATAGAGAGGGAGAGTTTACCTTTTCGTTTTAAAAAAAATATATATTACAAGTTTCTTTATAAAAGCACTTTTATGACTTAAGTGCCCATGATTCTCAAAAGGTCCCAACTTAAGTGAAAACTAGCTAAAAAACACTTTTTGTATAACTCAATTGAAAACTAGAATACTCAAGTACTTTTCACTTTTTTGCTCTATGAATAGCCCCACATAGTTACCTTCTCTTTCTTTCTCTTAGTCTTGTGGAAACAAAACCAAGCTAAAGGTCTAATGCAAGATATGCTAAAAAGGGGGACATTACACTATCAGATTCATTTGAATCTTCTTTAGTATCTACTTGTAGATGGTCGGAGATGAAGTCTTTCCATCAAGAAGAATCATTTTTTTTACTAAGGGAATTGCAGTTTTTAGTCAAATGGTTTGTATTAAAGCCGCTGTGACAACGAAACAATAAACCTTCATAATCCAAGGGTTGAGACCAAGAACAGTCCCCAACTTGCAAAGTGATATTTTCAAGAAGATTCTTGGAAGTATCAATATTCACCAGAATTTTGGCAAAAGTAGTGCGGTAAAACTGATAGGTATTTGAGTGCATTTGCAGATATTCACCTAATGATTTACCAATAGCCTTCAAAATGGATTCAGTCCAAAACTAAAGAGGAAGACGGGCCCAAATAGGTTTTACATTAAGTGGTTCTGTGAGGGGGTTTAAGGTAGGGGACCATTGTTTGATGACCAGAGGGTGGTGATTCAAGCACCAAAATTGGTTTTGAATATTTTCTTTGTCTTCAATATTGTGAAAGACAATAATAAATAAACTTTTTGCATAAGGGTAAATATCAAGAGTACCTTTTAGGAGGGGTTGCTAATGTTTTGAGATCCAAGCATGTAGCTCTTGAAGTTTTGGTCAATAATCTATGAATCTGCAGATGAGACCTTTGGCTGAGAAGAATTCTTTTGATCTAATCACTTGTTTGGACTCCTCATCAAAGATCACAACATGGTCAGAAGATGCATGTTTTAAAGGTTTGGGGTCTGCTTTTGGTGCTGTCTTATGAGATACTGCCTAAACAAAGGATCTTCTGGGGTCCACCACAACTTCCAGCTCCATGCCATCCAGGGCTCTGTTGACAGTAGGAGAGAAACCATATTTAGCTCAAGATTTGTTCGATGCTTCCTTCTGCATTAGATTATGTCCACAAGTCTGAGATGAAACTACCCTGTGCCCTATGACTTATGCAATAGTACTCTGCATAGGCACAAAGTTAACATTCGGCCTAGAATCGTTGTTCACAGAGGTTTGTTGCTCGAATGATTGTTGGGTGCTTCTGCCATTAGCGAGAGGGGGAGTAGGAGAAAGCATTTCAAAATTTTTAGTTCTTTCATGGCCGAACTAGCTAGGGGAACCATTTGCATTGACAAATTTAGCAGGAGCTTCCTTCCGCTTCAGATTTTGCTTGTAGATCTGAGTTGAGTCAATTGTGTGCCCTGCACCTTCGACACGGATTTCGTCTTCTGCATAGCATCCGTTCTCTGTGTAGCTTCAAGTTTCTGTGCAACATCAGTCTTCCGTACGGAGTCAGTCTTCCACGCAACGATGACATTCTGCCCAAAATCGCCAGACACAGGGGATCTTCTTCCATGAGCAGGAAGGGAAATGACATCAGGGTTCTACGCAGTGACTGCCTTCTGTCCATAATTGCCAGACTCGGGAGATTTTGACATGAGCGAGAAGGGAAACAATGTCAGTCTTCTGCACAATGACAACCTTCTGCCCAGAATCGCTAGACACAAGCGAGCTTCTGCCATGAGCGGGAAGAATACCCAGTTCTTTACCAGGGGTTTGGGAAGTTTCCCCTATTGGAACTCAAGTTTTCAGAATATTCATTAAGTTTTCAATACCGTTTCCAGGAGTTTCCATAAAATTTTGGTACCCTTTTAGAAGTTTTAAAAGTTTCCATTATTTTTTATTTTATTTCATCCAGATTCGCTATCATTTCCTTAAATGTCTACCCCAAAGTGTCTGCCATTTCCTAACCTATTCATTACTGCTCTCATTTGTTAAAAAATTCAGAATACATGAATTAAAAAAATCTGGTTTTATGCTTCCTTAATGGTATATCTAAACAGATTTGCAGCCAGACCATCTTTCAGTATTCCATCTTCTTCTTCCTCCATAGGCCTCTCATGACCATAGAAGGCTAGCATACCACATGTTAACCAATAAACAACACAAAAATGATTGACAACAAAATAGTTCTACAAGCGGTATATTGTATTATTATCTCAATAAATATATAATACGTCAATACAACCATTCAGACCAATTCATGTTTAGCCACCTGAACCAATTCGGGTGTAACCACGATCGATAGCCACCCACTAACAATAGATTAATAAGGTGGTAAACCGTAGTAGAAACTATAGAACACAATAGGACTTAGGATTGAATAATAATCCTAATAGACCCCCTATAAGCCTAAGTCCATCGAGCTGTCAGCGTTTGCAACTATTACGGTGTAGATGGTGTGCTCAAAACTCTGATAACCGTAAATCTTGATGAAATTTTTAGCAGTTGTGTCACAAGGTATGCCAATTTTTTGGCTCAGAAATCAAAAATCACTGTATTTTTCGCCGGCGTAGAAAAACGTCTAAAAATCTCCAATTTCTCGGCAAAAAACACAGGAACTTTTGGCAGCAAAAAAAGGCAAGGTGTTCTATAAACGAGGGGGATCTGAGCAGGGATATGCAGGCAACAGAAGACATTCACGGTTCTTAGGGTTACGAGTATGACTGTTAGGTGTTCTATGTTATTAGTTTAGTGCCTCTGGTTTTGTGCTAAGAGAGCAGTTCGTCCAGTGGTTGGCACTGGTGGTTTGACTGTGATATGCTGCCTGTGTTTGGAAGAGCCATTCGCCATCTGCACTAAGTCTAGTGGTCTGCCACTGAGTAGGAGAGGAGAGCGGAGGAGGAGAGCCACCCGCTGTCGTCCATCTAGCTCGCTGCCCGCATCTCGCTCATCGTCGTCCCAGCTCCATCGCCATCCCAGTCCGCACTGCGCATCTTGCATGTCGGGTTAGTTTTTTCTGTTTTTCTGTATTTTGTTTTGGTCTGCGATTTTGCAGTGTTAATCATTTTTTTTTACTATGTTTTTTTTAATATATTTTTTTTAGGTTTTGCTTTTGTATCGTTTTTTATTTTATTTTTATTATAAGCTTTTTATTTTTTAGTTTTCAATTTAGTTTTATTTTTTTTTAGATTTGTTTTCATATATTTTAAAAATTATTTCGATAATATAGTTTTTATTTTTTAATTTTGTTTTAATTTAATTTATTTTATGTTTTATTTTTTATTAATTTTTTTCCTATTTATTTATTTATTTATTTTTTATAATTTTGTGCTAAGAGAGCAGTTCGTCCATTGGTTGGCACCAGCGATTTGCCTGTGATCTGCCTCCTGCGTTTGGAAGAGCCATCCTCTGTTTGCACTAAGTCCAGTGGTCTGCGATCGAGGAAGAGAGGAGAGCGGAGGAGGAGAGCCACTCGCTGTCGGTCGTCTGCAACCCGTCGCTCGTAGTTTGCCCATCGCTATCCCAACTCCTCCATCGCCGTCCGGATTTGCACTGCGCATCCTGCAAGTAGGGTTAGGTTTTTTTGTTTTGGTCTACAATTTTGTAGTGTTAATCTTTTTTTTGTTTAATATGTTTTTTTTAATACATTTTTTTTAGGTTTTGTTTTTGTATCGTTTTTAATTTTATTTTTATTATAACCTTTTTCTTTTTTAGTTTTCAATATAGTTTTATTTTTTTATTTTTTTTAGATCTGTTTTTATATATTTTAAAAATTATTTCGATTATATATTTTTTATTTTTTAATTTTTTTTTAATTTATTTTATTTTACGTTTTATTTTTTATTAATTTTTTTCTATTTATTTATTTTTTATAATGTTTATTTTTTTAATTAGGTATTTAAAAATTTTAGTTTCTGTTTTTTAATATTTATTTATTTTTAATAATATTAAAATCAAAATTATAATACATTTTATTGTTTTATTTCCTTTTTAAATATTTATTTATCTTTTAATAATTTTTGTTTATAATTTAAAAAAAAATTATTTATCTTTTTTTAAGTAATTTTTTTAGGTCTTTTTTTAAAATGTTTTTTAATTTATTTTTTTATGATTTAATGTTTTTTTATTTTATTTTATTGTTTATAATTTTTTTGATATATATATATATATATATATATATATATAGATGCATATATTTTTGTTTTTATATATTTGTAGTTCTTTTTATTTTTTAAAATTTAATATTTTTTTAATTTTGTTTTAAAAAATTAAATATATATATATTTATCATTATTTATTTATTTTTTACATTTTTTTTAATGATTTGTTTATTTATTTTTATTTATTCTATTTTTTTTATAAACATATTTAAATTTTATTTGTTTTTTTAAAATATTTTTAGTTCTTTTTATTTCTTAATTATTTTTAGGTTTAATGTTTTATAACTTTGTTCTAAATATTCAATTTTTTATTATTTATTTATTTATTTTTATATGATTTGTTTTTTTGGTAAATCTTTATTTTAATGACTTATTTATGTTTTTTAATTATGTAATTTTTATTTTATTTTATGTTACTTGATTTTATATATTATAAATTATAATTATATTTTAAATATCTTTTAAATTTTAAATGTATATTTTGTTTTTTAGTCATTTTTGTTATTCTATTTAATAATTTTGTTATGTTTTTTAATTTAGTTTTTAATGATTTATTTATTTATTTATAATTATTTGCTTTAGTTTTTTAAAATTATGTTTATATATAATATAAATTTTATATTATATTTGTATCTTTGTTTTTAAAATATATTGACATTAAATTTTCATGTGAAATTTGCTGAAGCATTTATGGCTCTTAAATCAAACACTGAGGGATGGAAGCATGTGTCACGAACCGGATCAGAGAATGAAATAAAATGTAATTTATGTGAAAAATATTTCATGGGACTTTAACTAGGGTCATTGACCATCTGCTTGGCAGGGCAGGTGCCTTAGTGGGGGTGTTAAACCATGTCCTAATTTGACCTCGGAAATCAGAGTAAGATTCAAGAAAGAAGAGAAACAATTAGTTGCTGAAAAACATATGGCAACAAAAAAAAAATAAAGAATTCAAGAAGAAATATCCAGGGGAGCATCAAAAAGTTTATTTACAAGCATGTCATCCTCACATATGCAATCAAACACTAGTGGGAGTGACACAATTCCCAACATGTGGAAGCCAGTGTAAAAGCAAGATGTGGATGATGTATTGGTTGATTTTTTTTATTCAAGTGCCATTCTATTCAACACGGCTAGGAATTCGTTCTTTATTAATGCAGTTAAAAAAATATTTGAATTTGACAAATGTTACACTCACCTAGTTCTGAAAGACTTATGACTACTCTTTTGAAAAGGTCAAAAGAGAGGGTAATTGATAGCATGGTAGATATTAAAGCCTCTTGGAGTACAAGATGTTGCAATATATTGAGTGATGGTTGCTCTAATATGCGTCAAAGGCCATTGATTAATGTCTTGATGCATTGCCCTGAAGGCATATCTTTCTTGAAAATGATTGATACCATGAATCACAAGAAGACATCAGAGTTCATTTTCAAAATCTTAGATGAAGCAATTCTTGAAGTGGGTGAGGAAAATGTAGTTTAGATTGTCATTGATAATGCCACAAATTGTGTAGGGGTTGGAAAAATAATGATGGATAAGTATATAAAAATATATTGGAGTCTTTGTGCAGCGCATTGTCTTAATTTGCTACTACAATACTTAGCCAAATTTTCATGGGTGCATGAAGCAATTCAAAGGGGGAGGACATTTACAAACTTCATAAGGAACCACCGCCTCACATTGAGTATTTATTAACAACATGCATTGATGGAGTTGTTGAGGCCTTGTGAAACAAGGTTTGCTTCTTTTTGTATCACTTTGAAAAGAGTGGTCGAAGAGAAAGCAACAGTAAAGTCACTGATTTTTTCTAATGAGTGGGAAATTTATGCACTTTCAAAAAGCTCTAAGGGAAAACAAGCATAACAAATCATCATAAACCCAAGCTTTTGAGAAAGTGCAAATAAGGTTCTAAAAATGTGTGAGCCTCTTGTTGATGTGCTTCGCATGGTTGATGGTGGCACCCCTTGTCTTGGTATGCTTTATGAAGCTATGGACCATTGTAAGGAATCCATTCAAAAGAGATTCAATGATGTAGAGATAGACTACAAAGCAATATGGGATGTGATTGATATAAGATGAAAAATGATGCACATCATTACATGCATCGGCTTGTTATCAAGAGCCTAGGCTTTTTCATATAGAAAGAGAAAGTGATGCAAAAGTCGTGAGTGGACTTTATAAAGCCATTGACAGAGTTGTTATAGATCCAAAACTTGCAAGTATAATTATGAGCCAAAAAGGGCATTTTGAAGACAAGGAGTATTTGTAACAGTTGCAACCAAAGATGATAGAGTGTATCTTGAAGGATACGAATGGTGGAAATATTGAGTCAACTACAAAGGAACTACAACACTTTGCCATCCAAATTTTGAGTCAAGGAGCAAGTGCATTTGCATGTGAAAAGAATTGGAGCTATTTTGATCACATTCAATCTAAGAAAAAAAAGGGTATTGTCAGAAAAGTTAGGAGATCTTGTTTATGTTTGCAACAATTTGCAGATGTGTTGAGCAAAATGGAGAAAAAATCTTCTTCACAACCTCAATCAGTTGCAGTAAACTTAGAGGACGCAGATGATCTTGAATTCCTTTGTGATGAATCTAGTGACGACAATGATGTTGATCAGCCAAGTGTTCTTGATAATATAGAGCTTTTCGATGTATCTAGTAACCTATAAAGCCATAGAGTGTATTGACTTTTTGTGATGTAGAACTTTTTGATGTATAATTTCAAATTTGTATGAAACTAAGAACTTAGTATTACATGTTTTAGATTTTGAGACAGTTTTTCAACAAGTATCTTTCATATTCTTATTTGGACTTATTTTTACATGTTTTATGTTTTGAATTTAACTTCGATTTTTTTTTTAATTTTTTATCCAAAATCGATTTCAAACTGATTTTTACCCTCGTCAAATTCGAACTCGAACTCGAACCTTGTGATTTAGGTTAGTAGATATCAACAATGAAACAATGAAAGGAAATGAAGGCATACAACACACACACATACTTGTGTGTGTTCTCTTTTTATTAAGCATAAAATAAATTACGTTAGTTGGGAAGGTTGATAATTGACCATTAGTCAATTTTTTACTAATAGCTAATAAATAACTTTAATGCCCTCTTTTAATGACTAAGCCGTAGGCTACAAATTTGTCTCAAAGTTTTACAAATAAAGTGGGACCAAAAAGTTTATTTATTGCATTTACACATTGCTCCTTAGATATTAATATGAAATCTGCAGTCCTTTGACTTTTTATTGCAGTCCAATGTATGAGCTTCGGTGTAGACAAAAATTGAAAATGATAGCTAACAACAAAACAAAGATCTGGTTGTATGGACATAAGTTATATCAAGTTGTCAAATTATCTATAGGGTGATTCATTGATTGGTGATGAATCATCATTCGCTGATAACTTCAGCCCAACCTCTATAGTTTTGAACCCAAAATCTTGGAGATATTGATAAAAAAAATATACCAGGCTCATAGAACCTGCTTGAGTCCGTACAGGTACTTAATCAACATGTAAACCAGATGATTACTTTTAGGTACCCAAAAGCCTTCAAGATGCACCATGTAGACCTCACTCAAATCTCTATTCAGGGAACTAAATTGAGCTACTATGTAGAGAAGCAACTGAAGGGTGACCATTTTCGCAGTGAGAGTAAAAGCTAACTTTGTAGTAAGTGGAAAAACCATCTCCGTAGTAGGAGAAAAAGTAACCTCATCTATTCCATCTTGTTGGGAAAAGCCTTTCGCAACAAGATGAGCCTTGTACTTGTCCAAAGTACCATCTGCCTGGGTTTTCACTTTGTCCACTCATTTGCAACCAATGAGTTGTTTAACTGACTATTTAGACACCATAAAAAGGTTAGAAGTGAGAGCAAAATGACCATGCTCTATTAAATCAACAACCTTGTTTCTAGTCCTCTAAGCTAGTGTCATTGATTGAGACATTTTATCCTCTCGCACAACTTGTGCATTTGATTGAGGAATTGCATCCTCCCACACATTCTTCGTGGTGGATATTCCCTCCACAACTAGTGCATGTAAGTTGACTGAAGTAGAGACAACAATCTTATGAGGAATTTCATCCTCCAACACATCCTGTATGGTGGAGTCTCCCTCCACACATCCATTCAAGTTGATTGTGGCAGGGTCAACAAGCCTATACAAGCCACCTTACCCAATACCTCTGTCATGTTTTATGTTAGACAAAATACACTGTCTCCGAGATAAATTTACAACGATGTTTGGGATTTTCTGTTAACTGACAAATGAACAAGAGTTTTTTATATACACTAAGAACATACCTAACATTCCTTACTATGATTTTTTTAGCATTATTCATTACCATACAAATATCTTCTACCCCCTCTACTACAAGTGACTTCCCATCATCTAATAAAACTAAATTAGAAATATTTGTATTTATAGTATATGTGACATGTTGACAATTCTTCCACAGGTCAGATTGTCTCTTGCCATTCGGACAATTCACGTCTCTAGCCAAGGAAGAAATAATACATTGGGTAAGAGGTAGACCAATTGAAATAACTCATTTGCAAAAGCCTTGGCTACAACAGGATTTCCTTCGGGCAAAGAAGGCATAATGTCACATAGCTTCGGAAAAGTGCAAAGGACATAAGTTTGCAGGGAATTACAAAGGAAAGAGCCGACAACAAAGGAAGTAATTCCTTTGGACTTTTTGTCCGAAGGAATACTTCCGAGAATTCAAAAGAGAAAAGTCCACCCAAAAGCAAGAAAAAACCAAGGAATAATTCATTCGGACAAAAGTCCGAAGAAATCCGAGAGAGAAGTCAGAAAACCACAAGAAAATTCAAAGGAATAAGGACCCCTGCAAAAAATTTTGGGTGTCCTACAAAAAGCCCGGGTGTCCTACAAAAATCCCGGGTGCCCTACAATTTTTACGAAAAGCCACTGAGGAAAGACAGAAGCCCTTGCGGAGGGCACTTGGTTGGCGACAGGACCATTGCAATTTTTTGTTGGTGGTAAGGGCACAGAGAAAGGAAACGAGCCCTTGCAGAGGGCACCTAGTCGGTGGCAATACCTTTGAGATTTTCCCGAAGGGCTTTCCGCCGGTGGTAAAGGCAAAAAAGACAAAGCAAATACCTTCGAACAAAAAGTCCGAAGAAATTCGGAGAAAAAGCCCACCCGACAGAATAAAGTCCGAAATTGCACAAAGCAAAGTAAATAACAAAGGAAGATATCCTTCGGGAAAAAGTCCAAAGGAATTCCTTCGGACTTTTTGTCCGAAGGAATACTTCGGAGGATAAACAGAGACAAAAGCCCGCAGGAAAAGATAAGAACAATTCAAGCGGACAATTTGTCCGAATGAAATCCAAAGAAGGGTGAAATAAAAACTCTGAAGACCAGGGAGAATTCCGAAGAGAGGAAAGTCCACAAAAAACAAGACGTGGCCATTTTTTCCGAAAGGTAAAGCCAGGAAATAAAGTCTGCGATAAATGATAAACCAAAGGAGAAGTCAACAGAAAAGTCCGCAGGAAATGAAGCCAAAGGAAATAGGCCAAGGGCAAGGAAAAGAAGCCGAAGGAAATAAATCCGCAGACAGAAAAGTCCACAGCCAGAAATCCGAAAGAATTAAGCCAAGGAGACAACAAGAAATCCGAAAGAAATGGAGGTTTGACTGTGCAAAAAAGGATAGAAAATAGATAATCCGACGGAAAGTGGAAAACAAAATATCCGAGGAAATATAGACCAAATATAGATAAGATAATCCAAAAATAGAATCCTGCCAAAAATAGACAAGACACATGCAGACCAAAATAAGAGAAAATACATGTGAACAAGGGCTATTTTTGGCGGATTGCTAAGTTTCGGTTGACTATTTGTTTTATTTGTGGTTTGACTAGTCAGTCTCATGCATTCGAAGGTCCAACTCAGCGTCAAACCGAGTTCTCAATCCAAGTTTGGTGTTGTTTTCATGCAAATGAGAGCAACTCAATTGGGGTTCCAATTTCAGACGTCGAGTTGACCGTTCCAGATTTAGAATTGACTAATTGTTAAACGCCACATCTATTAGGAGTTTCCCATGCAAAGGAGAGTATCTTCATCCAACTCAGCGTTTCTCTTCGTCCAACTCAGCAGTTTAAACGTTCCAACTCGACTTCCAACGAATCAAGTCAGAGTTCTAAAATTGACATTGGCATTGGATTTCATGCATGATATTATCATCGCATACTTTCAAACGTTCCAGCAGCTCACGAAGAAGCTAAAATGGGAAACTTGGCGTAATATTCCATGCAAAGAGAGGTGGGCGTTTCAATAAACAAAGACAAGTCCACTTCCTCTAGCGCAAGGAGCTTCATGCAAAGACAAAGGGAAAACATATTTTTATTGAAAGGCCAAGTTAGCGTTGAGTTAATCTAAGTTGATCCTTTTCTTCAATTTTTCAACACCAATCTTTGGCTTTTGTAATTCTCTATAAGATGGCTTTCAACCTTGATTAAAAATCATCCCTCACTTGGCAAGACCAGAATCTGCCATTGGTGAGTTGTTTAACCTCTTCGATCATTAGAAGGATTGTACTTTCAGATTTCAAGTGTTGGCATAGTGTATATTCATTCAACAATTTGCATGTGGTAGATTCCTCTCCCTTCCCAAATTCTGATTGGTACCTAGTTGCTAGCTTATCATTATGCAGGTCATGTTAAGTGTTCTTTATGTCTTTTGCTGAAGCTGTAAGTGGATGTTAGGTGGCTACAAAGTGTCTTGTATTAGAGTTCTCTCCATCGTTTTTCCCTCGTGTTTTGGTCATTGGATCGAACCTTCTCACGAAATACTTATGCATAGTGGTCGATTGAAATCAAAGGTTTTCCTTTTCCCTTGTTTGTTCAGTGTTCAAGGTTCCAAGTTGAGTGGATCAATATTTTGGTGTATCACCTTTATTAGGTAGGATTTCCCCTTAAAGTTTCCTTCTCCCTTTTCTATGGTAGTCCGCAGCATAGAGTAGAGATCCTCATTGATACATCTTACAGGAACCAGCCTTCTCTATAGGTTCTCACTATTGAGGCACCCACCCTCGTGAGAAGATCCAATTGTTTCAACCGGATAGAGGACTGGCCATTTCATGCACGTCTTCGATTCAGAGCGCAACTCCAGGTTGACAACATGACATACAAGTCCTTTGGACACGTAAAATGTCTGGATGCCTTGGAGTCAATGATTCAACTTTTGGTTGCACTATTGTTTGAGTATGATGCCACAAGGGCATACTTTTCCTTAGAATCTTGTTCTTCATTGTTGCCACGTTTGCTGCCTGACGACTTTGTTTGGAAAGAGCATACTATTGTTTTCAAAAATTCTTTCAACATGCCCACCATTATGATGGCAAAAATATTTCCCTTGGTACTTGGGAGACGAATCACTAGGGATGCATTTCCACTTTCCCTTTGACATAGCAACAAATGCACTCTATGTTTGTCCAACATTGGACTCATTTGCTTGTGTCTATCTGCGTTCCTTCAATAACAAATAAGAACTAACTTGAACAAATGTCAGGGTCTTGCTTTCTACAATTGAGTATAAAGCCTCCACGAAAGATTCGTATAATGGCGTCAAGTTGTTCCAAACAAGAGCAACTAGGTCATCTTCATCCACCATTTGGTTAATGACAACAAGCTGGTCTTAGAGATCTTTCATCGGAAGATGTTCTGACAGGGACCTATCTTCAATCTTATTTATAGAAAATAACAAATTCTTTAAGTACAGGACCTAACTTTTCTGTGAAGTGTGATACTAATTTTTCAGATTGGTCCAAAGCACACTTGCTTAAGTGGCATTTCAGATCTTAAGAATCATATCATGTGACACAAATAACTTCAACAATAACAAGTCCTTATGAAGCTTGTCATAATCAACAAAATTTGTAACGTCTTGAATTGTCGAGAATGATTTTATCACAATCGAGATATTCGCAATTGTTAAAATCTTATGACTACAATCTCCAAACATTGTAATTATGACCATTCAATTTTTGTGCTTCCGATAAAACTAAGTTTTGAATATTGGCCATTAATTACACAATATTTTGACCTCTGATCCGAAAATCAATGCAAAGTCTAGTAGAATCTGAAATTTGTTTAATGTTGAATTGCTTACAATCTTCATGCTAATGTTCAAGATATTTGAACTTCGACTCTTGTTGTTTACGAACAATGGTGTTTGGAGTTGTTGTCTATGCCTTAACTTGATTGACAAGTGACAAATTTGTGATTTGTGACCGCTTTTGATGTTGTTCATGTATTTTTGTTTTCAATAATCTGCATTTTTTATTTCTTTTTCCTGTGTCAACTATAACTACAAAAATGTCCGCAAAGAACTATCACGTTTTGTGCCGTAATGTCACACAAAAATTGTTGTTTGGACTTCAAAGCATGTCCATTGAAAATCGTGTCAAGCTTGACAAACCTCAATTTGTCCTCAAATCGATTGCAAAACATCTGATAAAAGGTGGCAAACACTCACGATGCATAAATCATGATTGGAAAACGCATGGTGAATTCTATTATGGAAATCATGACTTCGAAAATCCACTGGTTTCCTTCCTCCTAGGAATCTTCACTGTGTGGTTCTCCCATGCCCTAGAATTTAACTGTAAAACACCTTCCTTCTGCTTGTGCCTTGAAATCGTGACAATGTCCAAAAAATGTGCCTTCAGAGAATTGTTTTCTTCATAGATGACTGCAAGTGTGCTTATTTTCCTTGCTTGGTCCAGGTGTGCGTTGGAAATCATGAATTTTTCCTTCTTGTTTTAAACTTTAATACATCTACAAATCTTGTCTTTTGTAGTTTGGTCTTTACCATGCATGCCCTAACGTTACGTAAACCTGTGTCCAATGGTTCATCCTTAATCACAATCCTACTTTCATGAAATCGTTTTGCATCAATTCGTGCGTCTTAAAAATGCCACGGTATTGATTTACAAAACAACACGAATTTGGGTCTTCACCTCTGCAAATACCATTATTGCAAATCACGAACTGAC
This sequence comes from Torreya grandis, assembly GCA_037957365.1. Lineage (NCBI taxonomy): Eukaryota > Viridiplantae > Streptophyta > Pinopsida > Cupressales > Taxaceae > Torreya > Torreya grandis. The sequence goes on from JARHVA010007082.1 coordinate 579,831, forward strand.
TCTTCAAGTCAAGTTTGAACCTCCTCCCTTGTACTATTCGTACCCTTCTAAGACTTTTTCGAACCCCCTGCTCCATGCTTACCCAACTAGGGCTTCCCTGAATGATTGGTTATGATGCCAATGTTAGCAGATATAAACAATTGAAGAATGAAGAGTAATGAAGGCATACGACACACACAATTATATGTCTGGTTTTTGTCAAGCATAAAAGAATTTATATTAGTTGGGAAGGTTGATAACCAAACATTAATTAATGTTTAACTAATAGCGAATTAATGTCTTTAGTAGAAATTACTCTGTGATCCATCTCCAAATGTGTAAGGAATCAGACCCACTCAAAGTGTGTCCTAATCAATCATGTGCCAAAGAGAGCAAAACCAGATTATTCAAGACAACTCTATGAGCAACCCATACATGGCATAAATGTGCTACGATTGCACTATAATGCATGACTACCTCAATCTCCATCAAATTGTAACTGTGAACCAATCCTTGTCCAGAAAGCTCTTAAACCCGAAAAAAGTAGGCACATGTTGACACCAAAAAGAATGCCTCTATGGAAGAAAAATTCATCCAAATTTAAAATCTAGTATGTTAGCTATGCTAGCGAATTAATTCCACTATTCTCATCTATGTAACAAATGCTTGTAAGACACTTATTGAAGAAAGTTCATGTAAAAGTCCCAGCTAAAAAGGTACATAAGGAGTTTAAAGAATTAAAAGAAGGCTCAGAGTGATCTAGACACTTTGGGAATAGCCTTTTGTTTTAGCACAAACATCACACCGTGAATTTTTAGAGAAACTTGTGGCAGAGCTATGACTTATCACGCTGTGACTTACAAGAGAATGATGCAGTCCGAGTTCGATGAGTAACGGTTGCAAATGTGGCTTAATTTCCGATTCCCTATTTGTTTATTTCTTCTCTTGGGGCATTTTGTGTACCTCCTTTTGAATGAGTTTATCTATAAATATAGGTCTCTAGGATAGGTAGAGGCATTCAATGGACGTTGGGTTCAATAGTGCAAATGCAAGTGTTGAGTCCGTGAGTGAGTTCCATTGGTCTCCTAGTTGGGTTTGATTGTTAGGTGTTGCAATTGTCTGAGAAGTGTTGGAAGAAGACATAGCATCGTGTAGGCTTTTGGCAGTTTTGAATTGTTTCTTTGCCTATGAAGGCTACTTGATGGCAATACAGTTGTACTTGAGAATAATATGGAGGAAAGGGGAGGAGTAAGCACCTCACTTTGCTGAGGTTTTGCCTAAGTTGGGTTTTTCCAGGATAAACTATTGTGTTATTTCTACTTGCACTTTATTTATAGGTATTTCATTTACAACACCTTGTATCTCTGTTTAGTAAGCAAAGTAGTGCATAACAATAAACGTTTGGAGTGTAAATGATCAATGTTGGTGATTCTTGCCATGGAATATCCATGGAAATTATGGATCAAATTGGTATTACGGCAGGAATAGTTCCATTTTGTATAGTTTTTTTGTGACCATATTGCAGTTTTACACCTGTTACTAGTGCAACAAGTGTTAGTGGTGAAGGTATCTGAGTTCCCTTGTAGAGAAATCAAACACATGGCCCATCTTGATGAAGTAGAACCTCCTTCCAATGAAGAACGGTTCCACAAGTTGGAATAAGATGTTGCTAATCTCTTTTTATCCATGGAAAAGATTGATAAGCTCGAGTTCTTTGTTGAGATTCTCATGGTGAAGCCAGGCGTTTCTGTAGAAACTCTAAAGCAAGGGAGGAAATGGAAGCTCTTGAGAATGAGGTGGAAGAAAAGGCCCATATTGACCAAACTCCACCAACATTTAAATCTTAAGTAAAGATTGAGATTCAACAGTATGAAGAGGTGAATGTGGAGAGCTAGACCAGTGGCTAGCTCAACTTGAGGTATATTTCACTTTGCATGAGATTGATGAGAGTTGACATAGTTTTTTTGCAAGGTTAAAATTAACCAATCATGCTTTAATTTGGTTTGAAAATTATGCTCATACCTTTGATGCTAATGGGATGAATTTAAAGGGCTGATCAAGAAACAATTTTATCATATTTGTTATGAGGAAGATAGGTCCATGCATTGGTAGTATCTTAGGCAAAAGCAAGGCCAAAGTGTATAGGTGTATACAAGCGAGTTTTGCAAGAAGGCAGTCCAAATGGGCAATGATATAGTGGACCGTGACATCTTGATGAAGTACGTGGGTGGACTTTATAGCCATTCAAGGATACCTGTATTTTTGGAAAAGCCTTGGATGTAGATGAGGTTTGTTCTCAAGCTCACAACTTAGAGATGGACAAAAAAAAGGGACCATCTACCTCTCCAAGCATGCCAAAACAACAAGGTGGTTCTAAGCAAGAATGGAAAGGTAAGCATGATGCTACTACTACTTTTTTTGAAAGGATATTAAAAGGCATCATAGACATTGTGATGTTGATAGTCATTCAAAGGAGACTTCTTGGGAGTTGCATCTAGAATTGCATCCACACAAAAGCAAGGGAAAAAAAAAAGGCTATGACTTCATTCCAAGGGAAATATGTTTGGTGCAGCTGTGATGTGGATGAGACATTATGTTATAATATTCAAAATGATTTATTTGGGTAGAAATAGTGTGTTGGAATAATTGTCATTGATGTTAAAGGAATTGTAACGGATATGTCAAACGGAATTGTTGCCGGAAGTGAATGAAAGTGTCAAATGGAATTGTTCCCAGAAGTGAATGGAAATGTCAAACGGAATTGTCGACGGTCACATCTTTTGGTGAAGAGGTGCCTCTTGGATGGGATGCCTCCTTTGTGAGATATTTTGAAAGGCTATATAAGGGAGAAGAGATGTGGAAGTATTACAAGCATTCGAGTTGATTGAAGATCATATAAGTGTGAGCGAGGAAGAGAGGAAGAGCAGAATTTTGTTTATGCATATCATTCGAGTGAAGAAGAAAAGAAAGCAGAGTGCTATTCGAAAGATAATATATTTCGTGTGGGGATTGGTGACTCTAGGAGTTTGGTGCCTTCAAATTTGTCGAGTTGGTGCTTGGTGTTGGGGATCGGTGTCTCCAGTGGGTTGGTGCCTACAAACACTTTGTATTCTTTTATATTTTCGGCTGGATTTGGATGGTAGATCCAAGCAACTCATCATTTGTGGTTTTTTCCCGAAAGGGTTTTCCACGTAAATCTGGTGTCACTATGTTCTCTCTTTTTTTGAATGTTTTGTGTAGATTTCAGTTTTAAAGTAAAAGTTTATATAATACTGATTCACCCCCCCCTCTCAGTATTAGTGTTGCTTATCATAGTGATCCAAATCAAGGTGATCTTAAAAAAAAAAATCATCTTAAAATTTAGATTAAGAAGATAAAAGTTGATGCTCCTTTTGATTCTTGCTCTCAAACAAATTTGATAAGCAAGGAGTTAGTAGACAAGTTGGGGTTAGAAACTTACAATCATCCTAGTCCATATGCATTGGGTTGGGTAAAGTGATGCAGGCTCATCTGGGTCCACGCGTAATTTTGCATCTATCAAAAATATGAGTAGTTAGTTGATAATAAATTGCAGTGAAGTCCTCTACTATTTTGATTAGCATCAGGGTTTGTAATTGAGTCACTACAAGTTCTGGTTCATTTCCACAATAATATTTGAATGGATCTATTTTTTAGTGGCTCGTGGTGAAGTTGTTTCTCACCGCATCTCACCGCACTGGCATGGTGGTAACTTGGATTGAACATATGGCTTTAGTTTGTTGCGCAACTTCAGCAAACTCAATTTTGGATCTTCATTCTTAATATCCTTCTTTTGTAGTTCCTTGAGCTTAATGCTAGTCATTTGAACACCTTGCATGGATGAGTGGTAACACATTTGGGATGAGGCTTGCAATGACATTGGGAATGGGTAAAGGGGTCTGTGATGTGTTATGGTTCATCAATTATGTGGTATGCTATTTTGGGATGTATTACCATCGGAACTTGTGTGCATTTAATGATTGTACTGCATCTTGATGTGTCAAGAGCATTTAATATTTGTGCCCTTAGTGGGTTGTTGAAAGCAATTAATGTAAATGGGTGGATTGTGTATCTATATAAACACATCCACTTCAGTTTAAAGGGTATTCGATTCCAGATTGGGAAATAGTTAGAACGGTTGCAAGGAGTACTGCAATAGAGATCTATGTGCAAATCTAGGGGGGGCTATTGGAGTTGAGTCACTTGGGTAACACTGTGGTGTTGGTTTGCTGTTTATAAGCATGCTGGCATTTGTGGAGTTGTATTGGTTGCAACTATCTTTGGCAATTGGTCTGAACTTGTGTAATATCCTTTTGAAACAATAATAAAATTCAATTATTTTGTGGGAATTTCCACTATGTAGTTGTAGTCTCCGCAGAAGAAGGTATCTCTTAATTGAGTCCCCTAACTGCAATTGCATCATTTTGTATTAGGGCAAGGAAAAAACTCTGGGATTGAGAGATCGAGGTTGGTGTTCTCCATTATTTGTACAGGTGGGTAGAGAACAAATGAGTGGAAAAAAGGTCCTCATGGGATTGTGAGTCGTGTAGCAGTAGATTTGAAAGTTGTGAAAAATTAAGATGTCACCAAGAAGAGTTAGGTGAGGGGGCGCAATAGTTGTGAATGTGAATGGAAGATTGGATGAGATTGCAAAAATGTTGCAATTTATGCAAATAAGATTAGTTGTAGTAGAAAGAAAGAAATACATTATATTTATGTCCACAAATGACCAAAAGTAGGTCAATGGGATTGAAGGATACAACCATTAACAATAGAAAGTTCTAGGAAGAGAGAATCCTAGAGGTGAACCAAAGAAATAAAGTATAAAGACAAAATAAAACTTGTCACTAAAACAAGTGGCAAAGAAACCAATACAAATATCAATGATGGGCGAACAAAATCCCCAAGAGCACGTGCCAATGAAGACTAGAGGCAAATCTCATCGAACATCTCTGTTTGTGCATGGAGTGGAGGAATCATCTCAACCATTATCGATCATAGTGAGAGATCTGATAATTTTGTACGACGAGTATACAGGGTCGGAGGAGCCAATTTGGGGGATCTTAGGAGGAAGCAAGACACTTCCTCTAAAATGTCCCCTAACATCCAAGGCCGATGTAATTCCCATAGTAGAAAAGAAGCTAGTAATATCAATTTGCCCCTATGGTCTGGGGGGCAACTGGCAAGTAGTAGATCCATGTCAGAGAAGGGCAAAGCCATACCGATGGATTAGAGTAGACCCAACGTGCTGAGAGATAGCAGGGTTGGAGATTTGAGTAGTCTGAGTAGTAATGATGTGCTAAGAGAAGCGCCACTTAATTGCCCTATCAGATTTGATGTGTGATGTACCAGTGTCCAAAGGACTCTTAGTGCTGCAAATCACCTCAATGGGCTGAAAGAAAGAGGTGATCATATGGGAGCTCTAGAGCATCTATGCTCCTCTTGTAGGGATCTGTGCCATAAGGTGACAACCTTGTGAAGATAAAGGGCTCAACATTGTTGGTTTGTATAACTGAAGAAAGTAGTTAGAGTGTTGTTTGAGTCTCTGTAGAGGCAATGATATCTTCCCCAGATCTCATAATAAATGGGGCATCTAAAAATGAAGTGGTCCTAGGTCTCCACCTCTTGGAGTGAGCAAGGACGACAAATCTGGTCTTGACGGAGAATTTGATGCTCTGTTTCAATCCGTAACTGGTGGGAACAAACTGTCATTTGGCCAAGAGGAAATCTCAAGCTGTGAGACCAATGGCGCTAGAGATAGCGAGGGCGATAAATTATACTGTACACCACATGTAAGAAATGATCGACATAGAAAGTAAGCTTGGCACTGAGCAACTCACAGGGAGAGATCCAGGTGGTTTGGATATACTATTTCTAGATGTCCTCTTTGGCGACCCTAATGATGATGTCCTTAGTGGGAAGAAACCTTGGAGGGGTGTCCAGGGAATACATGAAAGGGGGTAGCTTGTCAATAGAGATGCCATTAGAAAGGAGGAGCAACCTAGTCTCAGAGTACCAACAGTGTTGACGTTTGGTGGCGACCAGTGAAGCAATCCTTTATGAAGAGCAAGGTGCTCAGTAGGGATACCTTTCATGACCAGAAGTTGAGTCCCCCAGGGAACTGAGTTTGTAGATGTAGAAAGTAAGCCTAAAGACAGTCTCAAGGCGTAGCGGGTGGGCTGCAAATTCAGCTTGGATGATGAATTGAGGAAGGTCTGTTTGCAACGGATCATGTGCTCCAACATGGGATTTTGGACCCTGTCAATACGGGCCCAGTCAACAGCGACTAGGCTAGGTCCCCAAACCTCTAAACCATACAAAACTATAGTTTTGATGATAGTATCAAACAAGTGTAACATGGAAATAATGTCCTGGAAGTAGATTTGGAAACATTGACATTCCAAAATAGAAATAGAGGCATACCCCTTGCAAAGGCGTGGTTGAGTGACAAACTTCATGTTAAAGCATGGACTGGAAAATTGGACCATCAAATAAGTGTAGGCAGATGTGATCTCAAGAAGTTCCCCTCTAGAGAAAAATTGGAATCTGGAGAGAAAGTGCTTGGAGATATTGAAAATAATGACCATAGTTTTACTAAGGTTGACTACAAGTTATAGTTCGTAGAAGTGAGAAAGGGCATCAAGTTGTCTCTGTAATCCCTTTGCAGAGTGGGATAGCAGGACAACATCATCAACAAAAAGGAGGATGGCTATAATCTCCTTTTGCAGAAGACAACCATCATCTTTATGGGTATGTTGTCGAAGAAACTCCTCTAACTCATCAATGTATACATTGAAAAGGGTTGGTGAGAGAGGACATCCTTGTTTGACCCCATTGATACTCTTTACAAACTTAGACAAACTGTGAGAGGGACAAAGCTGGCCAATGTCTGTCTCATAAAACTTCCAAGCAACGATAATCACAGAATTAGAGATGCCGAAATCTCTCAACTTCTGGAAAAGCTTGTGTCTCGCAACTGAGTCAAAGGCTTTCTTGAAGTCAACAAAAGAACAAAAGACTTTGGAAGCCCCGTGACGAGCTTCTTCAATGAAAGCTCAGATTATAAAGATGTGGTCAATAGTTTGGTAGTTCCTTCTAATGCCCACCTACCCGTGAGCTTTGATATTATTCTTTTCCAAGTATTCTGAGAACTTCATATCTAACATTGTGGCGTAAAGTTTGGCAAATGTATGCCCAATCATAATGGTCCTGTAGTTGCTAGGGATAGAGGGATCACTTGACTTATGAATAGGGTGGATGATGTGTTGGGACCATGACTAAGGAACCCTGAAGACCCCACTTGATTAAAAAGCATGGCAAGGGGAAAGGCAAGGGAATCCACACCATATTTGATGAGCTCAACTTTGAGACCTTCACAATCAACTGCTTTGCTAGTGCGTAATTTCAAAATAGCTCTCTTGACAGAGGAAGTAGAGAAAACCAAGGAGGATGGTGGAGGAATGGGGGAAATGGTAGCAAGATGGGCTAGAGCATCATAGAGGGAATTGGCATAGGAGACGCATGCTTCGAGTGTTATGTTGGAAATGGTGGTTTTCCTTGGAAGAAGAGTACGTGAAAAAGCCCTAGGAGAATGGTGGAGATCAACAAGGAGTGAAAGCCATCTAGCCGCAAGAAAATTTTGTTTCTTACGTCTAAGAAGACAACGATACTCCCCACAGAGGGTGGGTAAGGAGGTAGGGTCATGGGTTAGGGAATATCAAAGTCTTTGATGAAGGGATTCTCACTCATTGTCATACCACCGATTCATGGGGCAAGTTCTGTGACATATAGGGGACATGGAGTAATGAATAGTGTGGGGACAATAATCAAGGGTAGCATCCCAGAGGGTTTAATGTAAAAACTCATACATGGAGTTTGTGGTGGGAAGAGCGAGGGAGTAAAATGTAGACACAAAGTGAGAGATGGGCAGCATAATTAATGGTGTAATCATCATCAAAATGGATTGTGGTGTATCGAGTATCAGGGGTTGTGGTGGAAGGGGAAGGTTGGGGGGGAAGGGTCATGGAGGGTGAATGTCAAGACGACATGGCTAGCAAGGGGGCGTTGAGGCGAGATAAGAAAGCCACAAATATGAGGGATGATGGATCTGTTGGTGAGAACATAGTCCACCACGCTTGCACCACTGCTGTGGGGGAAATAAGTGAATCTACTAGATCTAGAGAAGTGAGGAAGACCATTGAGGATGTGGAGGCTTTGAGATTCACCCAATAGGAGGTGTCTCCCATAAGTTTTAACCATAGCATTCCTTTAAACAAAATCTCTCTATAAGTCGTACTTATCTAGATCTAGCTCATGAAGGCATAACTGATCCTTAGAAATGTCATGAATAGGCATTTGGAGGTTCCTTGTACGGGCATTAAGATCGCCCAAAAGAATGATATCATCAATAGTGGAGTATCGAGAGATCTAAAGATAGAGGTCAAGGTACGAGTCCCCATCAACATGAATAGCAGATGAAGATGTGGCGGGGAGGGTAGCAAAAAACTATGAAGATATCCTAAAAAGGTGGATCTCTCTACATCTAAAGCCATATGTATCTGGAGTGGACAGCAAAAGCCACAAGTGAAAGTCTAGACCTGACGCTATCCCAAATGAGGCAAGCCAGAATTCCGAAACACGGACACTGAAACGTTGAAACCCACGAGTACCCTATGACTGGAGGGAGGGTCCTCCCGGGGCTTTCATGGGTCTCAGCGAAGATGATATCTCGGGAAGTAATAACATCCTGGAAGGTACTTGGAGAAAACCTTAAAGCGTTGTTGAAGTTCCAAGAAGCAATGGTGGTGCCATCACCGCCCAACGAGACTTGAGATTGTTGTCATGCTGACGGTCTAGGGTGTGACCACCCAAGTGGGGGAGAATCACGAATGACAATCTTATAGTCTTTGATAACAACCCACTTGTTCTCCTTCTTGGCAACTGCCACTTGAATACGAGCTTTTCGAAGCTCTTCCACCTGGAGTCGTGTGAGATCAACATCTACATAAATTTTCTGAAAATAATTTATTTTTTTGCTTTAAGAGCTTGCAAACTGTCTTCTACGGTTTGGAATTGGATAACAAGAGTGACCTTCCTGTAAGGGATTAGTTGGTTTAGTGAGGCCACAAACACGAAGGTTGAGTGCCTTGGTTTGATGTGCCTTTTCCTCTTCAGATTTTGCTTGGACAACCATTTCCACAACCGGAAGTGCTTTCTTCCCCTTAATCATTTGTACCCACAAATTTCGTTCCTCAACTTGTTTTTGGATAGATTGTTGTTGTGCTATGGTTTATTTTTTAAGGTGTTCGTGCTGATTGATTATCTTGGATTGCTTGTTCTGAATTTCTGAAACCACTTCATTAAGTTGTTGTAGGCATGGAGAATTTGTATGGGTGGCTTTGGTTTGTTCAAGTCTATTGATTCTAGCTTGAAAATCAGCAATAATACCATCTTTCTCCCACAATTGTGTCTGGAACAACGAAAGATCTTAGAGTTCCGAACCTAGGGCTCTAATTCCAGATATTCGGTGGCAAATGCTAGCGTATTGAGATTTTGGGGTCAACACCTTCTGATGGCAAGGAATTTTAAACTCCTGCGTTAGAGGGAGCTCCATTCTGTTCATTATATGACCTTGTGGATAACACAATCTGCAAATTGATGTTTAACATTGCATAGAACTGCAAACTCTACAAATTTTTTTGACCTCACGATCATGTTGCATGCTTAGAATTGTATGTTCATCGTTTAACAGTATGCTTAGAAATGGACTACATTTCTTTACAACCTGGGGTGGCCATGCCCAAAGCACAAAATCTACATTTTTCATTGCGTTCCACTGCTGTATTGTTGGACTCATCGTACCCTTGTTGGGATTTGCATGACTTTTTCCTTCGACCTTTGCATTTGCTTTAGGGTAAGACTTATATGTTCTGGGTCTAGCGCTCTTTCCCATCGTTGTTTGAGCATGTTCTGCTAGTTCGTGCACGACCTTCACGATTTCTTTCTTGTCGTTGTTTACGCACACTATGTGCCCTACGCGAATCTTTTGCCTTTGTCTTCCTACTTCATTGTTTTTATGCTTTCTTTCCCATTGTTTTGCCCACATGTTGTCGATTTCTTCATGACCTGGTCTTGTTGTGCCCTAAGCATAAAAATGATGCTTTTCATAGCATTCCATTGCTGTGTTGTTGGACTCGTTGTACCGTTGTTGGGATTTTCATGTCTGCGTGTTCTTTGACTTGTGAGTTTGCTTTTCTTTTGCTTCCTTGCTAAATCTTACATGCCTCTCCTTTGCGCATGTTGAATGACAAATATCGATACCTTACCTTGATCACTGTAAAATCAATGAGAGACTAACCAATGATGCACCATGTTGTCCGCATCTCCAAAATCCAATGGACCAGAGCATTCCTCAAGTGTCATTGCAAGAAGTTAAGAGCATCCTTACTATTTCACACTACCAAAAATAACTAAACCAATTCCCACATTTTGTGTAGAGGAAGATAGAAGAAGAGGATTTGACCCAAGGAGTGATGTGAGTGATGTAGAGGATGAATCGCAAGAGGGTGAGGATGATGAAGAAGATCTAGTGCGAGAGTGATTCGATGAGAGAGAAGAGAGGCTTATTAAAGCCATGTCTAAGATTGGAAGAGGAATGCGAATGAAGGTTTCATGTTTTATTGGAACATTGAACCCATAATAGCTGTTAGATTGGTTAATGGAGATAAAAGAATACTTTGAATTTGGTGAAGTAGCATATGAGTGCAAGCAAAGGTCGCATAGACAAAGTTGAAGGGGCACACAACTCTATGGTGGAAGGAGGTACAACTCGAGTGGAATCACAAGGGTAAAGACACAATCACCCATTGGGAAAGGATGGTTGCTAAATTAAAAGCCAAGCTTTTGTCTAGAGATTATTAGTTGGATCCTTTGAAGAAGTTGCAGAATCTGCGACAAAACAAGTTAAGAGTGAGAGTTTATAGAGGAATTTTACAAGATCACTATCTGGGGTGGTCATAGAGAGATGGACCAAGAGAAGGTAGTGTTGTACATTAATGGATTGCAATTGGTCATCCAAGATGAGATCAACTTGGTGAGATTGCAAACAATGGAGGAAGCCTATTAGTATGCACTAAGAGTAGAAGAGAAGTTGGCATGTAGACAAAGTACTATGAGAGGCAAAGCAAAGACTGGCAGTAACTTAGAACAACTGATAGAGAGGAGCAATGAAGATGCAAACACTGCACAAGCGTCTCAAGCAATGGGAGGATCATCTTTTGTGAGAGGTGGCAGAGAAAGAGGTAGAGGTGGAAGATTTAGAGGAACATATTTTAGAGGTGGGGAGGTAGGACACTGCACATTTGAGTGCCATAGTGTGCATTTGGATAGTGGAAAAAGAGGAAGTTGATGTATATGATATAGATGAACCAGAAGCAAGGAGAAAGTTTACTAGCTTGGCAGGGAGTCTTAAAGGTCACATGAAAGAGGGAAGACGAGAGGCAGCAGAGGCATCTTTTCTAAACCATGGTCAGGACAAGAGGTAAATGTTGCACAATTGTGGTAGATAGTGGAAGCACAGATAATTTGGTACTTGTAAAAATGGTGAAGAAACTGGGATTGGTGTGAAAGACACATCCGAGACCATACAAAGTGTCATGGTTGATAGAGGGTCAAGACAACGATGTGAAGGAACAATGCAAAGTGGAGATAACGATTGGTAGATATACAAGTAAGGTTCTATGCAATGTGCTAGAGATAGATGCATGTCAGGTTTTGTTGGGGAGGCCGTGGCAATATAAGTGCGAGATATTAAATGACGGGAAAAAATATATAGTGCGAGTGAGGAAGCATGGACAAGTCCATAGCCTATATCCAATGAAGACGGAGAACATGGAGGATGCGTACCAAAGTCATGTGGTTCTGCGTAGTAGCAAAAAACATTTTTGAGAGATAGTCTGTGAAGACAAAATATCACCGTGAAGAGGAAGATGAATGAGAGTGCGAATCACAAATATAGGATTGTTTCAGTGGGTAATGTGGCAACAGAAGAGTGGATTGCACAACACAAACAAATGAGGTTGACCTAGGTGGAGTAGGATTTGGTGGAATATTGAGATGAAAGGATTTTGGAGGAGGTTGGTTTTGACCCGGTTTGTGATCCAAGTGAACTGGAAGGCGAGAGTCATCTTGCATGGTGCAAAGGCGTGCCAAGACCTTGAGACGGGGTCAAAAGAGTGGATCTTCCACTTAGCCTATACGTGTGTGAGCACCATGCTCACACATTTTCTTATGCGGGGTGTATGATGCAAGAGCATCTAGGCCCACATCTAATCTTGCATCAATAAAAAACAACAGTAGTTAGTTGATAATAAATTGCGGGGAAGTCTTTCGCTGTTTTGATAGTTTACAGTATATTTGCATGCATCAGGTATCTTATTTGAGTCACTAGAAGTTCTGGTTTTTTATCCACATTCATTTTTAGATGGATCTATTTTTAGTTGCTCTTGGTGAAGTTGTTTCTCACCGCACTAGTGTGATGGTAGCCTACATTCAACATATGGCTTCAATTTGTTGCGCAACTTCAACATACTCAAATCTTGATCTAGGTTCTTAAAATCTTTCTTTCACAATTCTTTAAGCTTATTGCTAATTATTTGGACACCTTGCATGGATAAGTGTTGACACATTTGGGATGAGGCTTGAGATGACATTGGAAATAGGTAAAAGGGTCTGTGATGTGTTATGGTGCATCGATTATATGATGCGTTATTTTGGGATGTATTACCATCGAGTCTTGTGTGCATTTAATGATTGTAGTGCCTCTTGATGTATCAAGAGCATTTAATATTTGTGGCCTTAGTGGGTCGTTGAAAGCAATGAATGTAAATGGGTGGATTGTGTATCTATATAAACGCATCCTCTTCATTTGAAAGGACATTTTATTCTATATTAGGAAACAGTTTGAAGAGTGATTGCAAGTTGTATTGCTATAAAGATTTGTTTGAAAATTTAGGAGGGGCTATGCTAGCAAATGAAGAGATGTTTGTGAAAGCACTTGATGATTTGATCAGTGCATCAATCTTATTTATGCAATCCAAAAATTGGTTACAAGCAAATGGTTATAGCAATTATGGAGGTTATCGGTTTAGACCTTGACTAGTTTTAGTTAAGTATCATTACATTATTTAACACCTCCTCTTAATGACTAAACTAGAGACAACTCCAAGTTTGTCTCGAAACTTTACAAAAAGAATAGAACCAAGAGGTTTAGTCATTAGATCTGTAGGCTGCTCTGTAGAAGCACAAAAGTGAAGAGAAATGTCACTAGAATCAACCAATTGTTGAATGTAGTGATGATGTATCTTGATGTGTTTGGTGGGAGCATGAAAAATAAGATTCTTTACTAACTTCAATACACTTTGATTATCACAAAATAGTGGAGTAGGTATATATGAAAGAAGTTGCAAATCAACAAGAATCCGATGTCACCAAACTGCTTCACAACTGGCACTGACTATTGCTTTGTATTCTGCTTCAGTGGAAGAGAGAGCAATGGTATGTTAAAGCTTGCTCTGCCATGAAACAACTCTTGAACCAAAAGAAAACATATAACCGGTGGTAGAGTTTCAAGTATCAACTGATCCTCTCCAATAAGAGTTTGTATAACCAATCAATCTGAAATCTGCTGTCCTCTGATAGAGAATGCCAAAGTCAAGAGTTCCTTTGACATATCACAAAACATGTTTTGCTGCAGCCCAGTGTACTAGTTTAGGTTGAGATAAAAACTGAGAAAGGTAGTTAACAACAAAACATAAATCGGGTCAAGTGGTGGTAAGATATATTAATCTGCCCACCAATTGTCTATATAATGATTCGTTGATCAGTGACGAATCATCATGAGCTGATAATTTCAGCGCTACCTCCATAGGTGTAGAAACAAAATTACAATCCATTATTCCAAACTTCTTCAAACGAGTAGTGGCATACTTAACTTGAGCAATGAAAATGGAGTGGTCATGTTGCCATAATTCTACACAAACAATAGTGTAGGAGGCCTAAATCAATCATATCAAAAGCAATGCACAAATCTTATTTGACTTTCTGAATCGCTGTGTCTCCACTACCTGTGATGGTAAGATCGTCAACATATACAATGAGTATCACAATGTCATCATCAGTGCTTTTGATATAGAGATTTGGATCAGATGGACTCCGTCTAAATCCAAAATCTCGTAGATGTTGATCAATTTTGATGTATCAGGCCCGAGGAACTTGCTTAAGCCCATACAAAGACTTCACCAACTTGCAAACCAAATGATCATGCCCAGGGTCCTGAAAACCTTCAGGCTATACCATGTATACTTCATCCAAATCGCCTTTAAGGAAAGTGCTTTTGACATCCATTTGAAATACTTTCCAACCAAACTGAGATGCAATAGAAGAAGTAACTGAAATGTGACCATTTTTGCAGTAGAAGCAAAAGTCTCTTCATAGTTTATTCCCTCCTGTTGTGCAAATCCTTTCGCAACAAGACGGGCTTTGTACTTGTCCAAATTACCATTAGCCATGCATTTGACTTTGTACACCCATTTGCAGCCAATGGGTTGCTTCTCTGGAGGTAAATCCACCAATGTCCAGGGATTGTTTCTAATCAAGGTATCATATTCTGATTGCATTGCTTTCTCCCACTTAGGTTTTCCTTGTGCATAAAAATATTGCTGGGGCTTTGAAATACTGAAAAGATCAGAGGCAAGAGCAAAATACATAAGCTCTTCATCATCAGTTGAATCCACAACTGACTTTCCTGACTTTCGAGACCGTGTATGAGATCGAGGAAGATCCCCCTCTTGTACATCCTATAGAGTGGTGTAATACCACTTGGGTCTCTTTTGTACCAAGGATTCCTATTCCTGCTGAAAAACATATGGAGAAGTGGTCGACTCAAGTCGATGACGCTGATACACTAATGGAGTGTTAGCCATAGATTGTTGCACTGAAGACTGTGATGGTGTCTCCAAAACATGTGGTTCCTCATCTTTTAGAGGACGCAATGCTATAAACCTCTGGATTATCAGAGACAACTTGTTGATTAGAAACAAAAAATGATTATGTTTCTTTTACATCAACATCCCGACTAATGATGATCTTATTAGTAGACACATCTATTAGTCTATATGCCTTGGATTGAGTACTATAACCAACAAAGAAATATCGTGCACATTTAGAATCTAGTTTACTTCCCTATTTCTTAGGAATGAGAGTATATGCAGTAGAACCAAAAACACAAAAATGTGTTACCTCTAGTTTGATGCTGGACCACGCTACTTCTGGAGTGATGTTCTCCAAAGCCTTGCAGGGACTTCTATTCAGTATGTAGACTGCCGTGTTTACTGCTTCTCCCCAGTATTTATATGACACAACTCTACTATGCATCATGGATCGAGCCATCTCCATGATTGTGCGATTCCGCATTTCAACCACTCCGTTTTGCAGAGGAGTGTATGGGGTTGTTAGCTGCTGATGAATTCCTTGTCGTAATAGTTCTGAAATTGCTTTGAAGTGAATTCTCCCCCATTATCGGATCATAAGGATTTGATTCGTCGACTTGTTTGATTTTCTACCAGTGCTTTGAATTTTACAAACTCAACAAAATAGTTAGACTTCTTGTTCAAGAAGTCGAGCCACATTTTTATATAAAAATCATCTATGAACAACAAAAAATACCTTGCACAAAGAATGGTAGATGACTTCCAAGATGGCTCGCATAAATCTACATGAACAAGATCAATGATGCCTTTCGCTCTCTAGGCACCTTCAGTGGGAAAATGTTTGCGCTTCTGTTTGCCTGCCAAACAACCTGCACATATATCCTACTTGACCTGGATAGTAGGCAATCCAAGAACCATATTCGATTTTTGGAGTTTGGCCAAATATTGAAGATTGAGATGTCCAAATCTCTCATGCCATACAACATTGGAATTATCCTCCACAATTAATGCATTCAAACTGACAGTTTCAGGATTAACTAGTCTATACAAGCCATTTTGCCCAATGCCTAGCGCTATGACTATTATTTTTGATATCAGACACAATACATTTCTTTCTTGAAAAATTGATTGTAATGTGAGGGTTTTCAGTGAATTGATTGGTTGATAGAAGATTTTTGTTCATCTTAGGTACATACCTAACATTCTTGACTATGAACTTTGCAACATTATTCAATACAATGCGTATATCTCCTATCCCTTCTACAACATGTGATCTACCATCACCCAAGGAAATTGAATCTGAAAAACTTTCTTTTGTAGTAAAATTAACATACCAGTCTTTTCAACATGTAAAATGTCGTGATGCACCAGAATCAAAAAACCATTCATTGGTAGTCCTCTCATAGGAACATGACGCCATTAGAGCATATTCTTCCTCAGGTTCAGCGTCAACTGCTGCCACATTTGCATGCGCTTTTGCCTTCTTGTTATGTGTTTGATCATATTGTCTTTTTCTGCATTCTTTTTTAATATGACCAAATTTTTGTCAGTAATAACATTTTACCTTGAATTTCGGGGAAGATGAAGACATATCTCAATGTCTTTTCCATTTCCCTTTGGATTGGGCAGCAAATGCACTTTCCGATTAGGCAAAATTGGGTCATTGATTCGTGTCTCCAGGTGTTCTTTTTTCAGCAAATATGAACTCACTTGATGAAAAGTGAGTGTTACTCTTTGTTATCTGGTGCAAAGCTTCCACGAACGATTCATACGAAGGTGTCAGTGTTTTCAGAACAAGAGCCACCATATCATCGTCATCTCCCTTTTTGTTGATTGTTGACAATTGGTCACAGAGAGCTTTCATCCATAATAAATGCTCTGACAGAGATCCACCTTCCGACATTTTTGTGAAAAACATCAGATTTTTCAAATAAAGTACTCGACTCTTTTCCAAATTTTGGTACTTGTTCTTGAGACTAGTCTATAGTGCACTTGCTTGTGTAGCATTCCAAACCTCTGGAATCATGTTATCCGACATAAAGTTTCAATAACAGAAGGGCTTCTTTATGACATTTGTCATAATCGGCAAATTTCATTGCCAGTTAGTGTTCTGTGCCGAGGATTATCTTGTCACAATCACATAATTCCACAATTGTCAAGATTTTATGACTCCATACATTATAATTGTGGCCAGTTAATTTTTGGGCCTAAGGAAGGACAAGATTTTGGGTATTGGCCATCTTTCACCGGAAAAATAATTTGTAACCAATAAAATAAAATTCCGTAACATTGAAATATATATATATATATATATATATGGAATAACCAGCGAGTAACCGTCGGTTGGTCGGTTACTCACCAGGAATTCCATCAGGGGAATACTCGCCACTCAAAACTGCTAGCACTAGAAAAACCGCATTTTTTCTTAACCGCGAGTACTCTCCGGTTACAAGACAATATATAAATAAAATAAACATTTAAGTTTACATTACTTATAGTTTAAGTTATATTTTATTTATATACTTTCAGGATGTTTGAGAGTGGTTTCAGACCTCTAGGAGCTGTAATGCAAATTCTAGGTTTTGGAGGATCCTATCATATTTCAGAGTTAGTCAAATTTCAAGGTTTTTGACTTAGCCATATTTCAAGGTTTCAAAATTTCAAGGAGACATTGTAGGAGGAATAAAGGTTGCATGAAGGGATGTAGGTATGATAGAATAGTATGAGAACATCTTTTGCAAAGTGCCACAAGTCGACCCCACCCCATTCCCTTTGCATCATAGTTCCCAGGTTCGGCCGCATCTGGGCCAAATGCGGAAAAATCCGCATTTTTTTTGGCTCGCGGATTAATACATGCGGGTTCGGAGTCTTCGGACTATTTTTTATTATTAAAATTTTTTAATATTAAAAAAACACAAAACCCTAAAAAGCGCAAGTCATTGAACGCGGAAACCCTAAAAAGCGCAAGTCGTTTAGCGGCGGGATCACATCCAAGACTCGACGGCGGACGGACGCAGCAACGGGTAGGGTTTTTTATTAATATTTATGTATTTATTTCGTAATATTTATTTATTTAGTAATATTTATTTATTAATATTTATTTAGTAATATTTATTAATAAAATTAACATTTATAAAATTAATTTTATATGTTGTTAAAATTTATAAAATTAATAAAGTAATATTTATTAATAAAATTAATTTTATATTTCGTAAATAATTTAAGTTTTAACATTAGATTTAAATTTTATTAATAATATAACATTGTAATTTAAATATAATTTATTATATAAACAAATATATATATGTTAATAAAATTAACATTTAAAAAAATAACAAATATATAATAAAATTTAAATTTGATAAAAAATATTAAAAAATGAAAAATATTTAAAACAAATATTATAAAAAATAAATTACGATTTAAATATAAAATAATTTTACCTTAACAAATATAAATAGAAAATAAAATAAATTCTATTAAAAAAATAAATATAAATATAATATCAAATATTTAATAATACATTTACTTAAATATAAAATAAATTTTATATTTAAAAACAAATATTAAAAAAATTAAAAATATTTAAAATAAATTTATATATATAAAAACAAATATAAAAAATAAAAATATTTAAAATAAATATTATAATTATTAATTTAAATTAAATTTATTAACAATTTAAATTTTTTTGATTTAAAAAAATTATGTGTAAAATTAAAATAAAATTTATATTTAGAAATAAATATTTTAAATATAAATATTTAAAATAAACATTACTATTAGAAATAAAATCAAAATACATTTAGATTTTATTCTCCGATATATTAGAAATAATAATTTTTTGATATATTTTATTTTTTGATATATTTTATCTCTTAATGTAATTCAAGTTTGAAACTTATGCATTTCTCAATTTTGCAACTGTTAAATTAATATTCAATGTTTCATTCCTTACTAGATTAAAATATTTTACACACACACACACACACACACACACATATATTTTTTCCAAACCGGATTTTACCGGATTTTTCCGAACCTTTTCAAGAATTTCGCATTTCCGCATTTTTTTGGCCTCCCGAACGCATCCGGATTTCCGAACCTGGTAACTATGCTGTGCATAGATTAAAACTGATACAATGATACTTATACAAGAATCTACAAGTACAAATTACAAGAATCTATATTTTTCTCTTCCCTGCTCTCTAGAAAACTAAGGGAGACTAAGAAAGTCTAGTAATTTATGCACAGGGAATGGGGTGGGATCTACTTGTGGTACTTTGCAAGAGATGTTCTCATACTATTCTATCATACCTACATCTCTTCATGCAGTGTTCATCCTTCCTATGACGTCTCCTTGAAATTTTGAAGCCCTGAAATATGGCTAAGTCTGAAACCCTGAAATCTAACTAACTCTGAAATATGATAGGATCCTCTAAAACCTAGAATTTGCATTATAGCTCCTAGAGGTCCGAAACCACTCTCAAACATCCTGAAAGTATATAAATAAAATATAACTTAAACTTACACTTAAATGTTTATTTTATTTATATACTGTTTGCTTCGGACGAATTTCAATTATTTTTTGCCTCTGCCGGCTATTGTCAGTTATTCAACCGAGCGGGTTGAATAACCGTCGGTTACCCATTTTGGGCCCTTGGTGAGTACTCGCCCCAATCGGTTATGAAACTATGTATATATATATATATATTATTTATTTTCCTTGATTTCGTTCAATTCAACTTTCAACCATTCGAAAAAAAAGATTTGTTTTAAAAAATCTGAAAAATTATTAAATGAACTCACGGGAATTTTTATTGGCGACTGTGCACATCCTCGTCATTCACTATTGGCATATCATAAAATCTTTGCTGCAAACCCTTCGTGAATGCAATCGTGCCCTTTGTGATTATTTTCGTGCCCTTTCGTGACTGTGAAAAATCGTCGATGACACCTGCAAACCCTTGACGACACCTGCAGTGTTGTTTTTCTGTTCTGCCACGAATTTTGCGACACGCTTCTTCGTGCCCTTCACCTGCCATGCCCTTCGCCTTCCTGTAGCGTTTGTGTAAAACAACTGTAGGGTCTTTATCTTCGTGCCCTTCCCGACGTTGCAAACATAACTCTTCCTACGTTTTTGATCCTACATTTTTGATTACATTGTTTTTCTTCTACGATTTGAATGACACAACTAGTTCAACTAGTTTCATTCTCTACCACGACTCTTCCGTAGGCTTCTTTGTGCCCTTTTGCACGAGTTTTTCTTCTATGGGACTGGCGTCTTTCCACGAACTATGTCACGATGTCTTTCCATGACCTTCGATCACCTCCTCACTGCGTTCTCCTTTCTAGCATCAATCTCTGCTTCCCCTGTGCGAACCTGGGTTTCCTCGAATGATGAACACTCATACCTTTTCCGGCTTCCCCTAGTGGTGGCTCTGATACCACTGTTAGCAAATGAAGAGATGTTTGTGAAAGCACTTGATGATTTGATCAGTGCATCAATCTTATTTATGCAATCCAAAAATTGGTTACAAGCAAATGGTGACAATAGTTATGGAGGTTATCAGTTTAGACCTTAACTAATTTTAGTTAAGTCTCATTACATTATTTAATAGGCTATTGGAATTGAGTCACTTGGGTAAAACATTGTGTTGTTGGTTTGCTGTTTGAAAGCCTATGAGCACTTATGAAGTTGTATTGGTTGTAAGGCTATATCGTTGTGATTGGTTTGATGTTGTGTAATCTCTCTTTGAGGCAATAATAAAATTCTTATATTGTTGTGTGAATTTACGCTATGTAATTGTGGGCTGTGCGGTAGAACATATCTCTTAACTGAGAACCCTAACCACGGTTGCATCATAAAGCATAGAGTTGAGTTAAAAAGTGACTAAACAATGCAAGGGTAAGTTTGGTATTAATGAACATTTCATGGATGAAGTCATAGTGGATGTTGTGCCTCTTGATGCATGTGGTGTAGTGTTTGGAAGCCCTTACATTTATATTGTGGATGCCATCTTCACGAGAAGAGCCTATCAATACTATTTGGTGAAGGATGGCAAAAGCTATATCATTAAAGCCTCTAAAGGCAACTTGAAGATCTCCTTGGTAATTGCCTCTCAAGCCAAGAGGTTGATTAATTCTAGTGGGAAGTTTTGTTTACTTGTTTTAAGAGATATACAAGATAAATAAGTGGCTGCACATAAAAGTTCTTGTAGCATGTTTAGGAACAACGAGCAAAAACGAATGTAAGAGTTGGTGCAACAGTTCTAGGAAGTTTTCCAAGAGCCCAAGAATTTGCCATTGGTGAGGGCTATTGAGTATGAGATTCAGTTGCTACCAGGTTGTCCTCTTCCTAATCTAGGTCTCCATCTAGGTCCCCATTGGTAGTCCTTGGTGGATGCCAATGTAGTAAATCAATAGTTAAAATCTTTGAATAATCAAGGTGTAATCCATCATATTTCTTATCCATTTGGTTTTCCAATTGTTCTAATACCTAAGAAATATGGTTCATAGAAAATGTGTGTTGATTATAAAGCACTCAATAAAATAACTATCAAGAATAGGTACTCTTTGCCATGGAATGATGATATTTTAGATCTTCAACTTGCTATATATTGTACTAAGTTGGATTTAAAATACAGGGATCAATATGTATTAAAGAAGAGGGCATATGGAAAAAAACATTCAAGACAAGACAAGGGTTATATGAATGGTTGGTATTACCTTTTGGGTTGTGGAATGTCTTGGCTACTTTCATACGGTTGATGAATGAGGTTTTGAGGCCATTTATAGATGTTTTTGTTATTGTTTACTTGATAATATTCTTGTTTTGAATAGTACTTGTGATGCATATCTAATTCATTTAAAAAATGTTTTGTAAGTTTTAAAGAACAAGTTATATTGTTGAATGAAAAGAAATATGAGTTTTCAGAGGTTGTCATGAATTGGCCCAAGCCTTCAAATGTAACCGAAACAAGAAGCTTTGTAGGTGTAGTTTAGTATTTGAAGAAGTTCATCAAGGTTATCTCTTCCATAGCAGTACCTTTGCATGTCTTTACAATACGGGGTAAGTCTTTTACATAGGATAAGAAACAACACGATGCATTTGTTGAGTTTAAACATAATATTAACAATGCTCCAATTTTAGCTTTACCTAACTTGCAGTAGCCATTTAAGATAGAAATGAATGCTAGTAACTATGCTATGGTGGTTTTCTTGTTGCAAGGAGGTAACCCCATATGTTAAGATTCAAAGTTATTTCATGGTGCAATTCTGAATTATTGTACATATGATCAGGAAATGTATGCTCTTGCTCAAACAATCAAGAATTGGAGGCACTTTTTAATGTGTAAGGAAACCATTGTTCATACGTATCACCAACCTCTCCAATTTTTGCAAATACAAACTAAACTTCAGCAAGTTAGACAATTTTAGTGGATGGGTTTCTTGCAACAATTTCATCTGGTTATCAAATATAAAAAATGTGTCACTAACAAGTTAGCAGACATGTCTAGACCTCCTTTGATTTCAACCATGAACACCATGACCCTTGTTGAACCTTTTGTGCATGAATCTTATGTAGAAGAATATGAGCATGCTGCAAATTGTGGGGAAACATTTCTTCAAGCAAAGAGGCCCCAAGGTGCAGGTTTTGAGCTCAAGGAGGCTTACTATCTTCAATATAGGTTGCTCTATAAGATGGGTGTGCTTTGTGTGCCTAAAGGCGAAAGAGTTAAACTAAGAGGAGAAGCACATATTTCAAAGCTTGCACGTTGTAGGTCACGTTGGAGTTACAAAGATGGTGGCACCTTTATAGAGGTATGTTTGTTGATCGAATATGCAATTTGATGCTGCTAAATTCATAAGAGGATGTGTATTGTGTAGTACAAGCAAACCTAATAATAGAAAGTTGGGATTGTATATGCCATTATTTGATTTCTTCTAGTCCATGGGAAAACATTTTCATGGATTTTTTAGGCAGGTTGCCTATGTCAAAGAAAGGATATAATTATTTGTTTGTAGTTGTGGACCGGTTAGTAAGATGTGTATTCTTAATCCTTGTAGAAAACACCCTTAAAGGTAGTGACGTAGCTTGTTTTTAATATATATTTTTTTTTTGGGCTAATATGTGGGTTCACTTTGGTTTGCCTAGTTATATTATTTCAAATAGGGATTTAAGATTTTTTGGCAAGTTTTGGACCATATTTTGGGAGATGATAGATACTAGATTGAAACAGTCTACCGTCATCCATAAATGGGTTTGCAAACATAGGTGGCAAACAAAACATTGGTGCAGCTCTTGAGAGGGTACAATAGGACTTGGGAAATTTTTTTGGAGTAACGTCAACATTCTTATAACAAGACGTTGCATTTTACCAATAAATTTCCTTTTGAAACTTGTTCTAGTTACTTACCTCTATGTGCATTTAATGTTATTTTGAGACAACCATACAAAGGAAAGGGGAAAGTGGATTATGAGATCCACAAGGCTGAAAGGTTTGTTGAGAAGATTTAGCAAGTTCACCTCCAAGTAAGAGGTTGGGGGAGCCATAGGCCATGTACAACGTAAGACATAATCAACATAGAGTTGAACATAGTTTCCTTGTTGGAGACAAGTTATGGTTGTACTTGAGTAGGGAAAGGTTCGAAGGTAAAACTAAGATGCTTAGGCCTCTTAGATATGATCCATTTGCCATTTTAGAACAAGTGGACAAGAATGCTTTTTAGATTGGATTTGCCGCCTTATATGAGAATACATTCAATTGTCAATGTTATGAACTGTCTCTTTGAGCTTTCGATGCTAGACGATGATGGAGATTTATTATTACCTTCTATTGAAGATCTTGCTCCTTGGTCAACTAGAATTGGAGAAGGATGTTGTGCTGCAAAAGGAGAGGGCGAAAAGAAGAGGGATGCAAGATTGGTGGCATGTTGGGTTAAAAGGTCAACTACCCATCAAGGCTAAATGGTATTCCAAAGATGAAGTAGGGAATCAATTTCCTCATTTGCAGAGTTCCTAAAGATTTTAGGGATCAAAAGCCTCTAATTGGGGAGGCATGATCTAAATTTTGGATCCAATATGTTAACCATGTTAGCTAATTAATAACATTATTCTCATCAATGTAATAAATGCTTGTAAAACACTTCTTGAAGACAATTCATGTAAAAGGTACATGAGGAATTTTCAGAGTCAAAGGAAGGCTCAGAGTGATCCAAACACTTTGGGAGTAGCCATTTGTTTTGACACAAACATCATGCTGTGACTTTTTAGAGAATCCCGTGGTGGGGCCATGACTTATCAGAGAAATTCGAGTCAACTTATCTGAGAATTGCACGATCTGAGTTCAATGAGTAACGGTTGCAAATGTGGCTCAAATAGGGATTTGCTGTCGGTATAGTTCTTCTCTTGAGGAGTTTCATGTACCTCCTTTTGAATGAGTTTATGTATAAATATAGGCCCTTGGGTTAGGCAAGGGAATTTAATAGAAGATGGGTTCATTAGTGCAAAAGCAAGTTTTGAGTCCATGAGTCTGAGTTCCATTGTTCTCCTAGCTGGGTTTGATTGTTAGGTGGTATTTTAATTGTATAAGAAGTGTTGTAAGAAGACAAAGCATTGGACAGTTACAAATTGTGTCTTTGTCCATGAAGGCCACTTGATGGCAGGTAACTTGTACTTGAGAATTATAGTGGAAAGGGGAGGAGTAAGCACCTCACTCTGCTGGAGTTTTTATCAAATTGGGTTTCTCGAGGCTAAACTATTGTTTCTTGTGGTTTGTTGTGTTCTTTCTACTTCCGTTTTATTTCTAGGGTATTTCATTTATGACACCTTCTATCTTTGTTTAGTAAGCAAAGTAGTGCATAACAGTAAAGAAATAATTAGGTCTCTGTTAGGAATATAAAGGATTAGTGTTGGTGATTCTTGCTATGGAATATCCATGTAGATTATGGTTAAAAAATTGTGCCGAAACTCAAAATATGATGAACTGGCTCCATGCATGGTCATTGAAAAATCTCATCATCAACTCTCTCAAACGTGTAGTGTGAAAATATGCAATCTGCAATCTCTGAAATCTGATGAGTCAATTGCTGGTCTGAACACTCAAAATCTGGATAGCCAAAAATACTGGGCCCTGCCACATGTCCCATCCTCAATGTCGAAATAATCAGGACCAATCTTTGTCCAATGCTATACTAAGTTGCAATGCTGCATGCAATTCACAATAAGCTGCCATCAAACATGACCAATCCTCAATGGCCAATATGAGTTGTCTCCAAGTAAATCATCTGGGACGACAACTCACAAATTTGTAAATCATTGGAGCACAATAGGAAATGTGCCAAATCTACAACCAAGAGTCAACATACATGTCAATCACAAGTGTCCAATCTGAGCATCCAACATCTAGTTGCAATGACAATCATCAAATCTTGAGCAACAAGCTACACATACACATGCTCTAATCCTCCATAAATAGGTAATTTGGCAATTGCAAGTCACATTCAAAAAAATCCATGAAGTGCACAAGTGGAAAATCAGTGTCTGGTGACTGAACCAAGAGGCAACAAATATGAGCCATATGCCAATCACTCATCAATAAACAACTCAGATCGACAATCATTTGCAAATCTACTCGCAATCCACAATGAACATATTCATCCACTAGCTGATATATGCAGATGCATCTCTGGAGTATCGCCACAATCTGTATCAACTCCCAATATCATTGAAATGTCTACAAACTCATGATAATTTCCACAAACTTAGGATCCACAACATCAAATTACTCAACATTCAATGAATCCGAAACCTGAAATTTGACCCCTGATGTTTCCCTATCAAATGAGAGCGGAGAACTACTGTATATAACCCCTTGAAAGAGAAGTAGCCTAAATTAACAACTCAAATCATCCTGGAACCAGTGTAAAAAAATGCACAACTCAATGAAGTCCTTTTGAGTTTTCAAATTTTATGGGAAGAGTCAGTAAGCTGCGTCGTTGGTTTTTCAAATTAATGGGAAGGGTCAGTAAGATCTCTTTGGGTTTTCAGTAAGTGCTCAATGTGGGACTCCTAATCTGCCCTACAATAATCATCAAGAAGAGGCAAATCTCTAATTGCCATAACCTTAAATTCACAACCTCACATCTTAAAATACATCAATCAAAGTACTAGAAACGAACACTAGTAGGACTATCATCGTCATACGCTGCATATCCAAAATTCTTAGGAGAAATAAGAATCTTGCTGCTCAACTAACATATCATAAGTCATTAAGAAAATCATCATTAGTGTCCTAAGTGGAATGATCTCATCAACACCATTTAAACAAGAAGTGGGCGCACAAAACATCATCTATGGGAATTTGGTTGAACTCTACAATCCGCTCATCAATTGGTCACTCATATAATATAGCAAGACACATATCAAGAACATTGACATCAGCATCAGATCTAGAAGGAGCAACCATTTCTAGACTAGTATGATCAAGATCAACAAGATCTACATAGTTGAGCTCATGAACATCATGGTAAGACAAATCATCATCAACATCAGCGGTGATCTAAACTCAACTATAAGACATGGACAACATGCAAATGTCAGATCGCCATCTTGAATGATCAATCCTGTGAAAATACACATGCGTCATGTACTCGGTATGCAGATCTCACATATAGAATGTTCGACAAAGTGAGTGATATACAAAGATGTAGGTCAAAACAATCACTGGAGACATGAACTTGATGTCCACAGTGAGAACAAGTCTGATGACCTCTGAGAGCAGAGGGTGAATAAAGAACAATAGGATCAAGTTTCAACAATTGGACTATCACATAGATAACCCGTAGAAACAAAGTAAATAGTTCAGGAATGATCTGGAACATGAAAGCCAACAGAATCAGTATAACCTAGACTGACACAATACTTATTAACTGGCAATGGCTCCCATACTTGAACAACAGGTGAAGGTTCTGCAGTATGATTCTGAACAAGTGTTTGATTCACAATGGGCTTAGACTGTTGAAAGGGTTTGGAAACATACGTGTATTTAGTTTTCTCAGTAATATGGTTGGCAATAGGAGTAGACATATGTTTCTGGTTGACAACAATAGGCTTAGTCAACTGTTCATGTTGAAAAATTTCTGAACATTGACTATTGGCTTGACATTAGCTATAGTTGTGGTTTGTTACACATCCAATTGACCTTATAATCTATCCAGCTTCTGCCTCATAAAATTGAATTTACTGCATAATCACATAAAAGAAGGTTGGAAATATCTCCAACACCCGACTATGTGATCAGCTTCTTTCTGGTTTTGAGTTTTTATGTGTTAAAATAGGATGTCATCGGCATAGAGTGTAGAACCCATGATGCAATACGAATTCAAAGATTGCTAAAACAATACAAAATAAGTCCAAGTTGGGTTCAATCAATAATGCTCAGCTAAAACAGAATATAGCCTCTATATTCAATTTCGAGTAGGCTTTTACAGCGGTATGCAAAATCCCCAAGATTTCACTTTATATCAAAAAAAATTCATCCTTATTTCTCTGTGATGACAAAACAATTGGACACATCGTCAAATTCTCAGCATGCTTGCAAAGTGATAACATCTAAAATACACTGTCAGAAGCTTCAAACACAAGAAATAACTGCTGAATGCATTTCCATAAGGAACGAATGGTCATATGACACCTTTTACCACTGTTTATGGAAGTTATGATGTTTTTACGTTTTGTGCTTATGTTACGTAGTTTTTACCCCACTAAAACATTTTGAACTTTAAAATCTTCTGTCAAAGTCTTCAAACATTAAAATCTACCTCTGGATCATTTTGAAACACTTTGCATAAACACTCATTGGAAAGCCAGTGGAGTCTGTTTTCTAGAACACTTGAAAATTTTGAAAAATATTTCTGTATGCAAAAGTTATGGCTGAAATGGTGACAAGAGGTCTCATTTGTACTTAGTTTTGCAAAACTTCAGTTTGACAAGTTTGAAATAACAAATTTTTCACTTTTCTGAAGTGGAGAGGGCTTGAACTTGGAACCTCTGGACAGCTAATGGGCGTCTTCTACCAAAACTTATTTACTGACAAGTTTGAATTTGAAATGGGCTTATATAATTTTATTACAAAGTGTGAGGCTTGCTGGGTTTTGAACACCTGACCTCTGGATGAGGATGCTTTTGACAAATGCTAATCTACCATTCCTCCTATGCAACTATTTGATATAGAAATGGAAAACTTGTATAACACTGCTTTTCAGAATGACCTAGACTTAAAAAATAATAATAATATAAAGGGGTGTTGAATTTTGCATAATGGAAAATATTTGTGCAGACAAAATAAAACAATTTAATTTCCATTAATTAATTGATGTACCATTCATCAAGATTCCATGCCTAAGTATAAATTTCAGAACTCTTTAACAACCGCCCTTAAACACATTGTATGGTCCTCATGTAGCAATACAACAATTCATGAATTTTTTTCTGGAAATGACCATGTGGCTTCACTCAAAAAGTTATTTAAACATAAAACAATGATTGAAATGTGGTCCTCAAAAATGTCACAGCAACTAAGAACTCCATACCGTTACATCTCCTTTGTCTGTACAAACCGTACACTTAATGAAAATAGTGCTGTATATTTTTTGTCTGCGCCTTACATGAACTATTATTATTTTGTTTTCAACAAAATAAACTTCAGAACAACAAAAAAATAAATTTATCACACAAGGTATTTTTTGTAGCTGTTTTCTCTGTGGTGCCCTGTTAAAAGGAATAAAAAGAGCATTAAAAAGCTTTAAAAAAAAACAAATTTCTTCTTACTTCACTTCTGTTTGGAACTTGAGAGGTAACTGTGAATGGCGCTACGTTTGGGTAAATTGCAAAAGAAACCGAGTGATCTAGGATGAACACTGGACGAATTTACAAGGCATTCCGGAATGTACCGAACACGGAATGGCCTGAACCGGAATCGAGGCAAGGGTGAATTGGTATCCTATCTATATATTCATTGAGAGAGTAATACAATATGCCACTCGTGAAATTATTTGTTTGTCATTTATTTTTGTGTTGTTTATTTGTTAAAATGTGGTATTAGAGCATTCTATGGTCATGAGAGGCCATTTAATATTCGATCTTCTTATTATTCCACAGGCCTCTCATGACGATAGAAAGCTCTGATTCGACATGTTAACAAATAAAAAACACAAAAATAAATTACAAACAAATAATTTTACAAGCGGCATATTGTAAAATTCTCTCAATTAATATATAGCTAGTATACCGATTCACCGCTGCCTCGATTCGAGTTTGGGCCGTACTGGGTTCAGGTATGTTCCGGAAGCCCTTGTAAATTCGTCCAGTTTTACTCCTAGACAACTCAGGTTCACTTGGGTTCTGCTAAAGAACCTGGGCGAATGCTGGTCCTCCAAGACGAACCCACAGATTTTTCCTTGTTTTTATTTACTTCCAATTTTTTTTTCACAATAAGACTTAAAGTAACAGAAAAATACACACCTACAAACCCTTAAAGTAGCTAAAAACTCAAAAAAGATAACATAAAACATTTATCTGGCTAAATTTTTTATATTTAATATTATATATATATATATATTTTTACAGTCGTACCCAAGGCAAAAAATCGGCGTACCAGTGAACCCGATTTGTCGTACCCAAACCGTACCCAAAATGAATCGACAACTTAGATATATAGTTCATTAATACAGTCACCTGAACCAATTTGGGAGTAACCACCTGAACCTGTTTGGGTGTAACCATCACCGATAACTACCTACTAACAATAGATTAATAAGGTGGGAAATCTATAGTTCACCAATACTCACATTTCTGAAGTTTCCAAGTACCCGTTTCTGATTCTGGGTGCAACATTGCTTCACCACCTTTGTTTATGTCCTCCCCTTGCGGGGCTGGTATTTACTTTTGCTATTCCATCAAAATTTGGTTTCATAGATCTCTCTCTAAGAGGACTTATAAATTCTTCAAGATTTTTGCTGCTTTACCATTTAGCAAAGGTTATTTCTATTTTCTTATATTCATTTTAAGCTGGCTTTTATTCTCTAGCATTTTTTAGATGATCGTCCAAACATTAATGGTTTAAATTTTGAGTAGAACTGTATGTGCTAACCTTTTTGGCTTCTTCTCTTATTGAAGGACATGATGCAAGGGCCACAGGTCAGTCCTCCGCAAGGATCAGTTCCAGTTCAGGCAGCATCCCACCAAGCTCAACAGTCAAAGCATCGTGGTATGTTTGAGTCACAAGTTTAGATCACTTTCTGTTAATGAACAAATTTCTGTGTGAAAAATGAAACAACTCCACAAGTGGGAAATTAAAAGTTTATTTGGATGGAAAGATCATTAGGTCATATTATTTTATCTTGGATATATTTTGACAAATATAAAGCTTTACAGTTGTGTAATGCATATTTAGACAGTAGTTTGATAAGTGTATAAAGTCATAAGATTCAGGTGTATTAATAAATTGGAATCACCATTGCACATTCTTCACCTACTTCATCTTTAATTATATTTCCAAAGTAATTTTAATTTAATATTTAGCATCTTTTTTAGAGTAATTATTTCTTCTGACAGAGTACAGTAGCTACTAGGAATCCCATAAATGATGGCATCGGCTGTTGCCTACATATTTGTTAAGTAGGATTTGTGTATGGGCTGAAATTTGTTTCGATAATACCAGAGGCTCCATACCTCAAAGAAAGAAATAAAATAAAGTATGCCAATTCCCTTGTGTAAAATGAACAATGAGACTGGAGTTCTTACAGTAGGATAAATGTATTGGATGATTAAACTAATGCTACAAGTGTGTATGGGCTGAAATTTGTTTCGATAATACCAGAGGCTCCATACCTCAAAGAAAGAAATAAAATAAAGTATGCCAATTCCCTTGTGTAAAATGAACAATGAGACTGGAGTTCTTACAGTAGGATAAATGTATTGGATGATTAAACTAATGCTACAAGTGTGTATGGGCTGAAATTTGTTTCGATAATACCAGAGGCTCCATACCTCAAAGAAAGAAATAAAATAAAGTATGCCAATTCCCTTGTGTAAAATGAACAATGAGACTGGAGTTCTTACAGTAGGATAAATGTATTGGATGATTAAACTAATGCTACAAGTTTCTGCAGTCTCTTAGATCCATACACTGATATGTGTTTAATGTGCATCAGTTGATTTTGTGTGCATAGTAGGGTGATTGTTTGAAGTAGGGATTATGGTAAATGGAAAATTGTGTGATTTTGGTATCATCCAGAAACTAATGCAGACTTGTATCCTGTTGTATTGTAAATGTTTGGAGGATTGTCTCTTCTATTGCAGCCTGAAGGTACGGCAGCTGATAATATATGGTAATGGACAATTGTGAAACTTCCACCTATTTAGGTTGGCATATGTATTCATTCTTAGAAAAATGTACCTTTAACTTCCTTTCTTTGATTATCTGTACGAGTGTAAGACCCTTTTAGTGCATGGTTTGTTAAGTAATAACTACTAATTATTTACCAGTAGGTTTGTACTCGCCTTTTTTTGGAGGAAATTTAATATTTGATCAAATTGAGAAGAAAAAGTTAATAAAAACAGAAAACAACAGGAGAAGAATTCAAGAGAAAGCAAAAAGAGACAAATCGAGTTGGATGCTTGCTATGACCCATTTACTGTTGCAAGAACAATTTTCCCTCTCCTCTCTCCCTTTACTCCTTCAAATAGTGTTGTAAACAATGATTCGATAAGCAGGCCAGCCTACTGGATACTCTGGGTTATCCCTGTTGTATCTGCATTATATATCAGATAACATTTACATGTTATATCCAAATGTGGCTCGGATATGGCAGTGTCATACTGATGCTGTATTTGAGTAGGAACAACCATAACAGGATTTTGTTCAATTAGTCTAGTATTTTGATGAATTTTAACTCATGGTGGCCAAAAACATATGCTAATTTAGTTTTGGCAAAGACATCAATATCTTTATAAGAGTTTCTCTTTCTCATCACGAATAAAGCTTGACGCCCAGGAGAGACTTAAAAAATGAATTATTTTTTCAATCCGTTCAAAGCACTAAGAACATGAATACGCAATGCATTTGAAGCCATTGCAAAATCATACTCTGCATTGTATCATTGTATCAATAATAACTGAGATCACAAGTTGAAGGGAGATCCAGCACTTTATGAATAAACAAGATGCACCCAACCCTTGATGATTATTGATTGATCTATTTATCACCAGCTAACCAAGTCACAATCAATTGTACCCAGATTAAAGTGGTTATGATTGAAACTATGTGGCCATTGAAGTGTCCAATATGTGAATAGATCTTGGACTAATTGTTTGACGTTAAAGTGATGGAATCATGCACAAGACATTCTTGCCCAACAAGTTAATGGTACTAAGATGACGTGGCACTAAACATGGAGGTTTGAGCCATTCATATATTTGTTTTACATCAAAGTGCCGTATATCTATCCATAAACATGCAATTCGGATCTAACCAGGTTTACTCTAATATAGCAGTAAAAATCAAGCCTAATTGCATAAAGGAATATTCTAGAATAACTGAAATGTGCAAGGATAGGGTTCTTACAAGAATATTGAATTGTCGCAAATTTGGAGACAGTCTTGAAGAATAAAACATCGGGAAATAGGTCCAGACAACAAGGCAGTCAAAAGCCAAATAACTCATAGAGAATAGATAATTTTTTGTTTTTGACCAAAAACATATAATTTTTTATTTTTGACCAAAAACGCAACACTCCTATTCTGGGACTGCTAAAATCATACTTCTACGTTCCTAGAAACTATAATATTTTGTGAAACAAGTTTAACGACCCTATTCTTCTATGCATGGGTTCCGAAAACCTCGCTCACTTTTATAGATTTCCGCACATATCTCTGGGAAACCAATCTCCTTACTTGAAACCTGATGACTAATCACAAACCAATAAAAAATGGGGGAGTCATTGAGGGGCCCGTGTTATCCTTCCATTATTATCATGCCCCTGTTTTGGAACAAGTTTGAAAAACAACACTCAATGCACTTAAACAATTTGTGGATGCAAGCCCTAATCCCCATATAACTTTTCACTAGCATGAACAAGTGGCACATTGCAAATGAAGACGTCAATCTTGGATCATGCTCTATACACTTCAGTTTTGCTCTTTCAATAAATGCTAGACTCTTGCGTTCAATTCACTTATCAGTCTTTGCCTTGGCATTCAATTATCTCATTCACTTCTTATTCCTGCACCTCCTATATGCACTAATGCACCTATGTATCTATAGACTTCTCAAATTCAAATTAGGACCCTATTGGCATGTAAGCCTACACACAACAGGTGGAAGTGGTTGACAAAAGAGGAACACAAGATGTGGGAGACCCAAAGGAAGGATCAAATGGGCTCACAAAAAAATAAACCCTGTTCTTGGCAGACTAGGAACATAGTGATGTGGTCCTTGTAGAGCAAAGCTGTATTGCTAGATTCATGGTCCTTGTAGGCCAGAATTGTATTGCTACATTCTCGGTCAAAAGCTCGAAACAATAGGAAAACAAGTGGAGGAGAAATAAACCCATGGAGGAGAGAGATAACTAGAGGAAGGGCAAGCAAAAGAGGCCTGAAACTAAGGAAACACTTGCCAATAGAAGTTTATTATGAACTGATAATTGACAAACAAAAGTACCCTAGAATAATGTATTTTGACAAATTAAACTACCCTTGGACAAAAATTAGGTGTTTACATAATTCCCCTCCTTAACATGTGTGTGTGTGTGTATCAAAGTAAAACAAACAAGCTTACTCGGAGGGGTCATTGAAGATGGCTCAACTGTTGAAATTTGTAAAGGTTCTCAAAGTCAATATAGGAATAATGATTAATTGAATGTTAGAAACAAAGAGAGATTACTTGATTGCCACCGTGAAAAGTCATGAAGATGTTGGAACAAACATCCACACTCCTGTGTTTGGGATATGGAAATTTGTGCCCCAACAAACATATGGGAATCGTATGCAAATGAAACAATGTCTATATAAATTCAAGGAACTATTGAAATATGACAAAGAGAATGAAGGTAGGAACAAATACACTAGGTTGTGTCGAAAACTGTTTTGTTGTCTCTAAAAAATTTGCATCTCGAAACCCTTGTTGCATTTGAATATATATTTGTCTCATGAGGAGACCAAGTGAAGTATGTTGTGTACCACCATATGTTTGCTTTCAAATGAGGGAGCAAGGGAGAGTTTGTTGTGTACCACCATGTGATTGCTTCCATGAGAGGGGAGAGTATTTTGTGTACCACCATTTGATTTCTTCCTCAAGAGGGAGGAGGGGAGACTACGTTGTGTACCACCATATGATTCAGAGATAATATAAGTGGACCATATGCTCCCTTTTTTAGGTGTGGGATGAATTTGTAAATGACATATTTCAAAAAAAAGAGATTGCGTGCACCATGCGTAAGATAGGGAAATAAAACAATGTTATAAAATCATGGTAAACTTTCATCATTTTTAAATTTAGTACAGGTAAAAGATCGGGTTTTGGCAGGGACCAAAAACCTATTACAAACTAGCCAGAAGAGGCCTCAAAGAGTAATATCCAACACTAGCAACCAACAAGATCCGGATCCATAGAAACGAGCAAACAACAATAAACCACCAGGAACATTCATAAAAAAGGCAACTCTCCTTTTGCAAAGTAAAATGGAACAAACAACAGACCAAAATGCGAGCCAAGAACACTTGACTCTAGATAACAACCAATTTAACCATTCCCACCAGTGTTGAAAGGACCCAACTTGCATTATTTCACCTTCTTGGCCCTAGTTCTCTTGCTCGGGCCAGCCATGTTGTCCATAGGATCTCCTCTCTTGTTCTTCCCTTGAGTTTCCTTTAAGCTATTATTCTTGTTGTTGCCTAGTAGAAGAGGGTCCTCAACCTCCTTTCCCCTCTCATCATCTTTAGTGGGGCTAACCACTCCTACTTTCCTTGATTGATGTCAGGCTGGACTTCCAACTGATACTTACAGATATCATCAACCTTGTTCTTCAGGTCCTTCAAATCCTCATGGGCCTCCTTAACCTCAGTGACAATTTCCTTCATCACCCCCATCTTGGAACCTCAACCTCTCATCGACTTTTGTCATCCATCCCCTAAGTTCCTCGATGGATTGCCTTGCCAAATTCTCAATCTCATTACCCGAATTTCCATCAAAACCACCACTTTTAGTGTAGTTTTCCTGTTAACCTCGTCGACAATGGATTTGCCCTTGGATTTTTTGATAATCTCTGCGAACTGGGCCAGTGTCTCCTCTTCCCCTTCACCACCTTGACAGTTGCTAAGTTTGGCCTTTCCAGAAACTTCCCCCTTCTGAATCTGCTTACCCGACATCTCTAAGGTCGAATCCAAGGAGGGCTTACCTGCTTGGAAGAAAAGAAGGATGAGGCCTTGGTGAAGAACATAGTCACACGGCATATTAATAGGCCATCATTGAGCTCTCGAGGGACATGAGGAGGTAAAATGGAATGCTAATGATCTTATGATGTCTAAAATGGTTCAATAAAATGAAATGGTGAGAATAGATGATGTTGAACTTACCTTCAAGCATAATGTAGTTCATTATTTGGTGGCAAACATCTCCCCATGGATGGGGCAGGGCATGGTGGAGATATCCATCTTCAACACTATGGATTCTCTCTCCCTCGAAAAAACTATTCACAACCTCATTCTTCCGGTGCCTGTATTCATGCCTATAACCTTTGCAATTACGTCTTCCATGATGTCCATGGATATACCCTTGAGGGTGACCTTCTCATCCCTGCACGCCTTAGCAAAATCCAAAGCGAGGTCAGAATCAAAACCACATATTCTCTCCATGAACGAAGTCAAACCTCCCACTCTCAGAATGTGCCATATGGTAATATTGTTTCTAATACTTTCACAGGTGGTGGGCTCAATTTGATTCCTGTTTGCAACCATTCAAGAGATTCTAAGAGTCAATTTGCCGAGTTTGTCGCTTCCGTCTGGCTGAATCAACGAGCAACTCAAGGTATTACTTACTATAAAGCCATCCCCCATGATTGATATGATAAAGAATTGAGTTGATATGATGTGGACGGCCTGCACATTCCTAATAATGATCTGATTAAATTTTAGTAGGGTTAAAGGGACTTGACATTATTTGTAATAAAAGAAAAAATAAATGTAATAGTGTCAAAAAGGAAGTTAGAGAGTCACGGGAGAAGAAGAGAAGTTGCAGGAGTTGAAAAGCTATTTTGAGCTATAAAGGAGTGAAGCTAGGCTAGGAAGAAGGCAAGCAAGAGATTAGCAAATGTATGAATGAGAATTGAATAGTTTGGTCATTTGGTAATAAGATTTAGTTGTTTTATCATTTATCTTGCTTCATCTTGCATAGTTTGTTGTTATTGTTAATAGTCTTCATTTGAATTCCCATCATTATTGTTTTGTAGCAAATCATTTAAATTTGGTAATTTTGCTCTACTACTAAACTACAGTCAAAAAGTGACCGTTGTTCGAGCCAATGCCTCCAAAGAGCAATGGGATCAAAAGAGTGCAAAGACTCAACCTTCGAAAGTAGTGGCAGGTTTCTTCGAGGAGAGTTTAATTTTTAGGATTACAAGGCTGATGTGCAGTTGGTGGTTCAATAAGAAGAAAACGTTGGCAGATATCTCCCTGGATTCATTTAAGCACTCAGACTTTTTATGTCAAGGGATCTTTTTGCAAGAGATCATGTGCTATTTACGACAGTGCAGACGCTGTCGTGGCAGAGGTGAAAAGAAAACAAGCTGCAACAGCAAGCTGAAGTGCGTGTATGCTACAAACAAATGTATTCAGTCTAGTGGTGCAGCGTTGGTCGACGTCGACGTTCAGTTGTTGAGGAGGTGCCTTCACCATATTGGTATTGAACATGTTAGAGAAGGTGCTAATATGCAATTGCAGAAGTGCCTTCACCATATTGATATTTTACACAGGTCTTTTCATTGTTGTCCACCATGCGTTAGGGGGTCCATGCTTTGGCTAAGCTCACTATTTTTCTTTTCTATTGGTATTACAAGAGTTCTAAATGATGCTTCTAGATGCTTTGTAAAAGACATAAATGTTGAATCTAAACATTGCAGAGGATATAGTTGCTCTATTTCAGTCTTATCATCAGTCATGCATCTAGCTGATATTCACAAGGCTGTAGAAGTGCCAACAGAAGAGCAAGCCACTGTAATATACCGCAATCTGTGGCAATCTACAAGCTACAATCTGCTATTCATTTCCACAAGGAGAAGAATTCTGCGAAGAGTCTTATCATCAGTAATGGTCACATGGAACAGGGAGTCCGAATTGCTTACTGTGAGCACCAACATAGCATTTTCGAAGCAGAAAATATGCAGTGCGAGGTCATATGGTGGGATCACATGAGGCTACAACTTGTTCTTGGCTCTCACAACTACCGTTTGTCTTATGAGGTTTCGCTTGTTCACCTTGCAAGCGATACATTCCGTGGCTGAATTATTGCTGTTCTTTCTGGTTTTTGTCGTTGGTGCAGGTATGAACAATTATTGATATCTATGCATTTGGCAAAAGACACTGCTGCGAGGACGTTACTCCACAAGGCTTATGCATTGCAAGGACGTTAATTTAGGTGAGGATGTCAAAAGAAGAGCTAGTTGTTCCTCAGCAGAAATCATGGAAAGATTCATGTGAGCTGCAGCAGTATAAATCAAGTTGTGATCTAAAAATCTCAAAAGATTTCCTTATTGTGAATATTTCCATGTCAAGACAAGTGGTGGTGCAAAGTTGAAGAGCCCTGACCAAAGCAAAGGGTTTATAATTTTGGAAAGTTCGAAATGTATATGAGGTTGTATTAGATAGAGTAGAAGAGCGGGGAGTTCCGGCATGAGAGGCCAAGGAGATTAGGAGTAGTTAAGTAGCTACTTTAAATGCATGATAAAATTGTAAAAACTTTGATTAAAATGGGCCTTTTATTTAAGTGACTCAGGGCGAGACACCTATTTTGGTCTGGGTGAGTGTTAGCAGGGGGTAAAGGGATTTGGCATTATTTGTAATAAAAGAGAAAATAAATGTAATAGTGTCAAAAAGGAAGTCAGAGAGTCATGGGAGAAGAAGAGAAGTTGCCAAAGTTGAAAAGCCATTTTCAGCTATAAAGGAGTGAAGCTAGGCTAGGAAGAAGGCAAGAAATAAATTAGAAAATGGATGAACGGGAATTGAATAGTTTGGTCATTTGCTAATAAGATTCAATTGTTTATCATTTATCTTGCTTCATCTTGCATAGTTTGCTGTTATTGTCAAATAGTTCTCTTCATTTGAATTCCTATCATTTTTGTTTCGTAGCATTTAAATCTGGTTATATTGCTCTACTACTAAACTACAGTCAACATTAACAAACTTACGAGATATGAGGTCACCTTTAAGATCCATATATTCAATAATTTTGGTCAGCATCCCTTCCATGATTACAAGAAGGGTCTCTAGCTTCCATTTTCACTATGTTCCTGAATGACAGGTAATTCCTCCTCCCTATTCCATTTAGAAAAACTATCACTCAAAACACCTTTGTTTGCCATCCAATCAGCACAGGCATTTCCATTCCTATGTGTGAATAATTTTCAAATTTTTGAAAGTTGTCATAAGTTCTTGAGCATCCTGGATCACATTCAGAATGGTCCACTAGGTTTAGTTTTGCCATTAAGACAATTGACAACATTCAAAGCATCCCCTTTGATTACAAACATCTTTATGTTCAGTTCCTTAGCCACCTGGATTTCCCAT
Organism: Torreya grandis; assembly: GCA_037957365.1. Classification (NCBI taxonomy): domain Eukaryota; kingdom Viridiplantae; phylum Streptophyta; class Pinopsida; order Cupressales; family Taxaceae; genus Torreya; species Torreya grandis. Next base: position 618,657 of record JARHVA010007082.1, read on the forward strand.
AATGTCTCTCTTGCTTCAGCTGCACGATTGGTTTGGACTGCAAGAGGCCTTGCATAAGCCGCTATAATCTCACCCTCGCTGTCTCTGATTTCTCCTCTTGCTGTCCACAGGTTCCCCTTCGCAGCTCCATCAAAGTTGAGCTTTAGCCAAGATTCTGGGGGTCTTATCCACCTTACCTGATTTTTATCCACCTTTTTAACAATATCCCCTTCTACCCTAGACACATTTAAATTCTAGGATCGAAGAATGCTCATTTCGTTTTCGAAAATGAGGTTGTTATCCTTCTTAAGGAATGCTTGCAAATTTCCTTTAATGGACTCGATGATTCTTAGACCCACCTTGGTTGCGTTCCTTATCTTTTCCTGAAATATTTGAGAATTAATCTCTTTCAATAGTCCCTAAAACATGTGAGGGAGGGACAAATTCCAAAGTTTCTTGAGGAGGGAAGAGGGCCAAAGGGGTTTCCATTGGAGGATAATATCCATTAGTGAGTTGGGTTTAACCCAAACAATATTAAATAAAGAGAGGATAACGTCCAACATATTAGCAACAAATGGGCAATCAAGGAGCAAATGTTTGACATATTCCTCCTCAATTTTACAAAGGACACATCAATTAGGAATGACCATCCCTCTTTTCTTAAGGTTGTCAATCTGAAGAATTATGTTTTGGTCCGTTAACCAATAAAAGACATTAACTTTAGGAGTTAGGTCCTTTACCCACAACAAATTCCAAGGTTGCAGGTTGTCCTCTATTTCCTAATCCAGAAAGTACCCTGATTTAGCTGAGTACCTTCCATCTTCCTCAACATAGCAAAAAAGATCATCTTCTTTAGGGATTTGGCAAATGTGCCATCCCCTTAATCTCTGATTTAAATCTCTCAGACTCTAGAGCACATTCTGTTCATTGGAATTGAGAGAGAACCTTCCAAGTTTTACTTTGATCGTTAACAGTCCAATAATACCTGATTTTTTCCCCCACAATTTTATCAAAGACCCAACTCACCTCAATCCAAGGTCTTTTAGAGCTTAAAGGGGAATTATCCAGCCAAACATCATCCCAGATGGAAGCTTTGCTTCCATCCCCAACGTTCCATTTGCACCCCTTACTAATCAGCGTCCTGCTTTTCACAATGGTATTCCAAATGTGAGAACCATGTGGAAGGACAATATCAGTCAGGAAACCTTCCGCATTCTTGCCCTCTAAATACATAGCTTTGAGAGTATCCGTCCACAAGTTGTTCTTGTTGACCATTTTCCAACCCATCTTCCCCACTAAGACCCTGTTCATCCTTGAAACTCTCCTAAGACCAAGGCCTCCCTTACATTTTGGAAGACATTCTTTCCTAGGCCACTAGAGGAAATCTACTCTTCTCCTTCGACCTTGACCAGCAAAACCTTTTCTGCCTCTGCTCAATTCTCTCGGCCACCTTGAATGAGATTTTGAATAGGGTGATCATGTAGATAGGGATACTCTGAATGGAACTTTTGACTAGTTGAATTTTCCCTGCTTGAGATAGAATGCTCCCTTTTCACCCAATGAGTTTATTTTGAATCTTGTCTAAAAGTAGATTCCAGCAGCTCGAGGTCAACTTCCCCTTGAAGAAGGGCATACCCAAATAAGAATACGGCAGTTGGTGGATTTAGCATTCCAAAATATTTGAAAATTTCCTTTGCAAGGCCTCTTGAGTGTTGATGAAACACATAGCTACTGGAGAAATTGATGCATTGACTCGTAACCTGCACATAATCCACAAGAATGGATTTAATGGCCTTGGATTCAGCTATTGAAGCCTCCCCCAACTCAAAGATGTCATCCACAAACTGTTGGTGCATGATGGGATCCATCTCTAGGGCAATCTGGAGGCCCTTCAAAGACCCTTGGGGTCTAGCTTGTTCCTATCTTCTTCCTAGGGCTTCCACCAGAATGATAAAGAGATACGGAGATAAGGGATCACCTTGTCTAATCCCTCTTTAAGACGGGAAAAAACTTCTAGACTGCCATTAATCATAACAGAAAATCGGGGTGTGGAGATATATGAAGCAATAATCTTCTTGAAGTGCTGGCAGAAACCCAATTTGTCCAAAAGAATGATAAAGAGGTACGGAGATAAGGGATCACCTTGTCTAATCCCTCTTTAAGCCGGGAAAAAACTTCTAGACTGCCATTAATCATAACAGAAAATCTGGGTGTGGCGATACATGAAGCAATGATCTTCTTGAAGCGTTCGCAGAACCCAATCTGTCCAAAATTTTGTCCAAAAAACTCCATGACACCTTGTCATGGGCCTTATTCATATCGATCTTCAAGAACATTCCCGCTCTCGTTGACTAACCGATCGAATGTAAAGCCTTTTTTGGACACCTTGTTTTGTCCACTTGCTCAACCTCATGTTGCAAAAAATGGGGAGAAAAACTGAGTGGATCGAACAAGTGTATGCTGTGGTCGAGGATATTCAAATGTTTGTCACTAACTATCACCTCTCTCAAGCCATCTTCAAATCCTTCTCAACTTTGGAGTTGCTGAAGGTTCTTATAGATTTAAATTTTCATGTTATCTTAGTGATTTTATTTTTGTTTTATAATTTTAATTTTTTTAATGTAATAAATATGCAAGGTTTTTAATTTTTAAAATTTTTGATTTTGTAATAGGTTGCTAAGACTAGATTTGCCTCTCACACAATCATGTTGAGACGATTTGTGAAGTTGCGAGAGGCACTCAGTAGCATGGCCATCAGCTACATGTGGAGTGCATGGGGGTGCCGATCAAAGAGCGGGCCCGAATAGTGAAAAATATGATCCTAGATGATGATTGGTGGGCCTGTGTAGATTATTTGTTGAGTTTCACTGAGCCCATTATGAGTATGATTTGTTTTACTGACATGGATCAGCCATGCTTGAGAGAAATAAATGATGACATCAAGTCAATGATTGAGAAGATGAAGGGCATCATTAATGCAAAAGAGCAACATCTCGATGAGACTTTTTTAAACAAATGCATTCAATCCTTGTTGAGTGGTGGAACAAAATGACTGCCCAGCTACATCTCCTTGCCTTTGCATTAACTCCTTAGTTCTATAGCACGAATATCCTTTTTTTGCCGAGGGTGCCAGCATATAGGGATGTAGAAGTGGTTGAAGGGTATAAATTGGCATTCTCTAGGATTTTCCCTAATCCTGAGCTAGAAGACAGTTATGAACGAGTTTGGGGGTTTCATTACCTCCCAAGGTCATAGTCTTGGTGCACTTTGGGACAAATACAAGAAGGACACTCATATGTGGTGGTACTTCCATGGCCAACGATCATTGAACCTACAACCTCTTGCAATCAAGGTCTTGTCACAGGTAAGTTTTTTAATTTTTAAGTTTTTAACTATTTCTTTTCGCTTTAAAAATTATGTTTAAGACTTGAGTTTTAACTTTTTATTTTTATGAATTTGAATATAGGTTGTGAGTTCATCTTCTTGTAAGCGGAATCAAAGCACATACAACTTCATCCACTTACAAAAGCATAACAAGCTCGCAACAAAAAAGGCCAAGGAATTAGTCTACATACACTCCAATTTGTGTCTTCTATCGCGCAAGAACCTAGAGTACAAGGAGGGATCTCAAAGCATTGGGATATAGGTCCAGAGGATGTTGACTTGGATGCTTCCATTTCCCACCACTCATTAGTTGACATTGACTCTCCTTTGACGACACATAGCTTAGCTAGCAAGAGTGGCGGGGGTGCTAGTCCTTGTGGTTCTAATGAACCACATCATGATGTTGATGTTGATGGTTTCATTGAAGAGCAAGATGACTACGAATATTAAGTTTGATGTAGTTAATTATTATTGATATTTATAATTAATGATTATCAAGGCATTTGGCATTCGGTTAGTATTTTGTGATTATTTCATATTTTGTTTTTTATATCAATATGTATACTGTGGTTAATGATAATGTCACTAATTTCCCATTTATTATGCTAGAATTTCTATATTTTTTATTATATATATATTTTTTGTATGGTCAAACCCAAGCCATACCCAAGGAAAAAAAAAAAAAAACTGCCATACCGGCAAACCTGGTTCTTCAAACCTGAACTCGAACTGGTAACATAGCTGTCAAGGCTTTGATTTACTGCTGCTTTTGCAAGGAGAGCAACCACATGATTGTGATTCCTTGTCTCGTGTTGCAAGTGAACCTCTTGCATGTGCTTCAGATTCTAAATTATCGGATGTGCTATGTTAAGCATTTTTGAATTTACCTTTGAAATCTAAGAACAATTTATCCCCGTATGGGAGTTTGCATGAAATCTTTTGGCTTGTCTAATGAGATTAATGATTATCTTGGGGTCTCCTTCAACGTGGAGCATGGAGATTCCATTTACCAAAGCTAGTTGGGTACCACCATATAAAGCCACGGGTTAGCCCATGCATACAGTAGATGATTTTCATCTCAATTTTCAAGCCCTTTCACTTGTATAATTTTTGTTGATAAGGAATCGGGTTTTAGAAGTACCTTTGGTCAAAAAAGAAGAGCCTTTTCCTTCTGAACTGTTATGGCAAGCAGACATTTGAAGAAAAGATTAATGGTTTCAGCATCCCTTCGACACTTTGGACAAATGATAGGTCCATTCCATCCTCTTTTCTGTAAAATGTCTGCTCTTAGTATTTTGCCATGAACGATGAGCCATATATTGACACATTATATGCCATGTAATGACAAATTTCTTGGGTCATGCAATCAAATATCTGGGAATTTCTCTTTCCATAGGTGCCACAATATAAAGTTGGGTGCAAGCCTGTGCATTCACTAGATGATTTTCATTTCAGTTTTCAAGCTTGTCCACTTGTATATTTTTCTTGACAGGGAATCAGGGTTCAGAAGTGCATTGGCAAAAAAGAAGAGGATTTTCCTTCCAAAATTTTCTGGCAAGCAAACATATGAAGAAAAAATTAATGGTTTCAGCATTGTTCTCATAATTTGGATAATTGATGGGTTCAATCCATTCTCGTTTCTGTAAATTGTCTTCTGTTAGGATTTTACCATGAATGATGAGCCCTACAAAAGCTATTATTTTTTCCCACGTTTGCAATGGCCATAATTGAGTCCATTTACTTTCTTTAGGCATAGAGCTTGATATGTCAAGGCAGCTGTGCGTTTCCCCTGTTGAATACTGGCCTATCTGTTGGAGTGAGATACTGGTATCTGCCCATTCCTATTCGAACAGTCTTGACATGCCTGATATGGTATTTCGCCATGTGGCTGCAAAATTATTTTCTTATGGGTGTATGAGATATTTTTTCTCTAATGATAGTCATAGTACCTGTTTGTCCGTTGTGATCATTTGAGTTTCATCTGACTAATTGTAGATTTCCAGAGACCTCTATTGGGGTTTCATGTGCAAAGGGAAACACAAATACCTCATAGGCAGCTTGCCTTCCTGAAATTCCAGATTTATGAGGATTGCTTTTGTCTTGCTGGAATATTAACAAAGATGATGTGTGACTTATTTTCGTTTACTTATTGCCGTGATGCCAATTGATATTTTGACAGGCTACTTGCCGATATGGGTACGAGAATCGGATAAATGGATACAGGTATTTTTTTTTTGGGTTTGGATACTTTTTTGGATATGGCCGTACAAAAGTATATATAAAAATTAAAAATATAAAATATAACCATATAAACAAAATTAACCAGTGATATGTATAGAGGAGACATTTCTCACTTAAAATAAAAATAAATAACATAAAATATATTTTTTAAAAGATTAAATATAAATAATTATAAAATATAAATTAAAAAAGAAAAAAATTAAACTTAAAACTAAAAACTAAAAACGAAAAAAGATAAAAATAAAAATGAAAAGTAAAATTATAAAATATAAAATAAAACTTGACAACATATTGGAAAAATTAAATTAAACGTAAATAAAAAGTAAAACTAAATAATACATATGTAAATCACGAGTTTTAAAAATCCACGACCTACCTCTGAACGTTGCAGGTTGTTGTGGAATCTTTTGGTGACCATCGGCTCCTGCACATAGCAGCTCGGCCCTCCTCGCGTGCAGAACCCAATAGGTTATAAACAGTCATGGATCCTCTGCTCATGTTCTGCACGCTACCCCGCTCATGGCCCTCCCCCATCCACATCCAGCTCGTTCCTCTACTCACATCCACTAAAAGGTTTCAAACCTCCTTTCTTTACCCTTGGGCTTCCATACATAGGCTATAACACAACAAAATCTTCTGGCCTCCACTTACAACCTATAACAAACAAATCTTGACTTTTTTCTGCTCTGCTTTTTAGTTGGTTTTTTTGGGCGAAACATTACAGTAATGCACCATCGGAAAATCGATGAGTTTGAACTCATGCGAAATTGAAAAAAAGTTTAAAAAATCGCTTTTTTGGGCAGGGTACGGAGTCCCTACAGGCAAGGTACGTTGCTGCCCCTGCAGGTATGCCCAAATACGTCCATGGACGTATCTGGGCGTACTCGCAGGGGCAGCAACGTACCTTGCCCATTGCCCCCCCCATATCCTCCCCCTTACTGTATACAATCGCGAAACGTATCATATCCAAGGGCCCCATGGATGTATTTGGACGTACTCATAGGGGTAGTTATGTACCCTGCCCATTGCCCCCCCATATCCTCCCCCTTATCGTATGGACGTATCTGGGCGTACCTTCAGGGGCAGCAACGTACCTTGCCCATTGCCCCCCCATATCCTCCCCCTTACCGTATCCAATCGCGAAACGTATCATATCCAAGGGGCCCATGGATGTATTTGGACGTGCCCATAGGGGTAGTTACGTACCCTGCCCATTGCCCCCCCATATCCTCCCCCTTACCGTATCCAATCGCAAAATGTATCATATCCAAGGGGCCCATGTGTAGTATCTGGTAACGTAGTTGACAAGTTCTGGCTAAACTTTTTGATTTCACACAAATGCAAATTAAAAGTTGGAGTTCCTTGGTCCTCTTTTTGTAGCCAAGAGTCCATGTACTAGGCCTCTAGCACTAGCCTTCATTGGAAGTCTGCAAAGACCCTTACCCATGATTATGAACCAAATACAGTTTCCTTGTGTCCCAGTGTATGGAGATTGAATAGGTGGGAGTTTTAATGCAACTAAAGATCCATGCATTACAAATGAGTTGAATTGAAAGGTCTAAGGGGCATTCTTGAGTAGCTCCCAACTACAGTGGTCAAAGTCTTTGAATACATCTAACTTTATAAGCAATCCTGGGCTTTTCTTGTAGCTTGAGAGAGTGGAGGATTTCCTGGGCAACTATGACAGTTTTTGTAATTTGTCATCTAAGGATAGGTAGATTGAGTTTCAGAGATCAACATTGGAAGCATTGCTTTGAGCCTTGAGGCAATCAGGTTGGAAAAAGCTTTATAGACCATCTTGCATAGTGTAATTGCTTTGTATTAATCCATTTTCCGCCTATGCTACTTTGGGAACGAGAAAATCTTTGTAGCATTCATTTGTTAGAGTATTTTTTTTTCTTTCTATTGTGACTCCTCAGTTAAGGGCAACGAGTCCTCTTTGAATATCTCCTAAAAAGTTTGATAAAACAAGGAAAATACATCAGGCCTAGGGGCTTTGTCTGGATGGAACAAGAAGAGTACATTATATTTTCTCCTCAATAGCAGGGCTCCTTGTCATGGTGTTGTTCTCTTCTCTGATTAAGTTCTGGATTTGCTTGATTAGCTCTTGATAGGACCTTGTTCTTCTTTGATTCAGCGGTGTTTCAGTTAGAATGGCTTGGAAAAAAATTTAGTAGCATATACCATGATATCATAAGTGTAATTGATGTAAGGTCCATCCTCCTTTTTGATCTGCTGAATGGAGTTGATATGCTTTGTATTCGAAACTGACTTGTGGAAATATACGGTATTTAGTTCTCCTTGTTTAAACTACTGTAATGTCCCAAAATTAGGGATATTTTCTGAAATTCAATTTTTCTATGAAACCCTAACAAAAGAAAGATTTTTTTTTTTTTTTCAACAGCAAACCCTACTTGCAAATACACTCCAAAATTAGCATAAAATATGCTGAACCTTTCAAATAAAATATGAACCCTTTCAACAAAGATTAATCCTTCAAAAATCGAAATTAGCCCTTTAAACCCTAGGTGTTTAGGTTCAGAAAATAAAACGATTTATGGCAGCTCTTTTGATGACAATTTCTATAGTGTTTCACCTTCAATAGGTCTTCAAAATTAATAGAAAAATACAGCTGCAATCAAATACCTTTTTATAATGTTTTTTTCTTCACAAACAAGTTGAATTTATCACAACAAATGTTTAAATTAATATGGAAAATTCTAGAATATTTTTAGAATCAATATTTGACTTCAAGCCCTCAATTAGGTCCTTTTTTTATATTGCTCAAGGATGGAAATATTATATAAAAATTGCAGAATAATATTAAGGCAAGTAATGGCCCTCAAACACTAGCCAAACCCCTCCAAATCAAGTCGCCAACCTCCCCAAGCAAGTTGCCACCCTCCTAGGTCAATTTATCAAACTTCCTTGCTATTCACTCCACTTGGAAACTCTTCTTTTTTGCCTTTTCTGAATTTTGATGAACAATGGCAGCTCCTAGATGAAGTTGCCCCACGGAAGAATGAGGGTTTTCGTCCTTAATCTCTTTGCTTGAAGGTTATCATCTTCAAGTCCAAAGCTCAAGCTTTTTCGTGCTGAAAACTTGTAATTTCAAATTGTGATCCCAGATGCCCTTCAACAAGAACCTTCAAATGTTTTTATACTTCTCCCCAAGTGAAGCACCCAATTTGGGGGGAAATACTTTTGTTGATCCTTTTTCAAATTATACAAGAATGCCTTTTTAATAATTCTCTTAAGTGGATCAATACTCATACCATTTAAAAAGGCCGCAACCTAAATGAAATAACAACTATAAAATGCTTGTCCAAGTATTCTTTACAAAACCAAATGTTTCCCTTCTTTTTCCCTTAGCCCTTTGGGAAACTAGGCAAGGCTAAAGGTCTTCAAAAATGTCATGTCCAAATGAGGCACATGACAATTCTCCCCACCCAAAATTGCTTGTCCTCAAGCAATAGAAACAACCAATGGGCTGTCCTAAGTCCTAACCATGGGCTTGAAGTCCTCCTTGATTCTTGACTCCGCTCATGGGAGTAAGATCTCTTGATGAAACTCTTTACTGCTGTATGTGAAGGTTCTTGGCTGTTTATACAATCTGAAAATGAAATAACAGCTTCCCATCTTTTTTATTTCCATGAGGTCCCATAACTCAAATGTGCCAAAAAGATACAAAAGAGAAACAACTCCTCCGAAATGACCACATGGAGATGATCAACATTTTGGGCCTTGATCGCCCCTATATCAACACCTACACAAGACATAAACGTATTAGTTAAAACATGAATTCTCCGCTTCTCTTCAATGCTTGCACATTTGAAAGTGCCTTGTGTGAAAGTGTTGGAGACATATATAGGCAAGAGTTCAAGGATCGTGGAAGAGTTCAAGGATCGTGGATGAGTTTACGCAGTCACGAAGGATGTAGAGAAAGTCGTGTTCCACCATTGCAGAGTCATGGAAGGGTGGTGGAGAAACGCAGAAGGGTCGGGCAAGGTTGCGGCAAAGGACGCAAGAAGGGCATGAAACAACATGCTATAGTCACAGTCGCGGAAAAAGTCGAGGTAGGGCAATGGAAAATGATGAGGAAGGGCTCGCGTTGAGAGTTCCATGAATGACGAGGAAGGGCTCGCATTGAGGGTTCCAGGAACGATGACGGACACAACGTTGACGAGTTGAATTGTAGGAAGGGTCGCTAGGGCACAAAAGGGCAAAGAAAAAAATGAAAATCGACACACGAAATTCACAAAAAACTAGAACAAATACGTGGAACGAAGGGCAGAACCACATCGTGGAAGGGCAGTGAGTTTGAAGTGAGTTCATAATTTTTCCAGCAATTTTTTGATATTTAAAAAAAAAAAATTCTGGGTGGTTGATCAAAACATCAGAAAAATAAAATATTTGACAATTTTTTCGAAATTTTATTTTATTGGTTAAAAATTATTTTTCGGAGTAAAAAATGGCCAATATTCAGAATCTCGTCCTTATTGAGGCCCAAAAATTAGTTGGGCAGAATTATAATGTGTGGAGTCCTAAAATCTTGACAATTGCAGAATTCTGTGATTGTGACAAGATTATATTTGACACAGAACGACCGGTAACAAATTTTGTCGATTATGACAAACGTCATAAAGAAGCCTTTCTGTTATTGAAACTTTTTGTGTTGGATGATATGATTCCGGAGGGCCAAAATGCTGCACGAGCAAGTGCACTATGGACCAGTTTCAAGAACAAGTACCAGACTTCGGAAAAGAGTCGAGTACTTTGAAAAATATGTTGTTTGTCTCTATTAGAGCATTTATTACGGATGAAAGATCTCTGTGACCATTTGTCAGCCATCAACAAAAAGGTGGATGACGATGATATGGTGGCTCTTGTTCTGAATAGTTTGACACCTTATGAATCGTTCGTGGAAGCTTTACACCTGATGATAGAGAGTAACACTCACTTTTGATCAAGTGAGTTCATATTTGCTGCAAAAAGAACGCATGTAGACACACTTCAGTGAGCCTAGTTCTGGCCAATTGGAAAGTGTATTTGCTGCTCAATCCAAAGGGAAATGGAAAAGACATTCAGATACGTCTTCATCTTCTCCAAAATTCAAGGTAAAATTTGGTCATACTAAGAAAAATGCTGAAAAAGACAATATGATCTAACACATAACAAGAAGGCAAAAGGGCATGCAAATGTGGCAGCAGTTGAAGCTGAATCTGAGAAAGAAATGCTCTCATGTCGTATGCTTTGATGGGAGGCCTACTAGTGATTGGTTTTTTGATTCCGGTGCATCGCGACATTTCACATGTCGAAAAGACTGGTATGTTAAATTCACTACAAAAGAAAGTTTTTCCGATTCAGTTTCTTTGGGTGAAGGTAGATCACATGTTGTAGAAGGGATAGGAGATATACGCATTGTATTTTATAATGTTGCAAAGTTCATAGTCAAGAATGTTAGGTATGTACCTAAGATGAACAAAAATCTTCTATCAACCCGTCAATTAACTGAAAATCCTCACATTACAATCAATTTTTCAAGAAAGAAATGCATTGTGTCTAATATCAAAAATGATAGTCATAGCCCTAGGCATTGGGCAAAATGGCTTGTATAGCCTTGTTGACTCTGCCACTGTCAGTTTGAATGCTTTAATTGTGGAGGATAATACCAATGTTGTATGGCATGAGAGATTTGGATATCTCAATCTTCAGTATTTGGCCAAACTCCTAAAATTGAATATGGTTCTTGGATTGCCTACTATCCAAGTCAAGCAGGGTATATGTGTAGGTTGTTTGGCTGGCAAACAAAAGCGGAAACTTTTTCCCACTGAAGGTGCCTAGAGAGCAAAGGGGCTCCTTGATCTTGTTCATGCAGATCTATGCGAGCCATATTGGAAGTCATCTACTATTCTTGGTGCAAGGTATTTTTTGTTCGTAAATGATTTTTCTAGAAAAATGTGGGTCTACTTCTTGAACAAGAAGTCTGACTGTATTGCAGAGTTTGTAAAATTCAAAGCACTGGTAGAAAATCAAACAAGTCGGCGGATCAAAGCCTTACAATCTGATAATGGGGGAGAATTCACTTCAAAGCAATTTCGAAACTATTGCGACAAGGAATTCATCGGCAGCTAACAACCCCATACATATCTCAATAGAATGGAGTGGTTGAAAGGCGAAATCGCACAATCATGGAGATGGCTCGATCCATGATGCACAATAGAGATGTGCCTTATAAATACTAGGGACATGTAGTAAACACAACAGTCTACATATTGAACAAAAGTCCTTGCAAGGCTTTGGAGAACATCACTCTGGAAGAAGCTTGGTCCAGGATCAAACCAGAGCTAACACATTTTTTGTGTTTTGGGTTCCCCTGCATATGCTCTCATTCCTAAGAAACAAAGAAGTAAACTGGATTCTAAATGTGCCCAATATTTCTTTGATGATCATAGTACTCAATCCAAAGCATATAAACTAATAGATGTGTCTACTAACAAGATCATCATTAATCGGGATGTTGATGCAAAAGAAACATAATATTTTTTTGTTTGTAATCAGCAAGCTGTCTCTGATAATCCAGAGGATTCTAGTATTGAACTTCCTCTGAAAGATGAGGAACCACATGTTTTGGTGACACCCTGACAGTCTTCAGTGCAACAATCTATGGCTAACACTCCATTAGTGTATCAACGTCATCGACTTGAGTCGACCACTTCTCCATCTGTTGTTCAACAAGAACAAGAATCCTTGGTATAGAAGAGACCCAAGTGGTATTACACCACTCTACATGATGTACAAGAGGGTGATCTTCCTCAATCTCATATACGGTCTCAACAATTCGAAAAATCGGTTGTGGATTCAACTGATGATGAAGAGCTTATGTATTTTGCTCATGCTTCGAATCTTTTCACTATTTCAGAGCCCTAGCGATATTCTGATGCAGAGGGCAACCTTGAGTGGGAGAAAGCGATGCAATCAGAATATGATGCCTTAATGAGAAACAATACCTGGACATTGGTGGATTTACCTCTAGGTAAGCAACCCATTGGCTGCAAATGGGTGTTCAAAGTTAAATGCAAGGCTGATGGTACTTTGGACAAGTACATAGCTTGCCTTGTTGCGAAAGGATTTTCACAATAGGAGGGAATAGACTATGAGGAGACTTTTGCTCCTATTGCAAAAATGGGCACATTTTGGTTACTTCTTTCTAGCGCATCTTAGTTTGGTTGGAAAATATTTTAAATGGATGTCAAAAGCGCTTTCCTTAATGGCGATTTGGATGAAGAAGTATACATGGTGCAACATGAAGGTTTTTATGAACTTGGTCATGATCATTTGGTTTGCAAATGGTGAAGTCTCTTTATGGGCTTAAGCAGGCTCTTCAAGCCTAGTACATCAAAATTGATCAGCATATACGAGATTTTGGATTCAGATGAAGTCCATCTTATCCGAATCTCTATATCAAAAGCATTGATGATGACATTGTGATACTCATTGTGTATGTTGATGACCTTGCCATCAGAGGTAGTGGAGACACAACGATTCACAAAGTCAAATCAGATTTGTGCACTGCTTTTGATATGACTGATTTGAGCCTCTTACACTATTATTTGGGTGTAGAATTCCGGCAACATGACTATTCCATTTTCATTGTTCAGGTCAAGCATGCCACTACTTTTTTGAAGAAGTTTGGAATGATGGATTGTAATTCTGTTTCTACACCTATGGAGGTAGGACTGAAATCATCAATGCATGATGATTCATTACTGGTCAATGAATCATTATATAGACAGTTGGTGGGCAGCTTGATATATGTTACTACCACTCAACCAGATTTATGTTTTGTTGTTAGCTACCTTTCTCGGTTTTTGTCTCAATTGAAGCTAGTACACTGGACATTAGCAAAACATGTTTTGCGATATGTCAAAGGAACTCTTGACTTTGACATTCTCTATCAGAGAACAACATATTTCAGATTGATTGGTTATAAAGACTCTAATTGGGGAGGATGAGTTGATACTCGGAAATCTACCACCACATACATGTTTTATTTTGGTTCAGGAGTTGTTTCATGGCAGAGCAAGCTTCAACATAACGTTGCTCTCTCTTCCACTAAAGCAGAATACAAAGCAACAATCAATGGCAGTTGTGAAGCAGTTTGGCTACCTCAGATTCTAGATGATTTGCAACTTCCTTCATATACACCTACTCCACTATTTTGTGATAATCAAAATGTATTGAAGCTAGTAAATAATCTTGTTTTTCATGCTCGCACCAAACACATCGAGATACATCATCACTACATTTGACAGTTGGTTGATTCTAGTGATGTTTTTTTTCACTTTTGTGCTTCTATAGAGTAGCGGACAGATCTAATGACAAAACCTCTTGGTTTTATTCTTGTTGTAAAGTTTAGAAACAAACTTGGAGTTGTCTCTAGTTTAGTCATTAAGAGGGGTTGTTAAATAATGTAATAAAGACTTAACTAAAATTAGTTAATGTCTAAACCAATAACCTCCATAATTGCTATAAACATTGCTGTAACCAATTTTTGGTATCATAAATAAGATTGATGCACATATCAATACATCATGTGGTTTTCACAAATATCTCTTCAATCATTTGCTAACAACATGATGTCTTCATTTGTGCATCGATCTTATTTATGCAATCCAAAAATGGTTACAACAATTATGATTACAACAGTTATGAGAGTTTTATTAGTTAGACATTAACTAACATTTAGTTAAGTCTTTACATTATTTAACACCCCCTCTTAATGACTAAACTAGAGACAACTCCAAGTTTGTCTTGAAACTTCACAAAAAGAATAGAACCAAGAGGTTTAGTCATTAGATTTGCAGGCTGCTCTGTAGAAGCACACAAGTAAAAAGAAATATCACTAGAATCAACCAATTGTCGAATGTAGTGATGATGCAACTTGATGTGTTTGGTGCGGGCATGAAAAATATGATTCTTTACTAACTTTAATACACTTTGATTGTCACAAAATAGTGGAGTAGGTGTAGATGAAGGAAGTTGCAAATCAGCTAGAGTATGACGTAGCCAAATTGCTTCACAACTGGCACTGACTGTTGCTTTTTATTTTTCTCTTCATCATTAGTAGAATCCACAACTGACTTTCCTAGTTGTCAACATTGTGTATGAGATTGAGGAAGATCACCCTCTCGTACATCATGTAGAGTGGTGTAATACCACTTAGGTCTCTTCTGTACCAGGGATTCCTGTTCCTGTTGAACAACAGATGGAGAAGTGGTCGACTCAAGTTGACGATGCTAATAGACTAATGGAGTGTTAGCTATAGATTGCTGCACTGAAGACTGTGAGGGTGTTTCCAAAACATGTGGTTCCTCATCTTTCAAAGGAAGTACAATACTAGAAACCTTTGGACTATCAGAGACAACTTGCTGATTACAAAAAAAATGATTTTGTTTTTTTTACATCAACATCTTGACTAATGATGATCTTGTTAGTAGACACATCTATTAGTCTATATGCTTTGGATTGAGTACTATAACTAGCAAAGAAATATTGGGCACATTTATAATCTAGTTTACTTCTCTGTTTCTTAGGAATGAGAGCATGTGCAACAGAACCAAAAACACAAAAATGTGTTACCTCTGGTTTGATGCTGGATCAGGGTTCTTCCGGAGTGATGCTCTCCAAAGCCTTCAGGGACTTCTGTTCAGTATGTAGACTACTCCCCAGTATTTATACGCCACACCTCTTTAATGTAAAGACTTAACTAAATGTTAGTTAATGTCTAACTAATGATGCCATGCTTTTTCCTTACAATCATTTCTCACTCAGATTTCACAAGATGTGCTCATGTCATTCTCATCATCTGTAGTATGTTATTTTTCTTCTCAAACTTCTCCTTAGGGCTGGATATCCACCTACACATGCGTAGACCATCTCCATGTTGTTGAGGTGTTGGAAGCACACCTTCCTATAGCCAATACTCACAAAGGTGACAATAAACCTTAGAGGAAACAAACTGAAAATGTGAAAAACAACAGTCCATAAGTTAAAAACAACCCTTCCTTTGATCCTTAGATCATGACATCTCTTGCTTGTCTCCCTTCCTAGGATTATCCAAACTCTTTTCCTTGTCCCACAACATAACATAACATAACAACAATATTATTCTTGTAGGGCTCACCTGGATCCCATATTCATGTTGGGCATTTGCCTTGCCCCATCTTTGAATTCACTATGAAGAATTCCCTTCTCCCTTTAGTGCCCTTTATCTTATCCTTATTGTTAGCACAATGCTTATGATAAGTAAAACAATGTGAGAACAAAGTAAGAGGAAAATACAATGAGTCCTTACCAAATAAATAGTCAATTTGCTTACCCTCGATTGTAGATCTAGAAACTTCAGCAAACTGGAAACCGTCATGAGTTAATGAGGTATCTCCCTCATGGGCATACCCCCCAACAAGGTCTTCCTGAAAGGCCCTTCTACATATCTTTAGTAAATTTGATTTTCCTCCTTCAATATGCAAAACAAATTCTTCTCCTTTCTTACCTTCCTTTTCCTCTTGCTTTTTTTGCTGCTCATGAAGTTGTTGCACAGCTCCCTCTTGTTGCCACACTATTTGTGAATTGTGAAACTCAAAAATTTCACTACTTGGCTGCCTCAAATTTTCATATTTTTGAAGCTCATCATTCACATTGCTAGGCTGCCCTTTGTGTAGTTGGAGGTCATTCTTTAGTCTCCTTACAATTTCAAACTTTTGAAGCTTTATATTCACCTGCAGTTCAATCGTCTCTGCTAAGAGAGACTTTTGAGATCTAGGGCTTAACCCCATAGACTTTGCCACAACTTTGGGATTTATTGCCTTTAGTTCCTTTTGATAATTCTTCATGGCTTGCAACAAATCATCCATGGCTTCATCCATTGTCCTCTTCTTCATATCCACATTTTGAAGGGGATCTTTTTATTTTTCTTTCGGCAAAAATCTAGGTCACCAATCCATTGAAGTTACACCTCACAACTGGGCAAGAAATGGGCTCCGACACCACTGTAATGTTTCCAAATTAGGGATAGTTTCTGAAATCTGATTTTTCTATGAAATACTAGCAAAAGAAGGAAATCTGATTTTTTTAACAGCAAACCCTCGTTGCAAATACACTCTAAAATTAGCATAAAATATGCTAAACCCTTCAAATCAAACATGAACCCTCTCAGCAAAGATCAATTTTTTAAAAATCCAAATTAGCCCTTCAAACACTAGGCGTCTAGGTTCAGAAAATAACATGATCTATGGCACCTCTTTTGATGGCAATTTCTATAGTGTTTCACATTCAATAGGTCTTCAAAATTAATAAAAAATACAGCTGCAATTAAATGCCTTTAATAATGTTTTTTCTTTCACAAACAAGTTGACTTTATCACAACAAATATTTAAATTAATATGGAAAATTCCAGAATACTTTTAGAATCAATATTTGACCCCAAACCCTCAATTAGGTCCTTTTTCCAAATCGTCCAAGGTTGGAAATATTATATAAAAATTGCAAAATAATATTAGGGCAAGAAATGACCCCCAAACACTAGCCAAACCCCTCCAAATTAAGTCGCCAACCTCCCCAAGCAAGTCGCCACCCTCCTAGGGCAATTTACCAACCTTCCAAGCTATTTGATCCACTTGGAAACCCTTCTTTTTTGCCTTTTTTGAATTTTGATGAATAATGACAACTCCTAGATGAAATTGCCCCACGGAAGAATGAGGGTTTTCGTCCCCAATCTCTTTGCTTGAAGGTTTTGGTCTTCAAGTCCAAAGCTCAATCTTTTTCGTACTGAAAACGTATAATTTCAAATTATGATCCCAGATGCCCTTCAACAAGAACCCTCAAACGATTTTATACTTATCCCCAAGTGAAGTGCCCAATTTGTAGGGAAATACTTTTGTTGATCTTTTTTCAAATTGTAAAAGAATATCTTTTTAATAATTCACTTAATTGGATTAATACTCATGACTCTTAAAAAGGCCCCAACTTAAGTGAAATAATAACAATAAAGTGCTTACAAGTATTCTTTACAAAACCAAATGATTCTCTTCTTTTTCTCTTTTTCCCTTAGCCCTTGGGAAACTAGGCAAGGCTAAAGGTCTTCAAAAGTGTCATGTCCAAAAAGGGGACATGACAACTACTCAACTTTTATTTCTAGTACTACCCCTTTTGTATATTGTCCAGGATTTGTACGAGTGATTGTTTCGGAGTTGCCATGTTGCAGGGAAATCCATTTTCCCTTATTTGCTTATGGACATTAGTGATTTGTGCTTTGATTTTCACAAAGAGCAAAAATATTTCAAAATTAGTTCTTCCAACACTTCAACTTGTATTTTAGATGCTGGAGTTTCTCAATGAACTTGTACGTTTTATGCCCCTTGGATATTATCTGCTTCACCCCACCATTGTTTTATTTTTGGATCTGAAACCTCGGTGGTAAACCCACATTCATTCAATACCTGAATTGAGGTTTTTTTGCACTTGGGATTCAATTGTATTGACTAGAGAGATGGATCGGAGAGTGTAGTATCACCCACTCTTGCGACTACCCGTTTGTTTTCAATAACCCATTGGTCCAAAATCAGGATTCTATCTAGTGTTTCTACAATATAACTCCTCCCCTTTTTTAAATTGCTTCATTTAAATAGACCTTGTGCAAGTTCAAGATCAACCATGGGGTTGTTTTTTTCTAGTTGAGTAAGTGTTGATGTTTTGTGATTGAATCCGCACCTCCTTTTTAAATTTTCCATTAGGATGAGATTTTGGGGAAACGTGTTGAGGATCCTCGCTGTAAGTTTTGCTTTATAAGAAAGAAATAAATTATTTTAATGTCCATGGATGACCGAAAGTAGGTCAATGGGACTCGAGGATACAACCATTAACAGTATAAAGTTCAAGGAAAGATAATCGAAGAAGCTAAAGTACAAAAGACAAATTAAAGCATTGTGCCACTAATAAAGGTGGTAATGAAACCAATACAAAAAACAATGGGGGAATATATATGTAATTTGATTACATTCGTAGAACAGGAAAAGAAATTTACTAGAAACCCCATGGGAATGATTGATGTGAGTTGATAGTGTACATGTGTGGATCCCATTGAATCATGGTTCGAGTGGTTTGGCATTAAAGGGTTTGCTTGCTACCCCAAATGCCTAAGAACCTAATATTTTCCAATGATCTTGCTATGGAAGTTTCTTAGGGAAGGACCATATATATTCTTTTTGCTTTATATTCCATGAGAGGATCTGCATTATTGCGTGGAATACGAGCCTCTTTCCTCTGGAGACATATATTGGTTGGGAACCTAGGTTTGCAATATGTTTTCTATTGGCTTAACTAGCTTTTTTTCCTCACTTAATCCTACCATATCATCTAAGCTTTGTACATTTTCTTGGTTGTGATTTTGTGCTCCCAAATCAATATATTTGTTTGTATAAGGTCATCTTGGAAATTGTTTTTAGCTTTGACCTTCTTGTTACTTGATGATTTGGATGTACCAACCAATGAAGTGAATTTGATGGAGTCTTGGACCTTACCTTTTTGTTTTTCCATATTTTTGTAGGTTCCCCTGAGGTATTCTTGATGAGGGTATTAGTATCTAGAGTTCCTTGGACATATTCCATATCGTCTACCCATGCGTATGCTAGTGTTGCAAAAGGATTTACATCGATTATTTTTTTTGGTTTGGGGTGACCCTTTTCCTTTTCTCGAGCATGCTCTTTGAATTTTGGTCTTGGCCTATTAGTCATCCTTGCCTTGGTGTTCTACAATAGTGGTTTGGTTCCCCATTGGTACAAGCTCCCCTCACAATCAACTTGATCGACCCATGCACGTCCTTTGAGAAAATGGGGTTGCCATCCTCAATGATCCACTTTGATTGTGGATCATACTCCAACTTAATGGGTAAAAATACATCATCAACCTCTACAATCTCTTTGTGGCAGAGGCACAAATTGTAATGCACAAACACAAGGTCAGATAACTTCTGCATTGTCACCCTATTGCATTTTTTGGTGTGCGCACTCAAACATACTCCAATTGCACTCACAACTTGAAGTGTTGCATGGTGGGCCCAAGATTCAAGTAGAAATCTTGTTGAAGATTTGATGCATGAGCAAAAAGAAATACCCACCATGCATTTGTGACAATAAATATTAAAATGTTTGACGCCAACTTCAATTCAAAAAATACATAAAAATAAATATCGAATAACAAAAAATGGGAAAAAGAAAACTTAGTTTAAAATTATGCAGACTTAAATTTTTAACAAATTTTACCTCACCTAGGCTGACCTAGCCACCTCACAAATATTTATAGTTCCACGGAATTTCTTGACCGGGGGGGAGGGTGAGGGGCGGCCGTGGCGGGGGTGGCGCGGGGCGCGTGGGGCACACGGGGACGGGTTTACGAAATGGGGGGATGGGGGGCCTAAGTTTGGGGATGATGAGGGGCATTGGGGGGCCAGGGGAGCGGTGCAAATACATATAGTACTTGAAAAATTAGTTATAAAAAGATTAATGAGGAATAAGTATATTGCATTGATCGTCAACAATTTAACATTTAAGTTTTAACTTTTTAACAATGAAGTTTCAAGTTTGAACCATTGAACCAATGAACATTGAAAATGAAAATAAAAATCGAATTCAGAATTTTTAAAATTTTATAATTTCATAATGATGATTCATGATTACAATCAAGTATCAACAATGTTCAAAAACAAAATACTAATTACTAAATACTAATGAGCTAATCATCCCCAAAGTTCTCGTCAAACTCCTCATCACTAGAACTGTTGGACTCCACATGCTCAAGCTCCTCCAAACCAATACCAACCAGCTCTGTCTGTGTAGCATCATTATTAATTTGTGCTGGCTCCTCTGTCTCTACATCCCATCTGGCTGTTGGACTCTCCTTGTATGTAAGTGTGTTGCAGTCAATGAGACGCAAGGCACTATGTACAACCACAAGCTTCTATGCCCTCCTAGAGGTAAAACTGTTCCTATTAACAGAGTGGATGAAACTATAAGTAGACCCGTTCCTCTTAACAGAGTGGATGAAATTATAAGTAGACCAGTTCCTCTTAGCAACAGAAGAGCTAAAAACCTGGGACAACAAATGAATGGCTAGATCGGTAGTCAAAGATGCAAGGCCATGCAAAGTCCACCACAAAATTGGTTCCTCCTGTGCCATTATCTCCCTATCTATTTCGGCCTCTTGTGAATATCCCCTAAGAGTGGTAAATTTTGTCCACTCGGTATGAATGATGCTGGCCTCTGTAGAATCATACATTTTTTGAATGGCCTTCATGACCCCTGCCTTCACCTCAGCATCTTGTATAGGTGTAAACTCTACCAGGGCTTGCACATACCACTTCGGGTTCAATGCATAGGAAACCATGTGCAAGGGAGTGTTGAGCTTCTCCCATCTGTGATTAATGATCGGTTGAATATGTTCTATGTAGAATTGCAATGTGGGTTCCTTCTCTCATACAATAGGCTTCATTTGATCAAGTATAGTATCAATACACTCATACACCTCTCCAAGGGTAGGTGCATTAGAATCCCCATATCTAATCACTGTGAAGACTGGAGTAATGATGGAGACAATATATTTGACATTAGCCAAAAAGCATCACTCTTCACCATCTCCTTCACCCTCTTCCCCGACTCTGTCTTCGGCTCAAGCCACTAATTCCATTTCACTGTCATAACCATTAGTTGCAATGCCTCTTGCAACTCAAGCATCCTCTCCAAGAGAACAAAGTATGATGCATACCTAGACTCTACAGGTTACAAGAATTCTTTCTTGGAGAAGGTTCTGAAGAGTGCATGTGAAGTGTGGTTGTTGCAGATTAACATCTGCACATCTCTAGCATCACTAACA
Organism: Torreya grandis; assembly: GCA_037957365.1. Lineage (NCBI taxonomy): Eukaryota > Viridiplantae > Streptophyta > Pinopsida > Cupressales > Taxaceae > Torreya > Torreya grandis. The sequence continues at coordinate 640,188 of JARHVA010007082.1, forward strand.
ATTGTTTTGATCTAGCTGATTTTTTGCATGTCCTTGAGTGCATTATTCATGACATGCACACAACAAGGAGTCCACCAAATATGTCTAAAGGCTGCCTCAATTAACTTCCCTGCAACTTGCACACATGGGTTGCATCTATCACTATTTGCATCACATTTTGTGGCCCAACCTCCTCTATAGTATCTTTGAGGATCTGGAATTGAAAATCAGCATCCTTGCAATGCCATAAACAATCAATAGCCCTAAGGAAATAAGGGCCAACTGTACTTGTAACCATGATATTGATGAGTGGATGATGCCTAATGTCTACCCACCTGTCCATGATGATGCTGCATCCACTTGTGACCCAGGTATTCTTCATTTTTTCCATTAAAATATTAATCTTGGAATAGTTCTTATCCAAGATTGTTGTCCTCAATTTAGTCTCCCTGGGTGGCACATATGATGGTACTACTCTTATTATTTTTTCCACAACCTTCTTATAATAAGGAGAGCGAGCCACATGGAATGGAATGCCATTGGCAAAGGAGAATTTGCCAATGGCATCATCTGCGTCATCCTTTGCTTGCACATTGAATAATTTTGTCAGTGGATTTGAAGCATCACTAGTAACCTTGCATTTTCCCTTAGGCCCTACTGCTCTTGAACTAGATGGATTCATTGGCCTCTCGAAAGTACTAGAAGTATAACTCTGTCTCTAATGATTCCTCACCCTTGGTGGCAAAGTAACAAATGTAGGTGCATCTTCTTCATTAGCACCCCATAATTTACATATTTCAGCCCTCAATTTCAGGGTTTTTCCATCTTTTCACATACATCTACACCTTTGCCTCGGATAAGGAGGTGAGCATTTGTTCTAGTCATGCTGCGAAACCATTCAAGGTCACATATGTTGCACTTCCATTTCCTAGTGCCCCCAGATGTCCCAGGGTTTGTTGGTACCTTGCTTGCAAATTGTTTTAAAGGTTTATTTGGATCAAAGGGACCCTTAGTATATTGTTTTAGGGTTTATGAAGGGCAACTATAATTTGGACTTCCAACAGAACTAGTTATATTTTCACGGTCACCCCTCCTTGCTTCTAAATTAGGGTCATCAGGTGCATAATCAGAGCCATTTTCACTTAAAGCGTCAACCTCAACCCCTTGAGGTTAACCCTCATCCTCACTCATGCTACGAGAACTCATAATGAAACTACAAGAAATGATAATTTTTTTTGTAAGTATATAATTTAAAAATTAAAATTCAAACCATGCATAATGCAAGGGATTAAGACACAAGGATATTCTTTTTGTTTTTCTTACTTCAAGTCGCACGAAGTGCAGAAGCAGAGGATACACAAATAGGAATCCTTGTTCTTAAACTTTGTCAAACAAGGATTTCACTTTTGTTTTTCTTATTTCAGGGCGCACGAAGCGTAGAAGTAGAGGATACACAAAAGTTAAGATCCTAATTTGAATTTCAAATTTTATGATTGATTTTATAATTTAATCAAATATTTATGCAGTAATTAAAAAATTAAAAACCTAAATGCTGTTGTCATAAATTAACAATTGTAAATACTTGGTCAAACAAGGATTTCAATTTGTTTTTCTTACTTCAGGTTGCACGAAGTGCAAAAGCAGAGGATACACAAGATGAAATCCTAATTTGACTTCCAAATTCTAATCTTGAAATTGAAAAAAAACTTACAAAGCTACAACCTATAAAGCAAAATAAATTTGAAATTTAAGCATTTGATTTGAAAGAAGATTTAAAAATTTAAGCATTTGAATGAAGATTTAAAAATTTAAGCATTTGAATGAATCACAAATAATTATAAGAATTTTCAAATTAGAAATGAATCATGAATCAAAGAACAATACAATTTACAAATGAAACAAAAAATCAGAAATTCGAAGAATTAAATGCATAGAGATAGGGCCTACCTTGTGGCTCAAATGATGAACTTGAAGAGTCTTGAGTCTTATTGGCTTCTCTATCCTCTTCTTGATCTCACTTTTCCTTTCCTAATGCTCTCTCACTCTTGCAAACTTTTCCCTTTTAGCTTGCTGCCTCTACTTCACTCAATGAAGTTTTTGTGTGATTTGGAATGAGAGGGATAGGGTTTTTTATAAGCTTTTGGGAGGCTTTGGGGGTAGTTGTGGGACCATTAGCAATTAGGGTTAGGGTAGAGGGCTCACAAACCAATTTTTTTTTTTTTTTTTTAATTTAAAAAAATGCCTTTTTGGCATCCACTAGTGCGGGGGATGCCTGTGCATTTTTTGGGGGATCAGGGGTCATCTGGACGTCCCAGGGACGTTCCAAAGTCCCCCAGATGCCCCCTTTTTGAAGGGACGCCCCGGAGACATCCCCTCTTAGATGGAAACATCTTGGGGACGACGACGGTTCGAGGCAGTGGTGGAGGTGCGGCAAGGGGATGTCCTCCTAACGTCCCCACATCCCGAGGACATCCCCGTCTTGGAAACATGGGGATTTTGGGGGGGACACATCCCCGTGGAACACTGCAAATATTTCAAGAAAAGAGATTTCCTATTGCCTGTTTGTAATTTTGTTGTTTTCAATGTCAGACATACTCTTTACCCTGGTTTACCAATTTGGTTCCATGACCTCACAATTGTGTATCGGCTGCCCATAAACTCCTCGTTAGTCTTGAAGCTGTAAAGGAACTGGAAGTTTGAGGTCTCTAATTGAGCGGTTGTCTTCAAATGTGTGGGCAAGGTGGTATTTAAGGTGATTAATACCTCCTAAAAACTCAACACCAAAATACTTGCAAAACATGTGCCCTTTCTTTGGATGTAGATTACCATGTTTCTAGGAAGTGCTATTCTTTTGCGGTTCTGAAATAATAAAATGAAATGCCTACATTGCAGAGGAAAAAAAACAGTGGTAGGTTTAAATAGAAACAATTGCGAAGAATGAAAATTGAAGAATGAGATAAAGAAAGAGGGAAGGGTTTAGGTTTTTGATCCATTTACCTCTTGTAGATTTTTGAAATTTTGTTAAAAAGACAGTCAACTCTTCTATCAGCTCCTCCTATGTACACAATGAGCATTAATCACCTCATATGTGAACAATCACCTCCTTTGAAGCAAGAACAGAAAATTAGAATGACTGTGTGAGTGAGGGGAGTGAAAAATGGATTTGACAAGTGAAAAATTAGTTTATTTGAGTTTTTGAATTTAAATAAATGAAATATTCTGTGAATTTAATAAGTCTGTCCATACTCATTTGCCCATGATCCGAACATTGTGCGAGTGCATTTGAGTGGTATTTAGGTTTAGTTGAGTGTTTTGTTTTTATTTTGATGTATGGTTTTTTTTCCCTTAAATATTACTAGACTCGACTGAGTCTAGTAGCAAGATTCGCAAGTTTGATCAGACTTGGACTCCCTGTTGCTAGACTACCCGAGTCTAATCTGTAGCCTCACACGCTGCATGTTGGACTCGGATCAGTTAGTCCTAGCCAGTTCTTGCTGATTCAAAATTCTATGATTCAATTTTTTTTGGACCCATATTTTGAGGCTTTTTTGTCCAGGGAAAGGACCCATAAATCTGCAAATCAGAGATTTCTTTTTGAAGGTCCAAATCCTTTGTGCCACTTTATCCATAGAAATAGAAACTTTTGGGGGAGTTTCTAGCCCAAGGTAATAGCCACTTTCCCTCTTTGTGGGGAAATTAGGCCCTTTGATGGTCATGCATGTGCAATATTGAAGGAACTGCTATAGTTTGTTTCAGATTTTTGTTGTGACATTAGGGACTGCAGACTTGAGATTCTGGTTTTGTTTTGTGGGACGGGGCTCTGGGAGGAGGGGCCATGAGCTTGTTATTGATTATATGACATAATTTTCGGTTGGAGTGAGTGGTGTTCCCTGGTTCAAAGATAGGAGGGGCATGAGCTAACTACGCTATTATTAATTTGATTTTGTTCCTAATCTAACCAAAGGTTATATGAAAAATTCTTGTAAAAATATGTAATGTCCCCTTTTTGGGCTAAAAGACCCAATAAGGTTTTATCTTAAAATCCCAATATTATGCACATAAATTCTAAATTGTGAAAATTGAAAAATCAACCAACCTTAGCTGAAAATTGAAACCTCAATACACGCTCAATCTCACCAAACCCTTGGCGCCAAAGTACAAGGGATAAATAGACAATTTCTAGAAATCAATTCAACCTTAATTCATCCCAAAATATAAGAAACAATTGAAAATGAATGAAAGTGTACATTTTTTCCACTTGAATAAAAAATTTCTGATAAATGCTTGCTGGAAAATATCTAATTTTACTTAGAAAAACAGCAGTTCTCTTTCCAAAGTCTTCCTCAAACCCTTGCAATTATCGTAAAAAAAATGTCAAAATTGTTTGAATAATTCCACCACCTTTCTAGGGCACCCAAAGTGACCAAACAACCTCCCAAGAGAAGTCGCCCTAGGTTAAGAGACAAATAAAATAAGAATTAAATATTCTTCACAAACTAGGGTCTAGGGCACCCTCAAAGACCTTCTAAGCTTGCTTAACCAAAACTCCATAGTTAGGAAAAATCATAAGTTATTTATGAAGGCCAAATCAACATTTCACGAAGCCAAATTCACCATAAAATTCTGTCAAATATATAAATAATAATTCAAAAAATTATTATTTATTTTTTCAATCAAATAACCCTTGAAAACCTTGCCAATCATTCACAAAACCCAACGCCACACTTCAGAAAATTAGCAATAAATTCTAACTAGTTTTGAACAATTGGACACCCAATTTGTCCTCAAAACCCTCTCCAAATATGAAGTTAAATTGCCCCACTCCTAGGGTAAGCAACAAAAGTTTTCTTTGTAAGCTGGTGCCAAAAAATACTTTTTTATTGATAATTCAGCGCAAGACCATGGGAGTAATTATTGGGCATACATCCCAATCATTCTTCAAACATGAAGATTCATCAAATAATATTCAACATGTCTAAAATAAGATCTCCACTTTGTATTTGTACCCTCCAAAGGGGGGCGAACCACCTTGGGAGGGTAAAATACCTCATGACAGCTCCTTTCCAACTTTTTAAAAATATCTTTTCTTTTCTTTGTTCATCTCCCAAGCCGACATTCATCTTTTTCCAAAAATAATATTAAATTAATTGTCTTAATAACAAATAGTAATTAAAATTACTTTTGGGCAATAATCCAGTAATTATTTATCATTTTAATTACCATAGTAGTCAAAACCACTTTTTAAAAATATTCTATTAATCAATTAGAATTGCCTTGTATGGATAAATGATAAAAATCACTATTCAAGTAATTATAATTAATTAATAAAATAAAACCCTAAAAGGGATCTCTTAGTCTATGGGGAAAGTAGATTAAACGTTTTTAGTCCCTGTTCATAAGTGATCTAAAAATGGGGACATTACAGTCCTCTCTTCCCACAATTGCTTGCCTTTAAGCAATTCCAAATAAGGCCTCCTTGATAAAGCATTTGCTATCACATTGTTTTTACCTTTCATATATTCAATATCAAAATCACAAGCTTGCACTTTGCTTACCCACTTTTATTGCCTGTCATTCAATTTTTTTTGATTGAGGAAGAACCTCAAACTGTTGTGATTCAATTTTACAATAAATTTGCCACAAACCAAATATTGTCTAAACTTACTCAAAGCATGCATGACTGTCAACATATCCTTGTCATAGATTGAATACACCTTTTCCAAATCCTTGAGTTTTCTACTCTTCAAAGCAATAGGGTGTTTATTTTGCATTAGGACAGCCCCTATTCCTTCACCTGAAGCATCACATTCAACTATAAAAGGAGTAGAAAAATTTGGAATAGCAAGTACCAGATAAAAACACATCACTTCTTTGAGTTTTTCAAATGTTAGTTGGGTTGTTTTGGACCATTTGAAAGCCCATTTCTTAGTCAAATCAATTGAGAGGGCAGCAAGTTGTGAGAAACCTCTCACAAATCTCCTGTAGTAACTACAAAGACCACAAAAACCTCTTAATTGTATGAGTGTTGAGGGAATAGGCCAATCCATGATGGTTGCAATTTTTTGTTTATCCACTTGCATACCTTGTGCATTGATGACATGTTCCAAATACAAAATTTCTGTTAGTCCAAACTCACACTTAGATTTCTTTGCAAAGAAAGAATGCTGCCCCAAAGTGTCCAAAACCAAATCCAAGTGTCTCAAGTGCTCCTCCAAAGTTTTGCTATATACAAGAATGTCATAAAAGAAAACTAGTACAAACTTCCTTAGATATTTGCTAAATATGTTGTTCATACATGACTGGAAAGTAGCAGGAGCATTAGTCAATTCAAAAGGCATAACCAAAAACTCAAAATGCCTAAAATGACATCTAAAAGCAGTTTTATAAACATCCTCTTCTTTTACATTGATTTGGTGATAATCGGATCTCAAGTCAATTTTGGAAAAGTAAGTGGCACCATGCAACTCATCAATCAATTCATCAATCCTAAGTATGGGATACCTATTATTGATGGTCTTTTTATTCAACAACCTGTAATCAATGCCCATCCTCATAGTGCCATCATTTTTCTTTACTAGCACCACTAAAGAAGCAAAGGGACTTGAGTTAGGCCTTACGTGCCCCATTTCAAACAATTCTTTGATGGTTTTTTCAATTTCTTCTTTGAAAGCTCTTGGGTGACAATATGGTGTGACAATAAACAATTTGGCACCCAATTCCAACTCAATATTATGCTCAAAACCTCTATCTAGTGGTAACCCATGAGGCAACTCATAAAAAATATGAATATGCTTATCAAGAATAGCTTGTAACTCACCATGTAGGGACTGTTCCTTTTTTTTGATTTTACTGTAATAAGGTAGCTTGCTGCCCATGGAATTTGACCCCTCCTAAAAGCCCTTTCCATCCTCTTCATGGATACTTCTTGTGGAGCACCATTAGCTAGACCCTTGAGGACCACTTCCTTGCCCTCTTTGAAGAATTTTAGCTCCATGGTTTTATGGTTTTGGGTGAATTCACCTAATGAATGTAGCCATTGAACACGCAAAACAATATGAATGTCCTCAATGTTAACAACAAAAAAATCATCAATTACCTTGTGCTTCCCAAGAGTGAGTGGAAGTTGTGGAATTTTCTTGGAACAAAAAACAGTGAGCCCATCTGCCATAGTCACATTGAAGCTCTTGCAATCCATGGTTTCCAATGCCATCTTCTTAACCCAGCGTCCATCAATGAAGTTATGTGTGGCTTCACTATCAACTAATGTAGTCACCCTTTGTCCCCTCAATGTGCCTTTCACCCTGAAAGCATGATACTTGGGAGCTTTTGAAAGAGAAGCAAGTGTGCTACCCAAGTCTTGTGTGTCCTCATGCACATGCTTATCAACAACATTTTCATTTTGTTCAACATTAGTATCAATAATATCAAAATTTGAATCATCATCAATTACCTCAATGAAATGGACATGTCCTTTGCCCATACAATGGTGACCTTTAGTCCATGGATCTTTGCAAGTGAAGCACAAACCTTTCCTTCTTAATTCAGCTTTTGCATCCTTCATATTGTTTCTATAAGGCAGTGCCTTATGTGGAGGAACATAGGGCTGAAAAGGCTTCTTTGGTGGCATATAGGTGCTGCCCTAAGCTGCCCACTTGGTGCCTTTGTGGCCCACTAAAATCAGACCTTGGCTGCCCTGTATTCTCACTTTTGGCAGCGAATAAGTGGTTGCCCTTCGCTGCTCTTTTAGCCAGACATTGCCCCTATAAGTTAAACATTCTAAATCCAAAGCTTTAATAATCGCATCTTGCAAAGAAAGAGGGTTAAAAACTTTTACCAAACCTCTCAAAGGCTCAATCAAACCCTCCATAAAGAGAACAACGAATCTTCTTTCACTAATATCTGGTACCATGACGGAAATATTTTGAAAATCAGCAACATACCTTTCAACATTATGATCTTGCTTGAGTTGTGCCAACTCATGAAAGTGGATTTTTGGATTTCTTATATCAAACCTCTCCATTATCATCTTGCTAAATTCTTCCAATGTAGTAATAGATTCATGGCCTCGTGTGATCATGACATGAAACCACCACTCATGAGCAACATCCTCCAAGTGTAGCGTGACAAACTTGAGAGCCTCATCCTCAAACATGGGGTAAGTGGTAAATAGGTCTCCAATTTTTGCAACCACAATCTCACTGGAAGTCTATCAGTACTATCAAAATTAGAGAGAGAAACCTTACCCAACCTTTGTTGCAAATTTCTATGGGGTTGCATGATTTTGTCTCATTCTTCATCTCACAAAAATCACGAAAAGACAAGATTGCTTGTGTGTCAAAACTGAGGGCTGCATACTGTTGTTGGTGTGTATCAAGTGGGTCACACATTGTTGTCTCAATCTCAATCATTGGTTCTCTTTGCAAAAAATTAGCCTTGAATAATTTATGAGGTTTGGTTGAAACCTTCTCATTGTCACTCGAATTTCTTTCTCCATTGAAGGAATGGCTCTTGCTTAAAGCTACAATATCCTTCAACATAGCTACAAATTGCATATCCAATGTATGCTAAAGATCATTTTGGCTTTCTTTGATCAAGCTCTGTAAAAACTTAACCTGTTCTGAAGTAAACCTTGGTCATCCATGGCTTTTCCTCTTCTCCGATAATACAAATGTTTTTATCTACTTGCATCCAAATCTGCACACATAAGATCTCACAGGGGCACCAGATCGGTGCTCTGATATCACTATAATGTCCCCCTTTTGGGCTAAAAGACCAAATAAGGGTTTTCCTTAAAATCTCAATATTATGCACATAAATTCTGAATTCTGAAAATTGAAAAATCAACCAACCCTAGCTGAAAATTGAAGCTTCAACACACACCCAATCTCACCAAACCCTTGACACCAAAGTACAATGGATAAATAGACAATTTTCAACAATCGATTCAACCGTAATTCATCTCAAAATATGCAAATATGAGCAACAATTGAAAATTAAAGTGTATCTTTTTTCCATTTGAATGAAGATAAAATTCTGATAAATGCTTGTTGGACAACATTTGATTTTACTCAGAAAAACAACGGTTCTCTCTCCAAAATCTTCTTCAAACTTTTGCAATCATCATAGAAAAAGAATGCCAAAATTCTCTGAATAATTTCAGCTTCTTTTAAGGGCACCCAAAGCAATCAAACAACTTCCCAAGTGAAGTCGCCCTAGGTCAAAAGGCTGAAATAAAAGCAAAATTAAATATGTTTCACAAACTAAGGTCTATGGCACCTTCAAGGACCTTCCAAGCTTGCCTAACCAAATCGCCACAGTTAGAAAAAATCATAAATTATTTATGAAGGCTAAATCGACATTTCACGAAGCCAAATTCACCATAAAATTTTGTCAAATAAATAAATAATAATTCAGAAAATTATTATTTATTTTTTCAATCAAATAACCCTTGAAAGCCTTGCCAATCATTCACAAAACCCAACACCACACTTCAAAAAATTAGCAATAAATTTCAGCAACTAGTTTTGAGCAATTGAACACCCAATTTGTCCTCAAAACCTTCTCCAAAGATCACCAAGGCAAATTGTCCCACTCCTAAGGTAAACAACAAAAGTTTCCTTTGTAAGGTGGTGTCAAAAAGTACTTTTTTATTGATAATTCAGCCCAAGATCATGGGAGCAATAATTGGGCATACATCCCAATCATTTTTCAAACATGAAGATTCACCAAATAACATTCAGCTTGTCTATAATAAAATCTCCACTTTGTATTTGTACCCTCCAAAGGAGGGCGAACCACCTTGTGGGGGGGCGAGGGGGAGTTACGAAGGGTGGTGGCGCCATAAAATACCTCATAACACCTCTTTGCCGACTTTTTAAGATAACTTCTATTTTATTTGTTCATCTCCTAAACCGACATTCCTCTTTTTCAAAAAATAATATTAAATTATTGCCTTAATCACAAATGGTAATTAAAATTATTTTTAGGCAATAATCCAATAGTTATTTATTCTTTTAATTACCATAGTGGTAAAAACCATTTTTTAAAAATATTTTATTAACCAATTAGAATTGCCTTATATGGATAAATGATAAAAATCACTATTCAGGCAATCATAATTAATTAATCAAATAAAACCCCAAAAGTGATCCCTTAGTCTATGGCAAAAGTAGACCAAAGATCTTTAGTACCTGTTCATAAGTGATCCGGAAATGGGGATATTACAAAATATATCATATGTTAGTGTAGATGTATCAAATATTGAATTTCTGTGAACACTGGATGTTAGAATCTCACTTCGATATTATTTGTTGTATTGTTTTTATGATTATGCCTAGTTTCAAACACTATGGCTTTGACCTTTTCTGAACCTCGTTGAAATGTCGAACTTTAAACCTTCTTCCTAACCTACTAAACTTTTCAAACCTTGTAATTATGGTTTATGGTCGAAATAACTAGTTTTTAGCACTTCACAAATGCCGGTTTGGTAGCATTATTATCTGTAAATACTAAAAATGAAGTTTTTTCTTTACCAAGGAATCAAGGGCATTAGCTAATAGTTATCTTCAACTTTAATGTTTCTACCTTTTGTTTAGGTTTTTCCATTAGTGCATTCTTTTGTTTAATTTTTATGTCAATATCTTATCTATGCATTTGGATTGCAGGAACTGCTGTTCATGGAATGCAATATTGTATAGCTGCTCCCTTTGTTCCTGGCCAGCAGCCTTATATACAACCTGCTCCCGTCTCACATCTTCCTAATACCTTACAGCCATCTCCAGGTGTGCTCACTCCAACATCATTGCCTGGGATTCAAATTCCCCAGGGTATTGTTGCAGGACTAGGACCAACTGTTCAGAATAGTAATGGCTTAGCTGGCAGTAATGGTATTTGGGTGGGTGGGAAAGGTACAACTGGAAACTTCCAACAGTAAGGATACAGATGATTACCAAACAGCTCTAGAGCTAATTCTTAAATCATTTGTTTTCATTGATAACTAGTCTATTTTGTAAATTTTTGTACAAAGAGAACTGACAGGGTGTTTGTGTTGTGGAACCGTATTTATTGTATGATTCTCTATTCTTTTCTTAATTGGATGCAATGTGAAGACATCTTGAAGTAGCATATATATTAATATATAAATGGTGCTGAGACCAGAGTTTGTATCTATAGCTAGTTTACAAGTTTTAACCACTAAGATAACACAATCATGTCGTTTTAGTTCTCACATTGAACATCCATCTTTAATATTATGGGAAAAGTTATATACGATCAATGATATATCCAGTGCATATATGCTTAGGGTCATTTCTGTTTTTTAGGGTCAGGGAGGCTGGATTCAAGGCATACCTGTCGAAATATTTGACTTGACTTTGTCATGAACTAGCGGCAGATATATTAGAAATCTGTATGTCTTATGCCAATATAAAAGGTAAATATTGAATCAGCTCCTCTGCATACGAAGAATTCAGTCAACATGTATGACAGATAGTAGGTAGTTAATTACTGGCAATGACATTTTGCAGCGAGTTGCTTAATTATATGTTATACTCAGTGCATCTTGCTTTATAGAGTAGCATTTAAAGGAGAGGTTCAGCAGACTACATGGTCTCCCATTGCATTCAATAGCTATATTACTTGGAAAGAAAGTTTGCAAATCATCTTTTTAGGTTATTCTTCTTGGAAGAACTGCATTTTAGTGTAAATGTTTGTAAGCTAGCATTATTCTTCACATTTTCTGGTATCATTTTTTCAGTGTTTTATAACCATATAGTTGTATGCTTCACATTTTATGGTATCATTTCTTCTGTGTTTTATAACCACAAAGTTATATGCTTCACAATTACTTTATCATTTCTTCAGTGTTTTATAACCATAAAATTATATACTTCACATCTCCTGGTATCATTTACTCAGTGTTTTGTAACCATAAAGTTAAATGCTTCACATCTGCTGATAGCATTTCGTTAGTGTTTATAACCAAAAATTTATATGCTTCACATTTTCTGGTATCTTTTTTTCTGTGTTTTCTAACCACAAAGTTCTATATCTCACTTATACTGCTCTTTCTGCAAGAAATATATGTATATGTATATATGTGTGTGTGTGTGTGTGTATATATGGGTCTTAAATCACTTCATGAGCAATTAAATTAATGCAAACAATGCTTGAAGTGCATGGAATTTTTTCTAGTGCGATTTGTTGTGAGCCTTCGATAACCCGGTGGATGGATTTCTGTGGTACCTTTAATAAAATGAAGAATCAAGAGGCATACAATAAATTAAATATGCTTTAATGAAGATGAGAATACTGTGATACTGTGCATATATTATCTGCCTTAAATCTATTTATGGAATCTAGTGTAATGGCCACTTAACAGAAGATTTTAGTGTTTCTGCTGACTGACAAATCCATCGTAAATGTATTTTGTTTGCACTCGATGCAAAGGAAGTTTCTAATCAATTTGTTTACCTCACGCAGATTGTGCACTATCATGTAATTGTGTTAAAACGTGGAGAGGATAATATAGTCAATTATTATTATTTTAGTTGGGCAACTAGTCAGGATTCCAATCGGGCAACCACCATATCCCTTGCTTATCTACTGAAGAAGTGTTAAGTCCTATTCAGGAATTATTAGAAACAGGGTAATGTTGAAGAAATAATTAAATGGTTTGGCATTGTGACACTTCATGATTTTACTAGGTAGTATTCTTAATGCATTCTGTTCCCATTAGTAACCTATCCAGAAAATTTTAACTTTAGTGATTAGCAGAATACCATCAACAAGTTAAACACCTATTTCTTTTTGATCTTTATTCTTCTTTCAAAATGAAACGGAGTAACACAACGAAGTTGTGCACCTACCATTTGAAGGTTGAATCAACAAAATTATTCTTCCATCCATACTAAACTCCCCTGGTTTGAATTGCTTTCCATTCCAACACGAGTGAAGACAAAGGTTCATGAGGTTAAACATGAGTTTTCATGCGACCTTTAATGGTGCTGCAAGTTATTCCTATAATATGATAATACTCACACTTAACAAATTCTAAACCCTCTTATCAAACTGGCTTTCAAGTATCTTCCCACTAAATCTCAGCATAGTGCAAGTGCAAGGAGTGTTGCAAGAATACACATTTGAAAACAAGATCTTTCATGTCGATGAAACAATACAAGCCAAGGGTGGAGGGTAACACATACTTTAAAATATGAATCAACGATGCCTCCAACTTTTCCCATACATTTCTCTCATACATAGTACCATGTGTTATTCTCAATGCCGTATAGACATTTGATTTACATGTGTGGTATACACTAACAATAAACCTGGTTTCACTCCCATAAACAAAACAAAGAAAAGGGACCTGTACATTCAACAGGCAAGCTCGAATTAAGAGGGGGTACTTACATGCAATAGGCAAGCTTCAATAATTAGGAGGGATCCTTGCATGCAATAGACAATCTCCTATTAACAAACTTGAGAGAATTGTCCTCTGCATGCAAACAGGAAAGTCCCTGTAACTAGACAAGTAAATAATGTGACTACAATCACAACAAACTATATTTTACAATCATAGCAAATTATACAAATTGTTCAAATCCAATTGATATTGAAACCTGCATATTGTCATATAATTTTATAATAAACATTAACTCTTCTCTCCTTTCTCCTTTCATCTTTTCCTCTTCAACACAAGCAAGGAAATACAACTGCACTCAAAGAAAAGTAAATAAAACACATTCAAAGGTTATCATGAACTTATCCAATTTAAAAAAAAAGAAAAAGAAGGTTATCATGAACCAAATCTGAAAGAGGGGAGAATAAATGCTCCAAAATAGAATACGGCCTTTCACATCTAATCCATAGGTAAAATCAGGAGGCAAGATAGTATAAACGAAAATTAAAAAATAAAACTAAGTGTTCAAGGGAGTAAACATTTTTCTTTCAAATATAAAAAATGAATTTAAATAAAATGACAATTTTTTCTCTCTTCGCTATCTTTCTCCCCTAGTATGCTCAACAAAGAGAATGTGTACGGTAAAAGACAGTTTCTTTTGCTCACACCCTAGTTAATTTGAGATAATACTTTTTATCTTTCCAAAATCTAAAAGGCTTACTTCTCCACCAAACAATGTAGTGACTATCTCTTACAATTATGAGTCTGCCATAAAAGGAAAGGTGTGAAACTTCTAAGAAGTCAATCTTATTTTCCATGTTCCTAAATAATCTTACTTGAAACAAAGGTTTACATTTTTTTTTTCTCTTTTTTTTTTTGAAGGGAAGATATTTTATAGTTTTAGAAAGTATTGGTTCTACCATCAAGCTTTGTAAAACATTTGCTTACATGTCCTTATGGTGTCATAGTATTGTCTTTACAAACTTAAGTTTGGTTTTCAAATTCGATATGTATAGCCTTCTATTTCATTTTATGATACATATGTTTCCAACCATTTGTGCCATTGTAAGTGCCACATAAGCTTCTATGCTAATAAAAAGGTCAAATATTTAGTATATTTGAAATATGTAGTGTGGCTGCTTATTGGAAAAGATTTTTCTAAGGAACCCAACTATAGTCTACTTTTGAAACCATCATATGTAACCATTACAACCTCAATGTTGCATTCACTATTTCCAAGTTATGTGTGGTTATGCACTAGGATCGTGTTATATCAAATGCCTTGGATAAATATAAAATGCAATATAAGCATGTCATTTTAAAATATTGGTTAAATTTTTTACGTATACGAGTCAACTTGATTGTCAAATTGAGAATTTCATATCACGATAAAAATGATGCTATATAAATCCATGAATTAGTCTATTTCTTCATTTTTAAATATTGGTTAAATTTTGTACGTATACGAGTCAACTTGATTGTCAAATTGAGAATTTCATATCACGATAAAAATGATGCTATATAAATCCATGGATTAATCTATTCTAAAATGCATCTTATTTTAATCAAAATATTTGAGTTAAGAGAATATTATTAATAGTCTAATGATGCATTAATCATTTGTGCCAAGTTGTGCCTCATAAGGTGGACCACTACATACTAACCACTTACAAGAAACTTCTCCTTGATGTTACTTCTCAATCACAAACACCCATACTAATAGAAAGGCAAGGCACAATTTTCATTTTTTTTGCTAAGATAACATGGGTACATCTGAAGAGCAAAAAAGTAAATGAAAAAACAGCGTGGGAGAATACTGTGCTGGGAAAGACCAATTCAGACCCCTTCAATTGGATAGCAAGGTGCTATCCATTGAGGGGGGGATCGACACACCCAAGAACACCAAAATCACAAAAAACAAAAAGTCACATTATATTTTGAACTTGATTACATAAGACAACCCATAGGGAAATATGCACACTACAGAAACCAGGCTAAACGCCTTCATCCTACCATCAATGCTTAAAAAGGATTGCATTTATTCTTTCCACAAGTCAATTGATCCAAATTACCTCCACACTTTCCTTGATATCAACTTTGGCCATGGACTTCCTACCTGCCATCACATGTATCACACTAACTTGTTATGGCCCTGCCTCCCCTTCTTCCACATCCTTAATGTCACAACAACATGGAGGTTTGAAAATACAGTCATGAGGGATCCTAGTGACCAACCTTTTTGCCACAAACACCAAACTCTTTTGCAACTTCACTACCCTGTCCATAATAGCATGGTTGTGTTCTACCATTTCTAGACCCATCGTATGCACCAACTTAATTTTCAAGTGCTCTTTATGTAGGGAGACAGACCCAACTGCGTTCAAAAACAAATTGACCTTGCTTATACTTTGAGCCGTATTAAATACATTCATGAGCTCGAACGATTGCTTAGGATCCAACAAGAAGGTTTCCGTCAGTTTCGTTAAATCCTTGTCTTCTACCGCCTCCATTCCTATTGCCTCCTTCCATGTCATCTTGAGCCAAATTTGCATGTAAGGATTCTTGATATCCTTATCCACCATCTTGACAAAGCTATTGATTGTTACATCCCTTGTTAGCCACGCATTAGGGGCTACTCTCTTAATTGCTTTCTTATTGCTCGCACCAACTTCCTCCTGCTAAGCTCATTTGCCTTTGTCCATCTCTTCCAAACACATGTCAGCCCAAAAATTCACTCCTCTGAACAGTTCCTCAATGCAGAGCTAAGGCACAACTTGACATACGATGTCAATCCTTAGGGCAAAATTCCATATTTCTCCCCTCTCCAAATAAACTTGTCATGCCTATCGAATGCTTCATCCATCCTCACACACTTTTTAATCATTGCTCCTTAATGACTGTTGTTGCTAAGCTCGAATGACAGGTCCCAACTTATTTTGATAATTGTTATGGCATTTAGGCATAACGATCTTATAACCAAAATGGGAGAAACTTGTTCCAAGTTATTAATTCACAAAAGAGATCATGTCTAAGACTATAAGGATTTCTAATCTCCAACACAAGACTATCCTTCCTACTCTAGATTTCTTCCAATTTTAACCCTAGATATCCTCTCAAATCTACATTTATCAGGGTGCGAGCTTCTTTTGAAAATTTATAGTCCACTCCTTATATCCTACTCTTTCATTCTCCCAAAGTTGCACTACTTCACTAGTTTCCTAATTGGTAATTACATTTCCTTCTCTCAACACAAGCTTAAATCTCACCGACCTTAATGTAAGCGAGATTGTCCAACAATCTTCAATGATTGACCTAATCCTCTAGGCCTTCGCTTTCCTTGAAATGAGTGTATTAATCACTACTTGCAAATCACCTTCTATATTGAGCTTCTTCCATCCATTCTTTTCTACTATTTCCATACTTAAAATTGAACATCCCTTGCTTGAACCACATTATTTAATTCAATTCCTAATGCTTGAGCAAATATAAGAATTCATTGTCCTTCATTGTTTTGAAAAATATTCCTTGCACGAACTAGCCATGGATTACCTTTCAAAGCCCCATCGAAATTCATTTTAATTTCACCTTTGCTTGGTGGCTTCCATGTCTATAGTGTATCCTTCTTCCCTATTATCATCTCACACGCATTATCATGTCTCCAGTCTTCAACTCAATTCTTCATCCAATCTTCTTCCCTTTGATCTTTTAAGACAACTTTTTCACCCCAAGCCATTGCAATTTCAATCAAGGTTTTTTTAACACTTTGCCACACCCATACCTTCAAATGAGAAATATCTTTGAAGATTCTTCTGGTTCTTTCAATCCACAAATTCCAACTTATCACTGCTAGGGTTGCTTCCCAAATAACGACTAGAGGAGGGGATTTGAAGTTCATCTTCCTTTGGTACAAGAACAATTTGAGAGATTTATGGAGGGGCATTATAATTTGAAGCTCTCTTGGAAATATCCCCAAATTATACTAGCAAGGGCACAATATAAAACTAGATGATCACTAAACTCCTCTTCTTTTCAACATAGGGGGCACCTCGACGGACCCTAAAACACTTTTATTTTAAGATGATTAAAAGTTAAAATCTTATTAAGGGTAGCTTGCCAAAGAAAAGAATTAGCCTTCTGAAGCCCTTATGAATCCAAATCTTCTATGTTGGGAACTTACCTTTCACTACACCTTCAATCCGTAGAAATACCTCATAGGCTACCTCCACTGACACACTCCCTAATAGACAACCTTCCCAGATTAGAACATCTTTCCCAACCTTCACAGGGATTTAGAAGTTCTTTAGCTCACATATTAAGCCCTTCGCTGCTTGTTGTAGGTGATTTGTCGGCCACTTAAGGCACCTCTATTTTATCTCTTCCCTCTCATCCATTAGATAATTTACTACTAGTGAACCCCACTGATTTTTGGCAAAAGGTACTGACTATACCAACCTCTCACAAGAAATGAGTCTCTAAGTGTAGCCATGCATCCCTCCAAAATAAAATATTCTGGGCATTCCCAAGTTTCCACCTTATTCTAGGGAACACAAAAGCCCTACACAATTTCACAAAGTTCCATATCGTTGATCCTTGGGGGAGATAATCATGGGAAAACAATCTTAGAATTTATTGGGAATCTAGATATTTATGTTGTAAGACTCTACTCCATAATTTATGTTTGGATTCATAAATTCTCCAAAATAACTTAGTGATTTAACTTTTAAGGGGATTATGGAATGTAAAACCTTTATTTACTAAAATGCTAGAATAATAAATCAGGGAATAAATATGCAAAAGTTACAGTGATTAATTTATACAATAATTAATTTTTCTGATTATTCTATAAATAGAAAATGAATTATAAAAGATATCAAGTGGGTTGTAGTCCATCAGTGAGGATGATGGTGTAAAAGGTGTTGCCTAGCCATCGACCAAGGTACAAATCTTAGGAGATACAAAAAAGTGATGAGGTCGGAATCATGCCTTGGACAAATTTGGTGCAATGGATACCCCTCAGTCCTTGGCACTAAGCCAAAGAAGTATTTTGTACACCTAATCCATGTAAAAGTAGGGTTCCAATCATTTTTTTATAAAAGATGTACTTAGCTGGAAATTGATTGAGACAGATGAATGACAAGTTGTAAACTAGTGTAGGAAATATGTCAAGTGTCGTGAACAAGAACCAGAATTCAGAAACCCTCCTAGATAATAGCATCGTCCCCTGGATGATAACACACCATGCTAGTGTCCTATGTATCATAGTAGTGTCCTTTTACAAATAGGGACAATGACCTTCTGGGTGTACCTTCACTTGGTTCTTACGAGTCCATGCTTATGTGCATGGATTTTGGTTTGTTATTTGTTGCTTGTTTTGACTGATTTGAATGAGAAACCCTTGATTTGACTGATTTTGGTTTGTTGTTTGTTCCTTGTTGCATGCTTGTTAGGGTATTTGAGGAACACAAGTAGAAAAGAGTGGCGTTATCAGGGTAGGATGGATGTGACCTCAACACCCATGTGCTGAGCATTGCCTACATACCAATACCTCGAAAGAGGATCAAGCTTGATGTAGTTCTCATAATCTAAGTGTTAGTGCGACTGCAAGTGAATACTAGTATGAGTGTTAATTTGAGTGCGACTTGAGACTAGAAATCTAAGTAATCTGAGTTCTAGGTGTTTGTAGATGGGTGTATGCAAAAGTAAGGTAGAATAGGGATCAATGACCTTGATTTGCATAACTATTTCTAAGTTTATTTATGAGTATTTACATCTGATTTCCATCTAACATATAAGTGATTGAAATTGGTCTATATATAGCGTTTTGGTGCTTGTCAAGACAAGAAAAAGGTCTAGGCCGACCCTAAGAGTGCTTAGAGAAATGGAAAGATATATGTTGGAAGAGTAAGGAGTACAAAGATAATAATGCAATCCCTGGGTCACTAGCGCAGTGTGCTAGTGTCTAAAGAGTCTGACTAATGTCCAAGTGGTAGGAGATGGTGAATAATGGGCCTGGGTTCCTAGGATGTGACTTAGTGTTACTTTTGGTATATCTGGGAATGGGTTGGACTCACACAAAAGCTAGACAAATATTAAAAGAGGCCCTAAGATAGGTATAGGGCTAAGCTAGAACAAGGTGGTCTTAAGTGAAATTCATTGCACTGAAATTATATTTTTGATGACTACATTCCCCCCCCCCTCGCTTTATTAGATAAATATAATAAAGAGAAATGACTAGGATAAAGGAAAAGAAACGTACTTGGACTTACCTAAGAGGTGAAGTTCGTGAATCTGGGTCTGAGTTTGTAAAGCATGCTCCATTGCATATCTTGCAAATGAAACGTGAAGGAATTAATCCTTAAGAAACATAAAAAACAAAGACAAAATTGAGTAAAGAGATGAGAGAGAGAATAAATGAATGAATACACCATGTTAGGTACATGAACCAATACTAAAACCTAATGACATCCTGTGTGTGTGTGTAGCTAGTGATCAAACAGTGAATAACTTGGACTGAGCTGATGGCTTGCTCAATTCTCATGTATGGGCGTCTCAAGAACTCAAGATGGCTTTGACTCCATCATTGCCCACCCTGTTTGGTGGATCATAATCTATGAAAAATATGGATTGGGTTGATGTCTTGTCCAACCCTCCTATGCAGGTGGCTCAAGAACTCAAATAGGCTATGACTCCATCATTGCCTACCCATATGTAGTAGATGCATCTAAAACTAAATTTACGCAATGTAACTTAAGCTATATGATGTAACTGAAACTATGTAGGATGGCTCAGGGGCCACTTAGAAACTCTGAAATGTAAAACAACTTAGGAGCCACTCAGGCACTCTAGAATGTAGCTTAGGGACTACTCGGTAATGCCAACTACTATAGATGGAGTAAGACATCATTCTAGTGCAAAATTGGTACAAATGGTGTCTGGAGTAATAACATGGAGTTGCCTTTCCATTTGAGAGTAGTAGTGTCAAAATGGACATATAGGAATAATGTGCCACACACATGCCCCCAAATTTGATATCTATGCATATGGATTCTAGACTAAGTCATAATAATCTGTATGAGTATTTGAAACTGAAATTGGAGTGATCATGTCGTGTATGATACCCCCAATCTAAGCAAAATCTGTGTGAAAACTAAGTATATATCGAGCATGTCTAATAATTTATGACTAAGACTGAAAATCTTAACCGTAACTATTGTACCTTTCTAACAATTTTATGTTTCTAGGGATACTAGATAGTAGCACAGTCCCTTGGAAAGTAACACGCTATGCTAGTGTCATTTGAGCCACACTATTGACCAACTGTGTTGTTTCTGTGTAAAACTAAAACTGATTTGTATGTGACTATTTTTTACTATATTTTTATGAATCTAGGCTTTATAATATGTGTCTGCGTGTTGAAAAGTATGTTTTGAGTGCATTAGGATGGCTTGATCTCTGTGACAAACCCCTGTGAATGCCCTCTCCTTTGAGGGGAGTTGTTGAACCTATGCAATAACTTTCCTCAAAAAAAAGGTTATGTAACTTGTGTGTTAAATTGAAAATATATGATATATGCGTGATAAACCAAGATAATGTGTATACATGACATTAGAATGTAAAATAATATGAGCATAAGTTGGTAATATATGATGTAAGTTAGATATAACAATCACATGGTTGTCAATATAGATATAACAATGCAACCATGTATATGAATAACAAATTTGAGTATAATCTAAGTAACTACTTAGGGTGATGGGGCATGATGTCCATAAAGGCACCCAAGGAGAAAGGGGAGATGGATGAGGTCCCTCAAGGCATCACAAATTGAGTGTGAAAGCAACAAGAAAGAGACAAGTGTCATGGCCATGACGTATACATGAGCTTATATATACAAACACATGAGGCACACAAAGTAGGCCAAGGGGCCACAATAGAAGGGACATGAGCACATGCCACTAAGTCTGAGAAAGAGAAAACATATAAGGAAATGTTCAAATGTACGCATACAGATAAAGCAAGCAAGGTTGGATTAGAGTCACATGGAAGGACATGTTCAAATTCCCACATACACAATAAAAAAGACACACAAGAACATGGGTACGTCCAAAGCATACACACAATGAAAAGAAATGGCATACAGCCATAAAACAATGGCATATCCAAATGTTCTTGAATATATGTAGAAGCAAAGAGATACAATCAAATCTAAACTAAGAAAGATAGAAATAAAAGTAATGCATAAACATGTGGTACAAATCCGTGTAAGAGCAAAGATGTACATACGTTGAGTCTATATTAGTGGTAGTTAGGAAAAAAATATTAGTATAAGATGATCAATATCAAGATATAATCAATGCTAAATTTGTGATATGGAATATAGAAATATATAACCTGGAAAACCAAAAGTTGTGTAGTATTATGCTCCCAATGAGCGAAAGTATCAGTGTTGGATCTATGTATGTATGTATGTATGTATGTGTTCCCAATGGATAGATAGTGGCAAATCTGGATATGTATAGAGGACCTAAATCCTACAGTGATTTGCAAACACTGGAAGAGAACAGGTGAAGTATGTATGTATGATAAAATCAATTATACTAACATAGATAACATATGTAGTACCTAGAAAATATAAGGAATGTAAACATGGAAATACATACAATCTAACATTTATATTTTTTGAGCAAATATTTGAATGTTTTTGTATTTTTGAAAATATTATATTGTTTTTGTGTTTTCTGAGTATAAGCTATGTAGAAGCAATATGAAAAATAAATTATGAATAGGTAGGGAGGAACATACTAACTGATGAGTCTCACAAGAGTGAAGAGTGACTGCCTACGATGTGTGAGGAGGTATCTAAAATTTGTGAATCAGATGTACTAAGTAATCTATAGTTAAAATTGGCAATGGAGTGGGGCTATGAATCTATGGAGTTGATTGAATAGGCCTATGAACTATGAGTTCTTAGGGAGCTATCTGGTAGAAGATGTGACTGGTGTGGGTGCTCTTTGTTGTAAAATTGGTCTAGATGATCATGGGGTAGAGAGAAGCTCTCTAGAATCAATAACATGTCTCTAATGCATGGGTCTCTCTAATAAAGGTCTTTGTGGGAGATTATGTGTACATGGTAAAACTATAGGAGTAGACCTCACCTGCGCTTTTTGTTTAATTGATATCAGAGGTGTGATATTAGAAGTTGTGTTTGGAGCTGTAATTAGTGTATGTTGTGTAACTGGGTATCGAATAGGTAATGGATACTCATATGGAAGGCCCTTGACTGTAACCACCTAATAAGCATGTATATACTTAATAAATCTTTGTATGATGGATGGAATGGCTCGAAGCTACTGTATCCAATGCCTACCCAATAACATGTCAAATATGTCAGCACTAAGAACCACTAAGAATTTGGTGGCCACATGTGCGAGGCCAACCTGTAATGTAAGTACTATCTCCCTTATGGATCTTTGAACATGGACACTGAAACCATGAATAATTTTATCTATTTGAGAAATATCCTTCTCTAAAAAACACAAGTGTTGTAGAACTATAATAGTACACATGTTAATGCTTGACCCATTGTCAACCATGACACTCTGAATAGGATGATGATCAATGTAAGCTAGTACAAAGAGCACATATAAATTTGAGTCATCATTGACGATCTCCTGCTCTGAGAAAGTGATGAGAGGTCTAGCTAGAATTGTAGTATGATTCACACCAATGATTTTATTTATAGGGTGTGTGCCCATCCTATGAGTATGATAGGTTGATTGTGGTGGATGTGCCTGACAATTATAATGAACACCTTAAGTGCCTATTGTTTCAATAGTCGTATGATTTAAAAACGGATCTGAAAAATATTTTCAATTATTTTGCTTCCATTGGTTATGCTCTGGGTGCCTCTATAGGAGTGTCAACATCAATGATATTATCATCTATTAAATCTTGTATCTTATGTCACAAGTTGATGCATTTGTTTGTAGTATGGCCTGGTGCCCTATGATAGTCATAAAATGCATTGGTATCATAAATATTTAGAAGAGGCCTAGTCATATCAACCTCTTTGATGGGAAGGAGAGACATGATGTTGCATTCCAAGAGTTACTGGAGAACATATGCTGGTAATTCAAGAAGATTTCTGAAAGGTCTCCTTGGAGGAGCTGATAAAACCATGTAAAGAGATAGCTCTGAAGATGCATTAAATGTTGTCTTTTGATTGTTCTTGTTTTCGATGGGCCTCATCTTATATTTAGAACTCTTATTAGTTGGATTTGATCCAGTTATGTACTTTAATTTGCCCATGGAAAGAAACTTGACTTCTTGTGTTTTAACTGTATGGCATAGATATGTGAATGATGGAAACTTTTTGAAGCACATAGCTTCATGTAATGTTGGTAATAAACTCTGTTTGTATATGTCCTAGATTTCTCTATCTACCATGGGGCTAGTCATCTTTGCTAATATAGTTTTATATCACAAGACATATTTAGGTATTGGTTCATTAGATTTTTTCTTAAGTTGTGCAACTTGAGCATATGAAACCTTGTCACTGATATTAATTAGAAAGTGTGCCAAAAACACATCTTCCATTAGATTAAATGATTTGATGATTTTATTATGAATATCATAAAACCATTATAATGCATAGTCCTTTAAACTATGAGGGAACAACTTAGTCATTAGCCAATCTTTGGACACATAGTGTAAACATGATACACAAAATATGTAGAGATGATGCTCTGAGTCACTCTTATCATCATACAGAGTAAGCTTAGGTGCCACAAATCTAGAGGGAAAAAGAGTTGCCACTATATGATGTGCCAAAGGTGTATGTAGGATCATATGAGAATCCAATACATATGATGGTATAATAGGACGTTGCTAAAGATGTAACACCTTGGACTATAGAGAATTGATATCCTACTAAAGGGATTATACATTTAAAGAAGAGGGATGTGTACTAGTCACAAGAGGTGGTGCCACTGGTGAGGGTGGGATAGTTATAATGGGTTCTTGCAGAATTTGAGTTACCCTTGTAGTAGGTGTAATAATATTAGTATATGTGGGGTTGGAGGATTGATATGTAGTGAATTTAAAGAGCTCTCCTTGAATAGTACAGATAAGGTAAACTTTCATATCAAGATGTTTAGAGGTGAAGTCTTGAAAATATCTCTTATCGGTCTCATCAGATTGGTTATTAAATTCTACCATTGTAGGTTGGGAAGTAGGAAAATAAAAATTTGTATATTTCCAAACTTTAAAGAAGTTAAATCTATGAAATATTGTAAAAATAAAATTATGAATTATATCTGATATTTTGAAATTAATTACCATGTTGGTTCCTAGTTATACACCTCATATGCTCGACCTGGCACACTTGAATAAAATGGCAAACAAAGATGAAAAACATGCTAGTATGTCATTATAGCCGAGGGAGGGTTTGGCATCTATAATTGACATGACGTAGAAAATGATTGAGAGGCATTGAATGAGAGTATGTTCAGCTCCCTTCTACTTCTAGTTCTGCTTGGACCAAGGTGAGAGTACCTGAGGCATAGGTTTCTCACATGGAGAGATTTTACAATCCAATCTCCATGGGGATTATTATCATAAGAAAACATAAATTTAACTAAGGCATAACCAAACTCATTCAATCCACCTGAGAAGGGTTGTCACGTGAAATGAATAAATGCACTAAGTCACATACAAGCTACTGAAGATAGATGGGGATGTGCATGCAACACTCATTGTAAAGATTTTTTCAACAAGGGGATGAAAGGAAGACTACAGTGTTGGGATTTAAATCACAAGATGCAGACACATGTTAAATATGTAAGATTTTGTGCATCTGTAGGGAAAATAACACTTATGGTGTGCAAAGGGTGTATTATCTGCAAGGCAAGACAAGGTAGGACAAGCTGGATGATAATAGAAAAGGTGTGGTGTGATGGATATTTTTCAAAAAGTAGGGTATCTTGTAATATTCATGACATCATCTTTTGCAAATATGTAAAAAAAACTCAAATTCAAGCTAATGGGAACTACCAAATGATCCCTAAAACCCTAGAGCATATACTGCAACTAAAAATTAAGAACACTTTTCCTTGTCAAATCCATAGACCTAGGGTGCCCTAAAAGGTCATTCAAAAATATCCTTCCAAGTTAAACTATAGAAAGGGATTTATAACCTAGATCTATACTCAAGATGACAACTATTAATGAACATAAACCCAAATATCCAATCAACAAAACTTGTAAAACATATTACTACACTTCATCAACACAAAATAGCAAAAAACCACAAACATTTTCATTAACTTGAAAAGAAACCTTACATACATCAGTTTTTCAAAATGCTACCAAGGGGACAAGCATGGTGAGTTTTCTCTTTTGACAAGAGAAACATATATATGCTCTCAAAGCTTGTTAATGGTTGTACAACTGCAACCACCTTAGCAAGAGAGATAAGATCTACACACAACAATGGATCCCAAAACTTTGAAGAGCCTAGATTTGGAGAGAAAAACAAATAAAAACAACCACCAACCTTTTGAATAGAGGAGATCCCTCTATTTATAAATTTTTTACCCATTTCAAATTCAAGAGTGAGGGTTGCAACCTTTAATCACCAAAGTCCCACCAAGATGTTCTTAGATGGAACAAATCCTTTGCCATGCTTAAAATTTTCATGTAAATACAAGGAAAATCATTGTTACAACTGCCTCTAAAAGAAATGATGAAGAATTGAAGTAAATATTTTGATTTCTTGGATGGACATGACTTTGACATGAGTTTGAAGGAGGATATTCATGATGGAGGCCAAAAAAACTTTGTCTTTATGTGTAACTGCCTGAGGATCCCCTTAATCACTTGCTTGGACAACCAGAAACTTCTTGGCAACTGCCCTCCCCCTCATACATGCCATATAACAACATGCTCCTACAATGATGGCTTAGGAATATTTTGCATCCATGGCCACTTAAATGATCTTCCTTGGAATGGCCCACCTTGATCTTGCAAACTTGTAATATCTCTCATATTGGAGGAGCTTGGATAAGCAAAACATAATAAAATGCAATACACAATTTTAGTTGACCCCTTTACCCTTTTGGCTCCAACTTTCCTTTTCACATTTCACATTTTGCTCCTTTGCCCCTTGAAAACTTTGCAATTTTCACATATTTGCCTTTTTAGGGTTTCCTTTGCATTATCTCCCTTTTAATGCATACATGCATTATTTTCAACCTTTGACCTATTTGGGTAAATTTTAGCCCCTCTCACAAATTTGCAATTTGTAAATTGCCAAGTTACAATTGATACTTATAGTTCTCTTGGGAATTTACCTTAGGCAAATATTCAAATGAGCACATAAGGGGTTAATAAAGCCATATTGAAATGTAATGCATTGAGCATTAACTTTTCCATTTTTAAAACTTCCTCTCTTATGTAGGTTTTATTCGAGATCTGCACCATATCATCAATTATATGAGCATAAACCCCTTCATATTGGCATGCCAAAAGCATAATATTAATACCAATAGGTTGCAAGTGCTTTCTCATTACTCCATTTTATTGAAAGGTGTCTATCTATAATGCTGACTGTCAAGAAGTATGTTTTGTCCATGAACTTCAAACTTCCAATGTATCTCAAGAAGCCAATAAATCAAAATAACCCTAATTCGCTATACATGTTGCAAACATGTTACATATATGTTCTATAATGACCAATGGGTTTTATGCATCATCCATTCATTAGGGTCACATTTTAGAACTAACACTTGACATATCCAAAAAACCCACTCTTTACCCTAATTTTTTCCCACAGGGCATGGAACCATCCAATAAATTTGTAATTGCTTTCAAATCCTCATATTTCCTCAGGAGCTACCATGCCTTATTTGTAGTTTGCCTAGTCATCCTACTATCAGTGGTGAAAGCTCCATTAACTGCCTTACATAGGGTCCTTGAATATTATGTGTATGCCTATGTGGCATCTCCATGTCATGTCCACTCATCAATATATTTGTTTTAAAAAAAATGACTGTTACCCCTTTGAAAATCCTTCTTTCATTTCATGTTTGATTATCCCTACATGGATTGCCATAGACCATTGATCTAGATTGAAAGGATCGAATGTCATTGGCTGTATTGAAATATTTCCTATGGTTATGACTCTTATCACCTCTACGTTCATCCCAAATATGTTGAAAATTCCACATCAATCTCATATCGTTGGATCTTGTTTGGGTGATAAAGTGTGCTTCATTGATCTTTGACTTATTTAGATCCAAATGGCTATCTACCATGGCTTAAAATTGATGTCTGCATGACTATCATTGATGTCTGCATGACTATCAATATTTTAACCCCAATGGATAATTGTCAGGATTTATTTTGACATCTACGTGATCATCAATGACATCTATGTGATCGTCATTGATGTTTTCATGACCATCACACTTTGAACACTAAACAGTTAATTGATGAGTTTAATTTTGACGTCTACATGCCCATCATTTGGTGTCTCTATGAATGTCTTTGACGTCTGTGTGAACATCTAAGGATTTTTTATATCCAAATAATTGTTTTTTGAGGTTTAAACTTGACATTCGTGTACACATCCCATTCTGTAAGTTAATATTTGAAGGCTTAGATATTGAGATAGAAATATCATCAAGACAAGAATTTTTGTAGATTAATATCTTGGCATCGAGAACATTGATTCCATGCGATCCTTCAGCCCCGTGAGGCTTTCTGAGCATAATTATATAACACATAAGTAAGCTAACCTACCCATTTATGCATGACATACTAGTGACAGTCTAGCTCTTCACAACTTGTGTAAGTCATTTTTTGATCCTTTAAAGCTCTAAAACTCTTTTCATCTGTTAAATCAAAGGGCCTAAATGAGGGCAATTGGAAGCTGGGTCTTGAGGTGCTCAACCATGAATTCAACTTGACCTCTGATGAATACTTGAAAATAGGAAGTGGGCTAAACAAATTAGGCATCTATGCTTAATAAGGGATCAATTATTTCAGTGCATTTTTGGTCACTAACATTGGCTCTCTCCTAGGGATGTACACCCCCTATAGGTATGCAAAGAACCCTAAAACATAAGACTAGGTGTTAATCCACTAGGTCATGGAGTCAACACTTAGTCAGTTTATATCAACAAAGACTAAACAAAATATGTTAGATCAACAAAAATAGATCAAGAGGATCTGAAAATGAACACAACAAAAACATGAAAGGAAACTATACAAGCAAGGCCCAAAGCAAAGGGGAGACAAAGTAACAAAACAACAATACTATACACTATACAATTATGTACATAGTTGCATACTCAATCTAGGAAGTGTTTCAAATGCCTGCCTTGACTGCCAGCTCTAGTATTTCACCATCTAGGTCTCTTAGGAAGAAAGTGTGTTTCCCAATCTGGTAGTCAATGGAATAGGGAACCATCCACAAGGCATCAAATTTTCCATGCTTACCTTTCTCCTCATGCCTATTGTCCCAAAGTATAACTAGGCCACCTACTTAGAAGGTTCTTAGAGTGACCTTCCTATCAAATATCTTCTTCAGCTTTTCCTTGAACTTGAGGTGTCTTTCATGAGTTTGTCTTAGAATTTCATTAAACTCAATGATTTGGTTCATCCTAATTTCTTTGACAATAGAGGCCAAAATTTTAACACTCTCCTCAAGGTTGGCTATCTTTGTGGATTATGTTTTTTTTGGATTGACCAAATTTACATCAGCCCACTTGTTCATGGGATTTACCACAACCTTTATATTACTTTCAATTTAGATAGCCATATTGAATGCCAACCACAGGTTTGTGGGAGCCTTGTCCCTCAAGTAATACGTAGCCTTCTTGTCAAAGGCATCACAATACTTTATCAAGAATGATGTATCACCAGGCTTGATGTTTTTGGGTAGCCACATCGTAGTTTTTTTAAACCGTGTATTTAAGTCATAAACACACTCATTAGGATTCTTTTTTATGTTTTCAAATTCAACCAAAAGAAACCTCAGATAAAATTTATCACCATATTGAATTATGAACACATTCTTCATCTCTTCCCATGAATCAATACACCCATGGGGAAGAGAGTTGAACCACTCACGAGTATCTTCTTACAACATATGCACAAAAAACTTAATGCAAACATCCTCTTGCTCAACCTCATAATCTTCAATGATATTGTGAAAAGCCTTCAAGTGTCGATCACCACTCACTGCATTATTCCCTTGGAACTTTGGAAGGCGGTTCCTTACTTCATTCAGGCCTTCATTTGGATAACCTTCCATGTCTTCAAAATTGATAGGTTTGAATGTAGGAATGTAGAATGTAGGAAATTCATTCTCATCTTGGTCCCTATGCCTCATGATTAGTTCAATAGGAGGTTCAAGAACTAATGGTAAAGGGATGTGAGGGGGTGAATGAGGTGGACTTTGTGGTTCACACCTAGGAGGGGATTTAGCTAGTTGAGAAGGAGCTAGGTAATAAATTGGACTATAAGTTTTAGAGTTTCTAGGAGAGCTGTGATAGTCCTCAACAATGGGGATCTTAATAAAACATTCAACATTATCATCATTTTGATAGTCCAAGCAATATTTTATATCTGTACTATGCTCCTCAATAGGCCTCCAAACGTGTCTCCTTCATTTTTGATGTAAACTTAGGGGTGGTGGGACAAGTTTTTTGGATGAGTCACCTTTGAAGGATAACCTCAATCTTTCCAGATTTGCAAACATGAAAATATTTAAAGATGAAGGTTAACAAAGATATTCAAATTAGGCACTGATCTTCCTTGAAACCAAATGATAAGATTGGAGTCACCACTAGAATCAAAATTTTAGAATATAGCAGTTGACAAACTATTGTGTTACATGCTGAAATTAAACTTGTTGAAACTTATTGAGATAGAAAACAAAGACACTAAAATTTATAGAATTATGTTCAAAAGGGGAAGACACCTTCCAACATGTAATATCAATAGTTATTGAATACAAATAAAAACTTTAGCTTTCTGTAAGAGTCCTTGAAAATGGTGCTAGAAGAGTGGTGATGTTGATGAACCAAAGATACTCAAAATAACATAAAGAGGCAAAGAACTTTAAAAATGACAACTCTAGCTCTCTAAAAGAGTCCCTAGAAACACAAGTGCCATAGGTGTCATTTTATCCTTGACAATAACACTAGTTGAGTGTTGGTTCCTAGTTTTACACCTCATACGCTCAACCTTGCACACTTGAATAAAAAGGCAAACAAAGATGAAAAACCCACTAGTATGTCATTAAAACCAGGGGAGGGTTTGGCATCTAGAATGGACCAGACATAGAAAATGACTGAGAGACACTGACAGAGGGTATGGTAAGCTCCTTGGTACTTTTGGATCTACCTGGACCAAGGTGAGAGGACCTAAGGGGTAGCTTGCTCATATGGAGATATTTTACAATTCAATCTCCATGGAGATTATTAACACAAAAAAACACAATTGTGACCAGAGCACAACCAAGCTCATTTAATCCACCTAGGAAGGGTTGTCACATGGAATGAATAAATTCACTAAGTCACATACAAGCTACTGAATACATATGGGGATGTGCATGCAACCTTCATTCTAAATAATTTTTTAACAATAAGGGGCTGAAAGAAAGACTATAGTGCTAATATTTAAAGTATAAGATGCAGACACATGTTAAGTATGCAAACTTTTATGCATCTATAGGACAAATAACACTTATGGTATGCAAAAGGTGTATTAGCTACAAGGTAGGACAAGTTAGATGATAATAAAAAAGGGTGGTGCACTAGAGATTTTTCAAACAATAGAGTATCTTACAATATTCATGACATTATCCTTTCCAAAGATATAGAAAAGAATAAAATGCAAGCTAATGGGAACTATGAAATGATCCCTGAAACCCCATAACATATATTACAACTAAAATTTTAGAACACTTTTCATTGTCAAATCCATAGACCTAGGGTGCCCTAAAAGGTTATTCAACAACATACTTCCAAGTTAAACTACAAAAAGGGATTTATAGCCTAGATACATGCTCAAAATGACAATCAGTAATGAACACAAACCCAAATATCTAATCAACAAAACTTGTAAAAAATATTACTACACTTCATTAACACAAAATAGCAAAGAACCACAAACATTTTCATTATCTTGAAAAGAAACCTTACATACATCATTTTTTCAAAATGCTACCAAGGGGACAAGCATGGTGAGTTTGCTCTTTTGAAAGGGGAGACATAAATGTCCTTTCAAATCTTACTAATGGCTATACAAATACAACCACCTTAGCAAGTGTGCAATATATACACACAATAATAGATCCAAAAACCTTTAAGACCCTGGGTTTGCAGAGAAAAACCAAAAAAAACAACCACCACCAACTTTTTGAATAGAGGAGAAGCCCTCTATTTATAAATTTTTTACCCATTTCAAATCTAGGAATGAGGGTTATAACCTACAATTGCTAAAGTCATGACAAGATGCTCCTAGTTGGAACAAATCCTTTACCATGCCTAGAATCTTCATGTAACTACAAGGAAAATCATTGTTACAACTACTTCTATAAGAAATGATGAAGACTTGAAGCAAATCTTTTGATTTTTTAGCTAGAAATGCATTTCAAATGAGTTGGAAGGAGTATATTCATGATAGAGGCCAAAATAACTTTGTATTTATGTGTAACTTCCTGAGGATCCCCTTGATCACTTTCTTAGACAATTGAAAACTTTTGGACAATTGTTCTTCCCTTTATGCATGCCATGGAACAACCTGCTCTTGCAATGATGGCTTGGAAATATTCTAGATCCATGGCCACTTAAATGATTTTTCTTGTAGTAGCCCACCTTGATTTTTCAGACCTAAAATATCTCTCCCATTAGAAGAACTTGGACAAGCAAAACATGAGAAAATGCAATACCCATGTTTACTTGACCCCTTTACCCTTTTGGCTCCAACTTATCTTTTCACATTTTGCATTTTGAACCTTTGCCCCTTGAAAAATCTACAATTTTCACATATTTATATTTTTAGGGTTTCCTTCACATTATCTCCCTTTGAATGCATAAATACATTATTTTCAGCCTTTAACCTATTTGGGTAAATCCTGGCCCCTCTCACAAATTTACAATTTGTAAATTGCCAAGTTATAATTAATACTTGTAGTTCCCCGAGTAAGTTCCCTTAGGGAAATATTCAAATGAGCACATAAGGGGTTAATAAATCCATATTGAATTGTAATCCATTAAGCATTGACTTTTCCATTTTTAAAACTTCTTCTCTTATGTAGGCTTTATTCGAGATCTGCACTAGATCATCAATTATATGAGTATAAACCCATTCATATTGGCATGAAAAAAGCATAGAGTAACACCAACATGTTGAAAGTGATTTCTCATTACTACATTTTCTTGAAAGGTGTCTATCTAGAATGATGACTGTCAAAAAGTATGTTTCATCCATGAGCTTCAAACTTCCAATGTATCTCAAGAAGCCATTAAACCAAAATACCCCTCATTATCTATACACACTAAAAACATGTTAGATATATGTTATGTAATAGCCAATGGGTTTTATGCATCATCCATTCATTAGGGTCACATTTTAGAACTAGTAATTGACATATCCAGAAAACCCACTCTTTGCCCTGATTTCTGCCTGCGAGGCCCAAAACCATCGAATCAATTTGAAATTGCTTTCAAATCCTTAGATTTCTTAAGGAACTACCATGCCTCATTTAAAATTTTCCTAGTCAACCTATTTTCAGTGGTGAAATCTCCATTAACTACCTTGCACAGGGTCTTATAACATGACGTGCATGCCTATATGGCATTGCCATGTCACATACACTCATTAATATCTCTGTTTTAAAAAAAATGACCATTTCCCTTTTGAAAATCCTTATTTAATTTTTCACCATCCAATTATCCCTACATAGATCACTACAAACCATTGATCTATATCTAAAGGATTGAATGCTATTGGCTATCTTACAATATTTCCTATAGTTGTGACACTTGTCACCACTGCATTTGTCCTAGTTGTGTTGCAAAGTCTGCATCAATCTCATACTGGTTGAATCTTGTTTGGGAAAGGGACTGTGCTTCATTGATCTTTAGATTATTTGGATCCAAATGGCTATCTAACAAGGCTTAAAATTGATGTTTGCATGCCTGTTATTTGATGTCCACATGATTA
The DNA here is from genome assembly GCA_037957365.1 of Torreya grandis. Lineage (NCBI taxonomy): Eukaryota > Viridiplantae > Streptophyta > Pinopsida > Cupressales > Taxaceae > Torreya > Torreya grandis. The sequence goes on from JARHVA010007082.1 coordinate 673,801, forward strand.
TCATTGATGTTCATGTGATCATGAATATTTGAACACCAATGGATAATTTTTTAGATTTATTTTGACATCCACATGACTGTCAATGATGTTTACATGACTATCAATGATATCCACATGACCGTCACACTTTGAACACCAAATGGTTAATTGCTAAGATTAATTTTGACATCTACACACCTATAATTTGATGTCTATGTGAATGTATTTGATGTCTGCACCAACGTCTAATGATTTTTTAAATTGAAGTGGTTATTTACCAGGGCTGAAACTTGATGTTCACACACACATCCAATTCTACAAGTTAATATTTGAAGGCTTAGATCTCGAGATAAAATCCTCATCAAGACATGAATTTCTTTAGAGTAATATCTTGGCATTGAGAACATTGATTCCATGTGATCATTCAGCCCCACGAGGCTTTCTGAGCATACTTATAAAATGCACAAGTTGACTTGTCTATTTTTGCATGACATCTTGGTGATGGTCTAGCTCTTCACAACTTGTGTAAGTCATCTTTTGATCTTTCAAATCTTTGGAACTCTTCTCATCTATTAAATCAAAGGGCCTAAATGAGGGAAATTGAAAGTTGGGTCTTAAGTTTCTCAGACATGAAATCAACTTGACCTCTAATGAACACTTGAAAACATAAAGTAGGCTAAACAAATTAGGTATCTATGCTTAACAAGGGGTCAATTACTTTAGTGCAATTTTGGGTACTAAAATATTGAGCATAGAAAACGAAAGGATACAAAACCTAAGAGCATCTATGGCTAGGGTTTGGATGGTATTTGAAGGAAGTTGGGTTCACCAAATGAATTAAATTTTAAGGGGATTATAGAATGTAAATTATTAGTTTACTACATTGTTAAAATAATAAATTAGGGAATAAATATACATTAATTATATCCACTAATTTGTATAATAATTGAATTTTATGATTATTATATAAATAAAAAATGAACTACAAAACATGTACTTAGTTGTAAATTGATTGAAACAGATGAATGATAGGCTAAAAATTGGTGTAAGAATTATGCTAGGTGTTGTGAATAGGAACTAGGAGTCAAAAACCCTCTTGGATAATAATGCAGTCCCTTAGATGGTAGTGCACTTTCTAGTGTCCTCTATACCATGATAGTGTCATTTTATAAGCAGGGATAGTGATCTTATGGGTATGTGTTCTCCTAGTTTTGGGGAGTTTGTGCCTATGTACATGGATTCTAATTCATCATTTATTATCTATTTTGACTGATATTAATGTGAAACCCTAGGCCTTTATGTTTGATAAGGTATTTGAGGAGTACAATTAGAAAATAGTGGCATTATCAGGGTAAGATGGACTTGACCTCAATACCCCATGTGCTGAGTGTTGCCTACATACCAATACCTCAAAGGGGGATCAAACCTGATGTAGTTCTCCCAATCTAAGTACTGGTGCAAGTGTAAGTGAATGCTAGTATGAGTGTTGGTTTGAGCAATTTGAGTATGAATTGAGACTAAAAATATGAGTAATCTAAGATTTGGGGGTGTTGTATATGGGTGTATGTATAAGTAGAGTAGAATAGGGATCAATGATCTTGATTTTCACAACTATTTCTAAGTTTATTTATGAGTATTTGCTTTCATTTACATTTAGTGGATAAGTGATTTAAAATGGTATATATATAGCTTTTTAGTGCTTATCAAGATGTGAAATAGGTTTAGGCCAACCCTAGGAGTGCTTAAATAAATATAAAGATATTTATTAGAAGAGTAAGGAGAAAAAAGATAGTATCACGATCCTTAGGTCACTTGCATAGTGCGCTAGTGTCCAAAGTGTTACTCTAGTGTTTAAGTGGTAGGAACTAGTGAATAATGGGCCTGCGTGCATAAGAGGTGACTTAGTTCTACTTTTAGTATATTTAGGAATGGGTTAGATTTGCACAAAATATGGAAAAGGATCAAAAGAGGCCTTAAGATAGGTTTAGGGCTAAGCTAAAATAAGGTGGTCTCAAGTGAAACTTATTGCACTAAAATGACATTTTAAATTAATACACTTAGACCCCAAAGCTTTATTCATTCTATCCAACCTTATTAAACCTAATCCACCCTAAGTTTTTGGATTGCATATTTTATCCCAGGAAACCAAAGCATTTTTCCCCCTTCCACTCCATTCCAAAAGAAATCTCTTTGTAATTTAGTTATACCCTCTCTAATTTTCCTTGGAATTTTGAAGATTGACATCAAATAGACTGATTTTTTTTTGTAAAACCACTTGGATCAATTGAACTCTTCCTACCGATGATAGCCACTTGCCTTTCCATGCCTCCAACTTCTTCTAGATTTGGAAAACCATTGGGTGCTATAATGATGCATTATTTCTCCCTAAAAATAAGGGCCTTACTAGATAATACCCTATTAGTGAAATTTATACAAATTATAGGATCCTAATTATTTTATCTTTAATATTATTTCAAATATTAATGAAAAAAATATTGGATTTGGCAATACTTACATTTTGTCTAGTTGTTACCTCATACAAATACAAAATATTCAATTTTAGGGCTTCCTACTTTGAAGGGTAGTTAAATAAGAAGGTGTCATACAAAAATGGAAGGTGGGTAATGATCTCCACATTGACACTTAGAATTAAACCTTTCAACCTTCCCTCTTATCTTGCCTTTAATAAATCCCTCCCAATTGCCTTCACCACAATTATAAAAAGGTATGGGATTGGGTTCCCCTTCCTAATCCCCCTTGAGGACTGAAAGAACCCTACAACGGCCCCATTGATAAAAATTGAGGAGGCTAGAGAAATACAATTGTGCATCTAAAGCCTTCAATCCTCACTTAAGCCAAAGCTTCCCAACATCTTGTCCAAGAACTTCTAATGAATTCTATCATACTTTTTAACCATATCAAGTTTAATACACATCTCAGGCCTTTTAGAATGATGGAGAGAATGAAAAGCTTCATGTGCCATAATAATTCCATCCAAAATATACCTCCCTCCTACAAAACCACCTTGCTCTTTTGAAATGATTGTCTCAAGGCAATATTTTAGCCTTCAAGTCATTACCTTTAACACCACCTTATAAACCATATTACAAAGGAATATTAGTCAAAAAGAGTCAAAGTAAGAGTTTTCTTAATTTTTGGTATTATTTCTAAGAAAGTATTATTCCATTCCTACAATACTTATTTTCTTTTTCTGCTTTCCTCCACAACTTCCCACACATCTGAACCAATCACTTTGCATAAATGCTGAAGGAATCCTACTTGGAAAGTATATGACCCTGAGGCTTTGTTAACACCTAAGCTAAATAATGTTATTCTGATTTATTCCATCAAAATTGCTTCCATCATTTTGAAGTTCATATCTATTGTGATCAACTTTGGGACATTTTGAAGAAGAATTTCTTGAGACGGCTCTCTTTTCAACTCTTATTCACTCAAAATATGTTGATAAAAGGACACCAATTCATTCTTAATATCCTCTTGATCCTTTAGATTCCTCCCATATGGGGTCTCAATTTTTCTATCCTATTCCTATTTCTTCTGATTTTAGTCAAAAGATGAAATAATTTAGTATTTCAATCAACTTTGAGCCAAACTACTCTATATTTCTTTCTCTATAAAGTCTCTTCCATGGAAATACTTTTATAATATTCCAAGATCAAACTCCACTCAAGAGTTAACAAGTCCTCAGACCATTCACCTTTTTTTTAGAGTAGATTGTAAAACACTCAGCTCTGCTTCCACTTTCTCTTTTTTATCAAAAATATTTCCAAACTTCTTATTCTAATTGATGGCTTACCTTTTGACATTTTTAAATTTTTGACATAAAATAAAACATTTAGACCCTAGGGCCTTCTTCCATTAGTTCTTAACAAGTTCCTCAATGTTGAATCCTAAAACCACAAATCCAAACTTAAAGGGAATTCCTTTGGGTTTCTAGTCACTATCTATCTTAAGGAGAACTAGACAATGATTTGAACCAATAAAATTGATCACTTATACCAAAAAATTGTACTTTTTCTTTAAGATTTTAGAATTTGAAAGAAACCTATCTAATTTATCCAAAATTAATTGATCCCTTACCTCCTATTATTCTAGGTGAATTTTGAGCCATAAGGTTTGAAATCCACCAAACCAGTCTCTTGGTAGTAATTGTTAAAATCTGTCATTATTTATGACAGTTTAATGATACCCCATTTATTTTTATATTCTCTGGACACATTGAAATATCCTCCCAAAATATAGTTAACAATATAATCTCCACCATTAAGATTTATAAAATTTTCCCACAAAATATTTTTCTCCTCCACTCCTAAGGGCCTGTACATATTGGAAAACAAGAAGTAACTTCTAACACCTAAATATCTAACCAAAACATTAAGCATTTGAGGTTTTGACCAAATTAAGTTGTACTTACACACTTTTGGTTGCTAAAGAATCACCAAAGCACCTGTAGTGCCTACAATATCAACAAAAAGACCTTGAGGTCCTTCCCAAAATTTATTAAGGGTTACTTCTCATTCCTCCTTCATAATCTTAGTTTCCTGAAGTGGAAGAATATATAGTTTCTAACATTCCATCATCCATTTAACTAAATGGCATTTTTTAGAGGTATGTAGACCTCTGACATTCCAACTTAATATTTTTATATTAAATTGGTGGTAGAAATAACTCTACAACCTCTCTGTATATCAGTCAACAACCTTTGACTTCCTTTATCTAAGTTATCTTACGTTCATGAATGAATCCTATCACTATTATTTTTCTTGCATTTTCCTTTTAGTGGCCCTAAGGAAGGATAACTACTAGCTACAACCAAACTCTGTAGGCATTTTGAAGATATCGACACAACCTACATTTCCTCTACCTCTGAATTGAGATCCTTAGAAGAAAGAGGACTGCTTCCTATATTTTCATCCTTTTCTTTACCATTCTCCCACCCTTTTTTCATCAGGGTGAGGGGGAATTTCTGTGCCCTCTTTAAACCCAATTCATATACATTCCCTGGGGAACTTTCCATGCCCCTTTTAAACCCACCTATTTACTTTTCATGGGTAGAGGGATTGTTTTCCTTTACAATCCTAGCCCCTATTTTAATAATAATCATAACCTCAATTTATTCCATGGTAGGTTCCTGAAAAGCTTCTCTAACTTTAGAATTTAGAGCTACCTAATCCTTACTCACTACCTAACATCATTATCATACACTAACCCACTACTAGACTTTGGGAAAGATTCCAAAACAAGCATACCTAGACCAATTTTCATCTTGCTTGTTTAATTCCATTTATATTAATTTTGTATTGGGTGATGGACTTATCATTTATTATTTTAGAGGCAAAATATGTCATTGATATATTATTAGCTCATGGATAATTTGGTTTACATATATGATGTGTGGCTATCTGAGTTAGCATATTTACATTATTGTGATTACATACATGGACATTATGGAAATCTTGGATAGTTGAGTAAGCATGCTTATGCCAGTTTATTTCATTAGATGAATACCATTTATGCTTTGTGACTTGGTAGTATGCTTAATTATTTCATAGGCTTATGAGGAATTTCTTTTTAGTGTAATTATCTATACATTTTGTGTGCTTTATATTGCTTACTTGTGTTACCTTGTTTAAATGTTTCTGCTACATCAAGGATTAAAGTTTTTGATGTGTGAATTGAGTATGCATAGGTGATGTATAACCAAGTGAGGGAAATTGAACTATGTTGATCATAGATTAACCATTGTTATTTTAGGTTTACAGATGTATTCTATGTCACCTAATATATTTGTGTTATGATTTATTAGACTTGTCTATTAAATTGTTTAATTTTTGACCTTCACCCTTTTCTAACATTTTCCCTCCTACCTATAGAAGTTATAGGATTTTAAATAGTTATAAGTGAGGGTGTGGGTATGTCCATTAGTGCTCCCCAACTTGTAAAATTTGGATAAAGGGTTATACCCTTATTTAAATAAGTGTATAATGCAAGTTATGACTTTGTATTTGTAAAAATTAAGTCTAGAGGCATTTTTAAGGGTTTGGGATTCTTGTAACTTACCCAAAAACACTTGAATACATGCAAAACTAAAACAAAATACTTTTAAGGCCATGAGATGGCCACAAAGATTTTGACTGCAAAGATCTTTTTTCATCCATTTGAGAACTTGAGTCTTCTTAAAGACATTATGAGAGGCCATAGGACCCCAAAATCTATCCAACCACACATTGAGATCATTAGAAATAAACATAAAACTTAATCTATAAAACTTGAAATAACTTGGAGACTCTATTAATGGATGTTTTCTAGGTGCCTGAAGTACAAGTAAGATAATGAACTAGTATTCATCTAGATCCTCAAGCCCTCCTTCTTAGTGCATTTGTACAACCTTAGTAAGGTTAATAAAAATTTATAAGGTCCTAAATGATTCTTATGGTTTTTTAGATCTAGTAAGATCTAATGAATAGGATAAATTAGATCAACAGTTGAGATGTGATGATATATCATCAAGGTAATAACCTTGTATATTTTATGCACTTTATGAGGTCACATGAGATACTATTGATATTTCAATTAGTCCTTTTATGTTAAAACAAATTAAATCAAAGTTATAATCTAGATATTAATTTAAGGTATGACTCTGAGCCTTTTGATTGGTTGGAATCACCTAGGGCTCCATTTGAACCCCACAACGTGTTGGAGTGGGTTATTCAACCTTAGACAATGCCAAAACCTTACCCAAATTAATTATTGATCCTAATTAAGCACTCAAGTCCAGGGGCCCCTCAGGGATGTTATGGCTATATAGACTATTTAGATCATAGTGGGTTAGTTGGTACATGTGAGATTGACATGGGTGTTTTGATGATCATACTGCCTTCTTTATGTTGAAAATGTTAAGCATGAAATATACTAAGAGGGGGGTGAATCAATATGTAATATATATTTTTACTTAATCAAATTCCTTTTCTTTAACCACTTAACCACACATTAAAGATATGAAATAAAACTAAAACAATAATATGAACCACATGAGAGTGAGAGAGAGAGAGAGAGAGAGAGAGAGAGAGAGAGAGAGAGAGAGAGAGAGAGAGACCAAATTTTTATGTGGAAACCCAAAGTGGGAAAAACCACAAAGAACAATCTCAAGTATATGAATGAGCACCAACTCAAATTATAAAGTTTGCAACCACCAACATGCAGGAGTACCAACCCCTTTACCGAACACCAACACAACAACTATTTATGAGCACCAACTCACATGAGCACCAACTACTTACGAAGATTTTTGAGCACCAACCCATAAGAGCACCAACCTCTCTTGTGTATAAAACACAACTATCTCTCAATGTTGCTTACTCAACAAATGATACAACTCTACAATATCTCCTACTTTTCTCTCTTCAAAAACAAATACAAGCCATACACTCTCTTGCATATTAAAAATGGATTCTCAAGCTTTTATTTATAGCTTTCCAAATGACCTTTAACATTCACCCTTTGTGACCCTTCAATCCTCATTGAAAATGGTGCCAAACTTGCATGACCCTTCGTATCCTTGCATTTGAAAAGTCATATGGTGACCCTTCATAAGCAAGACATCCTTTCTTCTTTTGTCTTTTTCTTGCTGACTTTTTGTATTCCTCAAAGTGTCCCTTCATGGAAAAATGCACCATACCATATTTTGTCTTCACATGGTGACTTGTAATTCCTCAAGATGACTCTTTATGAGAAAATGCATCCCATTCCTCTTTTGTCTTTACCCCATGACTCTTTGACTTCTCCATGGGCCCTCTTTTGACTTATATGTAACCAAAAATATATTCATTAATATTAAATAAATATTAGCACACATTAGCCAAGATATGAATATTAAAAATACCATTAAATTCAATGGGGCCTTTATCACCAATAATGATAAACCTTTGACATCAATGATAATATTTATAATAATCTTCCCCTTTGTCATTGATGGCAACCTCAAACTGAAACTACCACATTTTGAAACCTGTACTTACTACCATCTAAAAAATATATTGTAATTCGCCCTTACTATAACAACCTGTACCTATTCCCTATACCGATTTCTACACCTATACTTGTACCTGTTATTCTCCCCCTTTGACATCAATGGCAAAGGGCCTACTTGGAGATAACACTTAGCTCCCCCTCAATTGATGCTAAACCTCAATGGTAGAAAGTAAAAGCAACTACTCCCAACTTCTCATGTAGATACTCAAATGTGTCTTTTGATAGTACCTTTGTGAAAATATCTACAATCTGATCTATAGTACTGATATACTTCATCTTAACCTATTGATCTACAACCTACTCTCTCAAAAAGTGATATCTAATGGGAATATATTTTGTTCTTGAATGCATCACTAGATTCTTTGAAATATTAATAACACTTGTATTATCACAAAAAATAAAAATAGGTTCATCATATTTTATCTTGATATCTTCCAAAGTTTGTTTCATCCAAATCACTTGAGTACAATACAATACCACTATAATATATTATGCTTCAGCTATAGAAAGTGATACTAAATTCTACTTTTTGCTTAGCCATGATACTAAGCTATCACCAAGGAAGAAAGCTCCTCCACTTATAGTTTTTCTGTCATCCAAGCACCCTACCCAATCTGAATCTGTATAAGTAACCAAAGTGAAATATGTACCTATGGGATACCATAATCCATAATCCAATGTCCCCTTGATATATTTAAATATTATCTTCACCAACTGAATATGACTATCTCTTAGAGATGACTGATATCTTGCAACTATACCTACTACATGCATGATGTCTAGCTTCAATGCTATCAGATATAAAAGACTATCAATCATAGATCTATATAAAAATTGATCTACAATAGGTGAATATTCATCCTTGTTCACCTTATTTTATATACACATTGGTGTGCTAACTGGTGCACAATATTTAAAACCAAATTTCTACAACATTTCTTTGGCATATTTATTTTGAGATATAAAAATTCCTTTATCTGATTGAAATATTTGCAATCTTAAGAAAAATGATAATTCTCCAAGCATAGACATCTCAAATTCTTTTTACATATTATCATAAAATTATTTTTTCATCTTTTCAATATTTCTTCCAAACATGATGTCATCAACATATATTACAACAATAAATTAATGTTCACCTTCAGTTTTGATGTAGAGATTACTATCAGCAAATCCTCTCTTGAAACCTTGATCCTACATGTACTTATCAAGTCTTGCATACCAAGCTCTGGGAGCTTATTTCAATCCATACAGTACTTTCTTCAATTTGCATACATGGCTACTAATATTTGAGAGAATAAATCCCTCAAGTTGATCAATGTAGACCTCTTCTTCTAGATTCTTATTTAGGAAGGTAGATTTGACATCCATCTAAAAAAATTTGAAAATTTTAAACATTGCATATGCAAGAAAAATTATAATAGCCTCTATCCTTGCTACTGATGCAAAAGTTTCTTCAAAATCTAATCCTTCAATATGAATATATCTTTTACATACTAATATTGCTTTATTATTGGTCAGTTCTCCATTTTCATTCAACTTATTTCTACAAACCTATTTTGTTCCTATCACATTGTTATCTTTTAGTCTAGGCACTAATTCCTAAGTATAATTATTTTCTATCCCATTTAATTCTTTATCCATTGCCTTAACCCAATGCTTATCATGTCTAGCTTCTAAAAAAGTTCTAGGCTAATTTTTGGATAACAAAAAAAAATTAACTTGCTCAGGTTCACTTACCATCATTCTTCTGGTATGAATTCCTTCATTTATGTCCTTGATGATGTCACTTTTATAATGATTTATCTAAATATATTTTGATGGAGTTTTAGTGTCCTTTTTCTCCTTCTTCTCATCTTCATCTGATTCTTCAAAATCTTTCTCTTCAATGATTTCAAGAATGTCTACTGGATCACTGATTCTTTATATTCCATCTTCTTCTATCCTGACACTTGCACTTTCAATAATTTTTTTGATTATTTTTTTATAACATTTATAAGCTTTAATTTTACAAGAATAACTTAGAAATATACCTTCATCTACTTTGAATTAAAACTTACCAAGTTTTTTATCGGTTCTCTTTATGAAGCATCTACTACCAAAAACTCTAAAATAATCAACTATTGTTGGTTTGTCTTTCCATAGCTCATAGGGAGTCTTGTCAATATTGACTCTCAATAATACTATATTATTAATATGTAATACTATAGAAACTACCTCTCTCTAATATATATCTACTATTTTGGATTCATTTAGCATTGTCCTCACCATCTCTTGAACTGTTCTATTTTTCCATTTAACTACTCTATTTTGCTGTGGAGTTTTGGCTGCTGAATAATGTCTCTTTATTCCATGGTCTTCATAAAACTCAATAAATTGATCTAACATGAATTCTCCTCCTTGATATAATCTTAGACACTTAATCTTCAAACTGGTTTCATTCTCAACTAATACTTTGAAATGTCTGAAAGCTTCTAGTTTTTTCTTATAAAATATTACCCAAGTCATACGTAAAAATTATTAATAAGAAACATAAAATATTTCTCACCCTGATTAATTTGAGTTCTCATAAGTCCACATATATTAGTGTGAACAAGCTCTAACATATTAGTGGTTAAGTACTCTTTTGTTTTGAACCACCTTCTTGCCTGCTTCCTATGCTGACAAAGTTCACAAAGTGTGTCAGATGGATTTGTAATCTTTGAAATATTTTTGACTACTTGCTTCTTACTAATGTTGAAAAGATTGTCAAAATTTATGTGTCACATTCTCCTGTATCAAAGCCAACTTTTTTCAATTTGACTCAAATAACATCTTTGACCTTTGATGTTTGATAGCATATACAAATTATTGTCTATTCTCTGAGCAGTTGCAATCAACACATCTGAATATTTTCTCCTAATTTCACAACTTTATGTATAAAACTTTAGTGTGTTCCCCTATTCACACATTTGACTTACACTCAAAATATTATACTTAAGACCTTCTATATACAAAACATTTTTAGTTTTAGTTCTACCATTATCTAAACTTAATGTACCTTTTCTGACAATTTTGGTAGTAGTATTATCTCTAAATTTCACTGTGCCACCATTAATCTTCTTCAAAGTTATAAACTTGATTTTATCTCATGTCATGTACCTCAAACATCCACTATCAATGAACTATATCTTTTCTTCATTTCTTGCATGCAAAGCTGTCTATACCAACATATATTTTTTAGGTTGTTTCCTCTACCATGAACGTATCTAAACTTTCTTCTTGATGAATAGAGCTTTGAAACCCAGGTCCTTTTTGACTGACTCAAACAAACTTATACAATATTGAGCTATGTGTCTAAAGTTGTTTCACTTGTAACATATTATGGCCTCTTCATTAAATCCTGATAGAGGAGCAAAAGAGTTGTGGCTTTTGCTTGACTCTACATGACTTTCCTTCTCCTTATTTCTAAAATTGTTAGCCCTTTTTTAAGATTATATTTTCTTATGACCATATCCATTAAAATAAAAATATTAACCATAAAAATAGGACCTATTTGTGTATCTCTGAATTGATTACCTTTTGTACCTCTCTTCCCTCCAACCTTCTTTGTTTGAGATGTCCTTTATATTCTTAACTTTCATTTTTATTTCTTCTTTTGTAAGAGCTTCATCATAGATCTTTCCTTTTTCCTTGTCTGTAAAAGTAGTTGCCTCCCCTTTCTCTTTTTTAAATCCAATACCTATCTTATCTGACATTAATCTTTGATTTTTTAATATCTTATTCAACATATTAGTGCTATTCTCAAATTTTGAATCATTGGTTGCTCTATCATTGATTTCTTTATTTGTTTTCTCAAGATATGCTTTTAAAGAAACAATTTCAATAACATACCTTTCACATTCTTTACTTACTATTTTCAATTGTGTCATTAGACCTTCTTCATTCTTCTTGGCTTCTTCAAAGTGTGCTTGTAGATATTCAATTATTTTCTTTGACTCCTTTTTATTTTTATCAATTTGGAGCTTTAATATTCGATTCTTCTTTTTAGGAACTTTTAAATCTTTTAAGGTACAAATGAGTTCTCCTTCCAAATTCACTTCATCTTCATCCTATTCTTCTTGTTGATCATCTATACTTTTGCTTGTGGAGGCATCTTTATGTATGGTCATGAATAGAATCTCTTCTTCTTCTGAATCACTGACTCCACTATATTTGGTTGAGCTAGTATCTTTAGAATACAAACTCTTCTTCTCAAATCCCTTCTTGAATTTTACTTTGAATTTCTTCTTGTATGTAGACTTTCCTTCTTCATTATCACCATTACCCTTATTTGGGCACTTAGCTACAAAATGTCTAATCTTTTTACAATTAAAACATTTGAAAAGTAATTTTCCTTGATATTTACCTATGCCTTTTTTAAACTTGTGAATGAATAGAGCTATATTGTCATCTTCATCATCGTTAGAACTGTCACTTGATTCTTGAATCTTAGCCTTCTCTTTTTTTGATGTCTTGAAAGTAGCTTCTCTCTTTGAGGGTTTTTTTTCAGTCTGCATCTCATATGCTATAAGAATACCATGTAGCTCATCCATATTTAGCTTCACTAAATTATTCATCTCTTCAATTGCCAAAATTTTTGCATCATATCTCAATGGTAGAGATCTCAAATTTTTTTGAACCATAGTTGATTCTTCTATTTTTTCTCTAAGACCTTGAATTTGATTAACTATTTGATCAACCCACAAAAGATAACTTGCTATATTTTCTTTCTCTTCTATTTTAAAACTCTCAAACTATCTTCTGAAAGTATGAAGCTTGGTTTTCTAAAACTTTCCATCACCTTTGTAAATATTCTCAAGTTTTACCCAAATTTTATGAGCAAATTTACATTGCATAACTTTAACAAATTCTGATTCACATAAACCACATAAAATAACATTTAAAACTTTAACATTATTTTCACTTGCCTTCTTTTCTTCTAGAGTAGTTACAATTGTCTATGGCTCTTTATATTCCTCTACCACTGCTTTCCATATGTTGGATCTAAGGGCCATCAAATAAGTCTTCATCCTTATGCTCCAAAAAAAATAATTTGTCCTATAAAAAAAAGGTGCTTTATTTGTAGAAAAAACTTCATGTGATCTAGCCATCGTGCTTTCCCGATCTACCTTCAAGCTTTAAAACATTTTCAAAGGAACCTACTCTGATACCAATTGTTAAACATGAAATATACTGAGAGGGGGGGGGGTGAATCAGTATATTATATATCTTTTTACTTAATCAAATTCTTTTTCATTAACCACTTAACCACACATTCAAGATATGCAATAAAACCAAAATAATAATATGCACCACACAGAGAGAGAGAGAGAGAGAGAGAGAGAGAGAGAGAGAGAGAGAGAGAGAGAGAGAGAGAGAGAGAGAGAGAGAGAGAGAGAGAGACCAAATTTTTACGTGGAAACCCAAAGTGGAAAAAACCATGGAGAACAATCTCAAGTATATGAATGATCACCAACTCATAGGAGAACCAACCCTTTTGTTGGGCACCAACATAACTATTTGTGAGCACCAAACCATAGGAGCATCAACCCCTTTCAAAGATTTGTGAGCACCAACCCACAAGAGCATCAACCCCTCTTCTGTATAAAATATAACTATCTCTCAATGTTGTTTACTCAACAAATGATATAACTCTACAATATCTCCTACTTTTTTTTCTTCAAAAACAAATAAAAACCATTCACTCTCTTGAATATTACAAATGGCTTCTCAATATTTTATTTATATCTTTTCAAATGACCTTTAAAATTCACCCTTTGTAACCCTTCAATCCTCATGAAAAATGGTGCCAAACTTGCATGACCCTTCGTATCCTTGCATTTGAAAAGTCATATAGTAACCCTTCATAAGCAAAAATGTCCTTTTGTCTTTATCTTGGTGACTATTTGTATTACTCAAAGTGTCCCTTCATGGAAAAATGCACCATACCCTCTTTTATCTTCACATGGGGACTCTTGAAATTCCTCAAGATGACTCTTCATGAGAAAATGCATCCCATTCCTCTTTCATCTTTACCCCGTGACTCTTTGACTTATCTATAGGCCCTCTTTTGACTTATATAAAACCAAAAATATATTCATTAATATTAGATATATATTAACACACATTAGCCAAGATATGAATATTAAAAACACCATTAAATACAATGTGGCGTTTATCACCAATAATGCTATACCTTTGACATCAATGACAATATTTCCAATAGAAAATTATTCCTAGTTGTTGGCATTGCATGCTTTAATTGGTGCATGTAATTTCACATTACATATTGAGTGTGCATTTTACATTATTAAGAAAAATACCTATTTTTGATTGGTTTTATTCATGCAAATTTTAGGGCATGACAAGAAAGGGTTGTGCCATATTTCATAGGATGTTAAATTTGTCCACCATGTGCTTCAAAGAATGAAAAAAATGGATTTGGTTTTTGTGATAACCCGTTGTAAATATTTTGGTCTCAATTGACAATTAATATCATGAACAATATGTAAGTACATTATCATCAAAAACAATTTGTGAATAATATATGATTCACCATTATTTGAAGTAAATGGATGAAAAAGTGAATTTGACCTCTTATAAATGATATCATCATCACTGTTAATATCTTAATTCTCATTTTTTCATAACCATTGAGTAGGTATTTTAAACTTTCATATGCATCTTTCAAGGCATGAATATATTGATTCTTTTTTCCCAGCTCTTTATTTTTCATAGACAATTTTTGATGAAGTAGTGATACTTTTTTAATATCATCATAAGGAGAATTATTCATGCATACCTAGTCATGAGAAATTGGCTTATGAGGTTAGTGAATTTTGAGATTTGAAGTACCATATATGTGATCCTTGGACTTATTTCCTGATTGTTGGCTAATATTTAATCATTTATTTCTCCTCATTCTTTTTTTTGGCATTTTAATGATTATTTAAATAACATTCTAATAATTTTTTGGAAAATGTACATATAAAATATATGATGACACATATTTAAAGATGCAAAGGCTTAAGTGTGTTATTATTTGATGCATTATATGTATCAATTTGTCTCTCTTACATATATTCTTTGGTTCTTCTTCATCTATGGTGATAAGTATTGATTTTTTTAATCCTAATTGTCAAAAACTTTTGATTGTTATTATGAGGGGCCAAATGCTTAACTAATAAGAGTGAAAAATATTGGCCCCCTTAAGTTTTATCAAGAATTCTAGAAATGCATGGAAGTTTGAAAATTTCTTTTATAACCCTTGATATCAAAGGTTTTATAAAAGATCACAATTCACCAATTATTTGTAAAACTTGAAGAGATAAGATATCTTTCTTGCACCTCCTATTCCTATTAGAACACATATATCAAAGGATGTTATATATCTCAAAATTTTAACCATGTACTTGAGATAATAAGGTTATGTGAAAACCCTAATTTTTTGATTTCTCCCAAATCATGTAGAGTTTAGGAGACATTCAAACCACAAGATCAAATTATTTGTGTTTATAAAAATATGGAACATAATTGATAAATTATTCACCAAAATACATATTTTGTCATTTATTCTCAAACCATGTCTAAAATATCCTCTCACAATTCAAGTTCCACATATCACACATTTGCATTTAGACTTATTCTTCAAATTAGGGAACTAACCTCTCAACTTTGTTACTATGTTATAATAGGTTATGTTATCCATAATATCTACTTAACTCATTCCATGATAATTGCGATTTAGATATAATAGATAATATACTCCATTAACATTTTACTAACATACACTTTAAAATGTAAGGTTAGAAAGACATGTTATGGATGGTACATATAATGTACTAATTATCACTTTAGCACTTGAATAATGAATGATATGTAAAAAATATCCCCATCTATTTATAAACATGTAACTACCTAAGGCTTTGGAATGTTGTTTCATCTATGCCTCTATTGATATAACACACCATGAGGAAGACCTTATACAAAATGGATACCAATGTACACAAATTTTGTATATGATTAGATCCAATATAAAACAAACCACATATTAGCTTTTTTTTTCCCAAAAAAAATCATAATTTATTATATTATAACAAATTAGATTCCAAATATGTGTAAATTCATAAGTTCCAAAAGGGAAAAATCAAAAGATACAATAACAAAACATACAACACCAAGAACCCAAATGCTTTTCAACATAGGAACTAACATAAAATAACACTAAGATAACCAACAAAAGCTTGCTATCAAAGCAAAAAAGAGTAACCTAACACAATAGGACCACTTAAGGCATATCATCACATATGATCAATAATAAAAAGAGGTGGATAATAATCCATATAATGACCATCCACCCTCACCTATATGTGCCAAACTCCAACATCCATTTGTAATCCCTATTTTGAGAGCCCATTTGCTTCTACATTCATTTCTCTGGATATATGATGAAAAGGGATATTATGAAAAAATGATATATCAAGTCGAACCTCCTCAAAAATAGGACATAGATTGAAATTTTCCATAAAATATACACCTTTCATCTAGTTAAACATAATAAGGGAATCACCAAAGATTTGTATATTTAAAACTCGTTTTTTAGCTGACAACATCAAAATCGATTTCATCACTATAAGTTCAACATGATTATTTATGCATCTACCCAAACCAACTTTGAACATATCAAAATGTTAATCATATAAGAATAAAGTGCCACCATCTCCACATATTGATGGATACCTTTGACATGATCCATTAAAGTATGTTCATGCACTACTTCTATCAATTTGTTCCACTATAATTTATCTTGGTAGTTTTGTCTTACCAATTTGATAAAAGCCTTGAAGAATGAGCTAAATTTGTATAACACATTGAATAGGAGTATACATCTATCTTCAAATACATGTGTATTATGTGCTAGCCACACTCCCCATGTTATAATTAAAATCAAATATTTATATTTTTTTATAGCTGAATTATTACACCATAATTATAAGACTTATTCAATAGGGGTTGTCACACCAAATCATCCTTATACCCAATAAAAATTCCAATTCCTTCTAAACCTGAACCATAAAAAGACAAAATAAAAATAAATGGAGAATAGATTCATCTTTATATTTGCATAAAATACACCTTCCAGGGCTATGATGCCTCTTTTATGTATAGGTGAGAACATTATTTTAAGATCACACCACATAAAGATATGGGTTTTTAATGGACATTTGAACTTCCATATGTGCCTTTATCACCAGACCTATTCCTTTACCCATGTATAAACAATTAAATACTGATAACTAATTTTTGGAGTGCAATTCCCTCTCATTAAATTCCTTCTCTAGATGAGCTCATTCTCATCATCCTTAATCCTCACATGGTTGGAATTTAAAATAAAATAAAACCTCTCCTAATCATAGGCATCTCTCCCTTCTAACTTAAGCATCATTGGTGATTTCCATTCTTGCTTCCATATATAAGATAATTAAAGATGTGTTTCCTGATTGAGAAACAAAATACCTTTACTATGGAGATTAGCAACCATAATTTTAGGTACTTTATAACCATCATCACTACCCATGCATGGATTAGAACCAATCCTCACTCTCATCTCATTCCCTATTTGCACATAAGCCAAGTTCGTATTAAGGGAAAAGCTAATATTATTGATTTAAAAATAATAGAATCATTATGGCATGATTTATTTGGGTTCTTGTTCCAATCTTACATTGAATTAAGGCATATATACTTTTGGGTCATGACTTGACACCAACATCTCTCACCATAAATTAGTCTCCACACACATTTGGCAGTGAATGTCTTATTAAATAGATCAATATATTTAAGATCCCATCCTCCTTGGTCTTTTGAAATGGAAATATATTACCATTTGATCTAGGCTATCCCTTTTTTTCCTTACTCCCTAAACACAAGATTTTGAAACTCAATTATATGATTTTTATAACAGACCCTTAAGAACATAAGCAAGTGACATCTAATACACTAGGGTGGCCTCAAAGATAGATTTGACTAAAATAAATGTGCCTCCCTATGAAAATCACTGATTACACCACATATTTACATATTTATCCATCTTGGATATAAGTTAATTTCAATCCCTAATAACATACACATTTGTCTTGAGAATGAAACCCAAATGTTTCAACCCAACCTCATAATTTATCTACTAGATAGGAAATAGATTTAAAAAATCCTCTTCATTAGCAATACCTAAAAAACTAATTGTGGATTTTTAGATATTCACCACCATTCTAGCATCAGTGCAAAAAAGGTCTAAAACCTCTTTAAGCTTGAGGGCATACCTTCTAGTTCCAACACAAACGAGAAGGTTTCATCGATGAATAAAATGTGTAAGAGAGAAATAGTTACACCAATAAGAATGTCTTTGAAAGATATTATTCTTTTAGCCTTTAAAAGAGCTATATTTAAATCTTTAATAACTATAATAATAAGAGAGAAGATAAGGAACATACTTTCCATAATCCTCTATCAAGTCTGAAAAAGGTAGAGGCAGATCCATTAATTAAGATAGGAAAAGAGACATAGGATACACAACTCATAATCCAATTTAAAATACGGACGTTGAAACCCAAATAGATGAGCATCAATCTCAAATACAACCAACTAGCTTTGTCATATACTTTCAACATGTCCAAATTTATAATCATAAAAGATAAATTCTTAGTTTTTATGGTATGAATTACTTCCTAAGATACCTCTATGGCCTCATGAATATGCCTACCTAAAAATAATCCAAATTACTCTTTATAAATGGAATCTGATAGTAGTCTCAAAACTCTCAAATAAAATAATTTTGATAAGATTTTATAGATGTAGTTACATAATGAGATGGGTCTATATTGATCAAAAGAATCTAGGTTATCAACCTTAGAAATAAAATCATTAAAAGTGGAGTTTAAAGTGGTTGAAATCCAACCATCATCTATATATTCATTAAAAACCCTTAATATGTCTTCCTCAAGAATCTCATTAAACCTGAAAAAACTCTTATCCTTCTAAAAGTTATGGACCACCATAAGTTCATCTCTTGTGATTTATTCCATCATTATCTAATCATCCTCAACATTCACAAAATTAAGAATTAAAGATGTCATCTTTACAACCTCAACAATTGATACTTGAATCTCCTCTTTGTAAATATCTTAAAAAAAATCCACCCCCATTTGAGAAATGTCTTCAAAGTTAGATACAATTGATCCATATTTATTTGGTGTCTATCAAATAATATTTAAATTATTATGATGATTAACAAATTTATGAAAAAAAATTGTATTATCATCTCTCTTGGTTAGCCAAATGGCCATACTTTTGATCTTCCAAATAACTTCCTTATCCACCAAGATTTTTTGTCTCATCTACTCCAACCTCATAACCTATATTTTGTAATCCTCATCCATAAAACTCACCTATTCACCATTATAAATTTAATATAATTGAGATTCCACATCCTCAAGCATATGAACATCCTTTATATTTTTTTTGTGTGCCCAATCAAAAGACAAATGTTTTAAATGTTTAAGATTCATCACAAACTATAAAGCTACAAGCTCTCTAGAATATTCCTCAAAATGGGTCCAAGACTCTTTAATCATCATTACACAATCATCTTCCTCAATCTAATTTAAATTAAATTTGAATGGCCTTGAAGGTTTTTTCCCAGATATAGTAATTTCCAAGAAAAAAGGATATGGTCAAACTCACCACCTAATCTGATCCATGATCTAATTTTGATTGAATCCTCTATAAAAACATCAATAACTAGGAAACAATCAATATGCTTAGATATTATTTCAACACCTGTTCGCATATTCCTCAAAGTAGGATTTAAATTCACCATTTCAATGTCATAAAGACACAAGTAATCCTATTTCCTCACAAAGTACTTAGAAAGAACATCAACATTTACAACTGTATACTATATTTATGCTCTCCCTAAATATAAATTCAAATTACCTTGAATAATTAAGAACCTTTGTCTTATAAAGCTCTTATTGAAAGTATTATCTAAAAAGGTCAATTATTTAGCATAGGGACAATAGATATTTAAGATAATAATCTCTTCTCCAAAATATTGGTCATAGAGAACAATACCTAAACTAGATTCAAAGGAAAATAGATTAATGCATTTTAAAATTTTTTCCTCCATCTTGTGATTAATCCACCTGAGCATCCTTTAGATTCTAAATAGCTAAAATACCAATCAACAAAAAACTTGGACAACTCATAGACACTTTTGTGACCATCTCCCATTATTTCTTGCAACATAAAAATATCAAATATGTACCTTTCAAATAATCTTTGAATGGCCAATTTATTTGACAGACTACCCAACCCTATCACATTCAAAGAAATTAAAAACATTAATCACCTAGCCTAAAGGTATAAGCTACTATAAAAACCCCATCTAAAGTACATTGTTTGTTTACCAAAACCTATTTTTGAGCTTTTTCTTGAGCCCTAATAATAAAGTACTTCCTTTCCCTACTAGTAACTAGAGGACCGTGAACTACATTTTGACCCAATCCACTACCATCTTCTCAATATAGTGTCTTGATCCTAGTTGGTCTAATTCCAAAAGAGTACCTGTGGGAGCCAATTGAGCCTTTTCCACTCTCCATTGAGTTCTATGATGGATGCATCATATTAGTATCATTTGCATTATTATCCACTTAAAAAATATTATTATCCCCCTTAGCTATGTTCTCATGAGTTGTAGGAGAAACATCAACTTCAATAATATTTACATCTATAGATCTCAAGAAATAGGGATTATCTCACTTCTATTCTAGAGTAACTCCCTGTACGCTTCTATATTGACTAAAATTTTAGCAGCAATAAAATATGCATCAAGAATAGTTTTCTTCATTGTAGAGATGTGTCGAGACAACTAATCAACCTCTAATCCTTCCAAAATATTCACTTGAATTTTTATTGGAACAATACCATTATACCTTAGCTTGACAATGTCTTCTTGATTTTCTATACCCATCTTCAACACCTCCTCCACTGATTTCATCTATAATCCCTTATCCACATTATTTATCCTAGTAACCATTGCCTTCTTACTTTATTTTTGACCTACCTCATATCTAGAGAATAAATCACCCTTATCCACCCATTTCTTCTTATGAAACTTAAGATCACAATTCGTTATCATACAACCATATATATGACATTTGATGCACCTAAAAGACAAACCTATATAATCTAGTATTTGTGTGTGGGAGATAAAGACCCTTTGAATGATATTTTATTTTTCCAACCCCTCCCTAAGGTTTAGGCCAACAAAAATAGGTCCTATAGTCATGACACACAGCTCAGAAAAACTCATGTTTGCCTCTAAGATTTCCCCAATGGAGTTCCCTATCTCCTTCAAAATGTCCATAAACCAAAATTCCAAAGGTAAACTAGGGAGCCTTATCCAAATTAGGATAACATAAGATTTCTCTTCTTTAACATCAAAACATGTTTTGCATCTCTTAAGAGTTAGAGGAGTTGAATCCCATTACTAGAGTTTTCCTATGATCTTCATCACATCCCCCACATCCCTAAAAATAAAAGCCATCCACCCTATATCTAGGAAATGAAATTATGACCAATATCCAAGAATTGGTTCTTAGAAATTACCTAGCCAATATCTAAGAGTATTGCCACACATCCTATGAAATTGGAGTCACCTCACCAAGACTTTATTAGCTAAACTAACCACTTGATGCATTATAATATCATCCCCCAAAACTAGCCAAACATGACTTCCCTTTTTGTGAACACCTCTTAATTATTGCATTAGTTCCATCACTATATCTATTTTGCATTCCCTCTACACCAATGAGCTCATAAAGAGTTTTCAACTCTCCTAAACCTTCATCCTTACCTTTGATTCAATTTTTTTAACATATCTGGAGTAGCCCTAAAACCCAAGTTCACATCTCCCCCAAAAGGAGCCAAAAATTTGACCTCAACATCCTCCACATACATTAGTATTAAGGGTGATGACAATGGACCCTGAGTATAAGGTGTATAATAGATGAGGGATGGAGGAGCTACCTAGAAAGTATGACTCTAGATAGTACCTATTCCATTATCCTTACTCCAATGAGCCAAATTCATAACATTATTGGATCCCATAACTTCTTTTCCACACCAATGTAATTAAGTGTACACCCTTTTACCACCATTCTATAAGTTGTGTATCCTTGAGAAATACATACTTTCCACATTGACCATTAACTATTTAATCACCTGGTCATAATAAGCACTTTGACCTCTAGGTTTGAGATGGAAAATTTTAGATTCCTTTAGTAGATCCTATGTATAGTCCATAATATCATCATACATCATGATCATCGATATTATTAATCTTTATAGTATGATTGATTATAAACTAAATGACTAAATTTAACTTACATCACATATGCTTTAAATACATGATGATCATGCTATAGCAGAACATAAAACTATCACACCACTCTCATGCCCTAATGTAGTAGTGACCTAACCATACCACCTGTGATAACAAATATTTACACATTTTGATACTTTTTGTCATACATTTAACCTATGCTCAATATGCCTTCTCATTTAGATGAGACATTTTGTAAACCACTTCAATCCTTCTTTTTATAATGAGACATTTTAAAAATAGTTTGTATACCTCTGTGAGCATCAAAACATTCTTCTCAAATAGGCAAAAATGATCTAATCCAAGAAATTATTGGTTGAATTAACTAAGTTAGGTCTAATGTTCAAATAAATCCTGAATTTTATAGATGCCCAAAACTCTATTTCAATGATCATAAAAATTACATATTTAATGAATGCCATAAACACTTCCACACTTCCACATATCCTCGATCCATACACCATTAACCATAATTCTACCAACATCTTGCCTTTAGCTTGACCCCTGCAAGAAAAAATTCCCTGCTGCTATCCCTCATAAAGGTTTCATCATGAATGATTTCACATAAGACACACATTAGTTCTTCATGGGGATAATAAGATCAAGCCTATGAGTATCTCAAAAATTTATTAAGGAACCTAAAAAGGAGGGATTATATAACATGCAAATATGTACTACTAATACCAATTTTGGACTTAGACATTTTAATAAGACCCCTCCAAGTTTTCCTATAGGTATTATATACCATGCAAATATGTGCCAGTGATACCAATTTTAAACTAAGACATTTTAATAAGACCCATACAAACATTCATTCAGAAGCAATATAATACCTATAATTTACTAAGAAATCTCATTTATATTTTATTATGTGTTTAACATCTTTAGTTTTGATTTTACATTTGATTTTTAATTTAATAATATAAATCTAAGTGTGAGTATCATTACAGACCATGATTTTGATAGAACAAATGTCACACTTGGAAAAATTCATAGTTTTAATATAGAAGAACCCAGAAAGAGGGAATTTATATAATTTTAGGATTGGACACCAACAAATGCGTTGATAATCAATAAGCAATGTTATGTGTAATTTATATCCATATTATTTGATCCATGGTTTGATGGATTACCAATATTTTTAAATACTCTTTTAATAAAAAAAATGCGTACAATTTTAACAAGCACACATGCAAAGAAAGGGTGTAGGTGAAAGCATGTTCAATTTTTCCTACCATAGGGTCATCTAAAGTAATACAATGCATAATAAAAACTTTCTTCAATTATTTAATATCAACAACATTAATTATCCATTTTATATATATATATATATATATATATATATGTGAGTGCCTTTTTTTTTGGTTTTAATCTTATCCATCTCCCAATGTCTGTAAGCATACAATAGAGAAGCCCCCCAAAAATAGTGTAAGTTGTTTCATCCTTCCAAATTAGTTGAAACAATCTCTCTTAAAATTTCTCTAATGTATTGGAGGTTGCAATAGAGGGATCCCATTGGGAAGAGTAAGAAAAAAACTTTAGATTAAAATTAGAACTTACTATTAAGGGATATGGGTTTGGTGATATAATATGATATTTTAATCTAAACATTATTGATGACATAGGTCCAAATATTTGAATCAAAGGCTTGTAAAGTAAATGGAATGCTTAAAATCTTGGGTTAGTTATTGATGGTATATCAATTTTCAATTTTATATAAGAAATCAATTGGAATGACTGATTTTTTATATAGATTTTGGTCTTCCCATACTAAATACCTGATATTAATTTAAGGAGTAAAATATCAATGCATTTTATGATATTAATATTGTGTCTTCAAATTTTATAAGGGTGAGAAAGGAGACCTCAACAAAATAATCTTTGATTGTGTATACTCTACAAACCCTTGTAAAATCAATTCCTTTATAATTCCTTTTGAAGCCTAATTGGTTAGAAAATAGCCAAAAAATTCTTCACCATCCACATAAAGATAATGTAAATGATGGAATCCATGTGCAATACATATGAATATTCCAAATTTTTCATATTGACATTAATTATTTTCAAATAAGAATCATCAAAAAATAAGGTTTAGATTCCATTGACAAATCCATGGTAAAACCCGAGAACTTGTAGCATGGAAATGATGAAAGGTAATTCAATTGTGTCATATGAGTTCTCAATTTTTTTAAAACAAAAAATGTAGGTTGGTTGAAACTTCTTTCCCATACCAATATTATCTAGAATATGATCTAAATAAATATAGTATGTTATTGGTGAAAAATACATAAAAGCATATTTTTAATTCTTAAAGCTAAGACCTTAACAATATATTTTTATGTTACCTTAAATAGAGTAATAAACCTACAAATTGTAATGAAATATGGGACATTAACATATGGAATATATTTAAGGTTCTTTGTTAAGAAAATTTCCTAAGGTATTAGTTTTCATATCTTCAATATACACCCAACAAAAGTCATGACCAACCATATCCCACATATGAATTTATAAAATGCACAAGGGAAACTATAAAACCATAAAGTTTTATCACTAGCCATTTTATTAAATAATTAATGCTTATGTATTGAAATAATCTCATCACATCTGCTGTCCCATATATGAGTAACCTTACAAGGCACAACATTTAGGCAAGTATTATGTGCTTGTTCTTTGGAAAGACTAGACTCCTAACCATAATGAGGCAAAAATGCCTTTAATAAGTTAGGTAAGTATATCAATTGGTTTCCAACATATATGGTTGATTTATTCTACTTTAAAAAGTGACGAGATCTAAGGTGTTGTGGAATTATTTGGACACCTTATCACCAATTTTAATCAATGGAATCCATATCTAATTAGAGATCCTTAATCCACAAAGGCCTAAATAAATTTTAGCATGAAACCTTTTAGGGGGTAGGAATTTTTTTTAATTCATGACAAATAAAATGCCATAAACGTCAATAATTTCCATTAGGGTAAGTGGAAATCTAATAAACTCTACCCAAGATATTAAAGATAGATGTATCATAGAAAATAAAATCATGGTTCCATTGTGATAAGTAGAACCGAAAAAAAATATTTTGTCATTTAAAAAAAATAGGAGTCATGTTTGATAATGATAGTGTAATACAAATGGTTTGGGGAAAAAATTAAAAAAAATCATTGGTCATATTATTGACTACTTCAAGCCTAAAGCCATAATGGTAGAATATGATTAACAAATTACACTTGATATACATGGAAATGACATAAAGGATTTAAATACTTAGCATGTATATTATTCTATGTAGGTTTGAGACTATATGCAAATGGAAGAAAGGGTTTAAAATTGGATTAATATTTATTAGGATTAGGAATTGGGTCTCTAGATGCATCTAGATGAATTAGTGAATCTATGGATTCATGCACCAAATGTTATCATCTATGTTATGCCATATTTGGTTGTATATATTTAGCCTCTCTATTTTATCTTAGGTAACTATGTTTGATTTTAATTCATCTATGTGTACAATATTAAAGGCTAGCTATGTGTGCAATATCAAAAAACATGTCTCCTTGTCTTTGAAACCTTAGGTCCATTTTAGAAACTAGGATTATTCTTAAAAAAGGGAAATAATGCTGGGTTGACCTAACCCCAACCACCTAATGAATGGCTAAACAATACCTACATATCCAATACTATGAAGAGGAAATTTAAACCACATG